>VZTR01011390.1:77939-129396 GCA_013400775.1 Chaetops frenatus
GTGTCGGTTAGCGGGCCTTCGGGGGCGTGGTGAGGGGGTGGGGGTTATCCAAAATGGAAGTTAGATCTTCCCCGAAAGTTATACTGAGTTTCATGACCATCACGTGAGGTCAAGTTCAGAAGTTCTTTTAAAGGTTGGTTGTTTGGCTTTTTTCTTTTGAAAGGAATTACATGCTCAGGTCCTGATAATCTAATTTACTGTGCACCAAAATACTTCTGCAACTACAGAAACCCAAAGACTGGGTTGTGTAAAACACTGTGTGGGTGTTATGATCTCCCAAAGTCCCCAGGTCTTTCTTTCCTGCGAACCTCACTTGGCAGTGGTTTTTTTTTTGTTTTGTCTCTAAAGATAGTTAATCCTGTAGTCTAATAAATAATTTATTGTATGAACTAGGAACAATTCTGTTGAACAAGGAAAAGAATGGTGAGCCAAACCCAGCAGCCACGCTACGAATCATCTCTGGCTTGCTTCAGGGTGGGGAGGCCGTGGCCCACAGACCCATTTGCTGGGAGCAGCTCTGCACAGATTTCCCCCCAGCCGAGGTGGGGGGAGGAAGTTTGGGTGTGTTGTAACCTCTGCTCAGGGGCAGTGAACCCATCCTCCCTTACACAAACTGGCCATGGAACCCCCAGCCCTGGGAAACTGGGGACATCCACGGGACATTCACGGGAGAGGCAGCTCAGGGGGTGCCTCAATCCATCAAAGGCCCCCGAGGTGCCCCCGGAGTCACTCCTGGAGCTTTGCACCACAGGACTGCAGGGGATGAAACAAACCCAGAGTCTGCTGGGAGAGACAATGGCAAACTCCCCTCCCCAGGGAGGTGCCTGGGTTTTCCTGCCTGGCCTGAGTGTATGGTAACCCATGGGATTCTGTGCTTTTCGGGGGAACCTTCACCACAAAGGAGATCAGCTGGAGAGGATCAACAGAGCATCACTGGGATCCCCAGAGTGGTGGTATTTTCCTTATTCTATTCCTGTTACTCTCTTTCTGTCCCCCTCGTCTATTTTCTATTTCTTTCTCTCTCTCTCCCATTTTTACTATCAAATAAAACCCCTTCTAATGTCACTGACATATGGTCTCATTTGCACCTTAATTTGGGCAGGGGCATTTCTAAGGACCTTATTCATTGGATCATGGCAACTGTCTAATAGTTAGTCATTGCTAGGCAAGATGCTCAAGCAAAATTAAAATTGTCTGGTCAAAAAAAAAAAAAAAGGTAAAAGATTCAGGAGTTTTCTTTAGGAATTGTTTTTTCATAGTGTCTTTGAGAAACCTACTCAATTTGTGATTATTTTAAAACTATTCACATACAAATTACATTACTTAAATCTACCTTTAAAATTAGGTCTTGTGTTAAACCAAGCTTTTACTTTATATATACAGATCATCTGTATTACTTCTAGAAATTTTTCTGTTGCAATTAACTTCAGGATGTCAACTTCCTACCTTCCTGAAATCAACTTTGAATTGCTAGAATTTTCTTAAGGGCAGAAATACTGGGGTTTTAAACAAGGTTTTCATATCCCTATGTGCATTTTTTTCATGTAATGTGTGATGGAGTAAAATGATAAAAATTTGTGGGAAATTGTAACTTTTGAGAAGAATCCTTCTAAAAGTAAGGTTTAAACATGAACATTTTGACTGTTGTGTTAATTTCTGTGTCTCTGATTGAAATGGAGGTTATAAGGTTTTATAAACACATTTGCAGCCACTTACAACACACCTGGCTTTTTAGACCTTCATTGTTTTGTTCTAACAAACTGTTTCATTCTAACATTTCACTCTTAAAATTCGCTAATTTGAAAATACTTAAATATGAAAATTCAGATGTCCCAGATGACTTTAAAATGCATTAAGGAAACCCTTAGCAGAGAATGTTGCATGAATTGTCTAGAAAATGACACTACTGTGGTTGTAATAACACAGCTTAATATGCCTTTGGAAGCAATCAGTTCTCTTGCTGGAGAGAGAAGAACAAAAAACTCAGGCAAATGTGAGCTGGTTTTGAAGAAAAAAGTCTTTTGATGGAAAATTCTAGTGGGTAGAGGATGATAAATGATTTCAGTCTCTCTCCTGATATATGCTTATCTCTAGCTCTACAGAAAAATCTTGACTCCAGGAACAAGCAGGGAAAGCTCAATATTTGAAGCCTTGGGAAGAGACAGGGGTAGCTCAGTGTTGATTTGCAGTGCTTGTTAAGCACTCCTGATACGCTTGCCCTAAAGCTAAAGCAAACTTCCACTGCCACTAATGGTATTTGGTCAGCACCAGTCTACAAGATAAAAGGTGCCAAGTACAAGACATTGTTTGCTGTTATTTAAATCGGTTCCTGGTGTTGGACAGGCCTGGGACTTCTACATGGCTCTTGTGCAAACAGCATAATTAAAGCCATTAACATCTCTCAGAGGTGGAAGTAGCTAATTTTTCAGAAAATGTCAAATTGTCATGAATGTAGTTCATAACAAATGATTTCTTTTTTAAAATTTGACCTACTACTTACCAGAGAGTGAGATGAAATTTCAGGAATACATTGTAAAATACCAAAAGGAAGAAAGAAAGCTTGGGTTTTCCTTCCATGAGAATATTTCAGATTTTTACAAATTTGTATCTCTGCATGCTGAGTGTTCAGTGTGTTTTGACTCTATGTGCATTATAGATAGAATTGGTGTCTTTTCTTGCAGGAGAATTTGGAAGAATTTTTTTCTTAAGCTTGGTGCCATTCAGCTCAGGAACTTATTTCAGTGACAGACAGTTGTTTTGCTCTTCTTGACTTGTTTTTCTATTTTAATAAATTTAATATTATCAGATGTCTTCAAATGTAATTGACAGTACTTCAAGAATAGAATTGTTACTTTTTGTCATAAACTTGGCTAGGTCAAAAACTGTCTTTTTGGATTACTAGAGTATGAAACAAATGGAAATGTGAAGAGTAGAATGATTAAGTTGTCTCTTGTGCCAAGCAACAATACCATTGTTGGTCGTTGTTGTTGGTTTCTGATATGTATACGACTCCTGCAGCATTTTAGTCTGTCGAAGTTTTTGAAAAGTACAACAATTTGAAAATACTTGTTCCCCAACAAATGAAGACATTTAAGAATATTTGTTTATATAAGCCCTGGAGGAAACGTTGTTCCAAAGCAGCCTTGCTCTTTCTTGTTATCTTCTGTGAAAAGAGCTGTGATACTTTTAAGATTTCTCTCTGGTAAACTAAAATCACTTTCAAAAGCCACAGATGTAAAATTGATATGCTTGGATAAATAACTGTGAATGTCCTCTTCAATAATAGAGTGATTGACAAAATGGTCGCTGCTCTTTTAACTTGAAGTAAGCTGAGAAAGCAGTAGCCAAGGAATTGTGCCCAAGGGACTTTCAGAATTGCTGGTAACATGGGATAGAACCTCAGTAAACCTAATTAAAAGCATTTTCTGGAAGCAAGAGTCTTCTATCTGCTCAGATTTTTAGCAAGAGTTTTGAAGCATTGCTAATATTTTCAGATTTCCTTACTATGCCTGTGGAGAATGACACTTGTGATTTGCATCCTTTTGTTTCAGTATTGCTCACAGCTGCACCCTGAACAATTACCTTTGGTAGGTGTTTAAACTGCAAAGAGCTGCAGCAGTCCCAGCCTTGCACTCAGCGAGGAAGGAAGGAGGGGAGGCTGAGAAGGTGAACCCCCAGCACATCAAGGGCACCTTCATAAAGAAACTGATCCAGGTTAAAGCAGAAACCTGTGACATTTTGTCCTTGTTCATGGAGGTGCTGCTTTGCTGTGGAGTGCAACTAAATCTAACCTCCATTGCACAGCGTGTTACATTCTCATAGTCTCTCAAACAGTTATTTGGAAAATCACCAGGAAAGGCAGCGGTTTGGAACGAGTACAGCTGTCAGTCCAAACCCTTTGCTCTGTTCTGTTCCATTATTAGGAGCTGAGCACGAAGGAGAGAAATGCAGTCAATATAGGGCAGGTACTAAGCTCTGGGAGCAGTATCCTGCTGCTGGGGCAATCCCTTGGCACAAGGTTTGGAAGTCCACACTTCACGTTTGCTCAAGAATTTTTCATACATGACTCAAAGCACATTTCCAAAGATTTCTGCTTGGGCTTTAGCTAGACCTACACAAAACATTTTGGCTTGGACCAGACAGCCTTTCCTGAAGGCAGCAGTATGGATTCTGCACTTTGGTCACAACCAACCACCCCATGTAATGCTCCAGACTGAGGCAGAGTGGCAGGACAGCTGCCCAGTAGAAAAGGTCCTGGCAGTGCTGGTCAACAGCGGCTGAACAAGAGCCAGTGGGCAAGAAGGCCAACGAGGGTGTAGCCAGGTGAGGACCAGTGTCTTAGCCCAAGCACAAAACATCAGGATGAGAGGAAATCACAGTCTCAAGCTGTGCCTGGGAGCTTTACTGTGGATATTAGGAAAAATTCCTAATATCACTAATGTCACTAATATCACTAGTATCACTAATCATCCTAATGTCACTGAGGGGGTTGCTGAGCCCTGAAACAGGCTGGCCAGTGAAGTAGGTGGTTTGCCACCCCTGGAGGTATTTAAAAACATGTAGCTATGGTGTTTAAGGACATGGTTTAGTGATGGATTTGGCAGTGTTAGGCTTATACTTGGACTCCATGCTCAACAAGGTCTTTTCTGACCTAAATTAATTAAATGATTATGACTGAATTCATGTTATGATTGGGTGAGATGAAATAGTATTTTGGTTCTTTCCAGTCCAGTAGCTGCTTTCATGGAACACTTACTTTTGATTGTGCTAAAGAAACCTGCAGCGAACCTTTGGGGAAGAATTTTGCCAAACTTAAGCAGCATCTGGACACAGTAATTGCCATTTACAGTCTGTTACTTTCTGTTCACCAACTGAGTTCTGTTCTTCTCTCCTATATTTTTCCTCTACATGTATTGTTCCACTTCTTTTGACCATTCTTTATAACCATTTCTCTCCCTCTCTGCCCAAACACTTCTTTTTCATAGCAAGCCAATATTTTCTGCTGCCTCTGCTTCTGCCTAGAGGAGGAATTCCCAGAGTGCTGCTCTGACATGAGATATTCCATCAATGAGCTTTTGAACCTAAAATATTTTGGTGTTTACAGCACTGTCTTTCCGGGTGTGACACAAAGTATTTCCAGGACAAAACTGAATATACACAACCCTGCTTCATCTCACCTGGTAAAAGACAGGAACTCCAAATCAACTACCACTTCCCCAGTGGCAAAAAACCCCCCAAAAAAACAAAACAAAAGAGGTTCAACAAAGCAACTCTGTGTATCCACAGGTCCTCAGACCTCAGAATTGTGCACAATGCAACTCTCCTCTGTGGTGGTGTACAGTGCATTGACACATCATTTCACCTTTAGTTTTTACTACCCACACCAGATCCTTTATTCTTCCAAGATTTTCAAGGGAAGAAAAATCTTTTAAATAGAGAAGATGTGTATTTCCTTTCCCTTCACACTCACTTCTCCAGTCACAGACACACTCCAGTTGTCTTGTGCAGCTCTGCCCCTGTGTCTACTTAATGCCAACAAACCTTCCTATTTCAGAACATCTTAGAGCTGCTGTCCCTAAAAGTACTTTAATTAAAGATCATCCTCTTTCTTCCTTCTGCTGTGTTCTATTGCCTCTGCAGTTTTCATGAGCACTTACTACTGCTCACTACTGCTTTAAGTGGTGTTTTTGAATTTGATTGTTTTCCCTCTCAGTGTCTCAGTGTGCTTTTGTGCTGTTTCTCTTGTCTTTCATGCTGAACTGCTGCAGGATAACATTGCTCTGTGAGTCAAGGTACATAAAAACATGTTCTTTGATGTAAGGAAAATATTCTGTCCCATGCACTTGACTGGAATTACGGACATGTCACTTATGAGTCTGATAGGTGTTGGTGCCAGAGCTGCCTGGACAGTTGTATATTCTCAATATCGAAACAAATGTGGTTGTGTCTTAATAAGGTGGCTGCAATTTTCAGAAACTCCCCTGAAACTTCTGAAGTAATTTAGCGATGGAAGTTTGGGGTTGAAAAAGAGAAGGTGGTCACATTTTCTTGCTCTCCTGGGGATAAATTCAAGTAGATGGTGTTAAAACAACTATCTGCTAATAAAAGTAAACATTATTTAAAAATAGAGTTCAATGAATGCACTTCCTGCAGATTGAGGAAGTCTATGCTACTACTCTTAGAAATTCTGCTTGATGAAGGCAAGGCTGTGTACTGAGTAGTTACTTGCTAGTTGTGATCAGTTTCTTTTTCAGATTTGAAATCTTCCTTTGTGGCTGAGGTTCTGTCCACTGTTGTATTGTAAATAATTTCCATTGCTCAATTGATAGGTGGCTTCTTTTTCTTTCAAAAATAAGGATACAGACTTCCTCCCAACATCAAAAGGACAGAGTTGGCTTTAAACATTCTTACAGTGTTCATTTGGTTTGACAGGGCCAAATTTTTCAATACTCTTTTCAATCAGTGATTATAGTTCTTAGCCATAAAGCACTGGTTTGGTTTAGTTTGTTTTATTTTTGTTTTGTTTTGTTTGTTTGTTTTATTATAAATGTTAATAAAAATTATTAAAAAGTCTTTAATATTAGGGTTTTTTAGTAAAAAGTCTATCTTTACACATATAAAGAAGTAATCCAGAAGCACTACTTCTGGTAAGTACATTATTTTTGTAGACTTTGTCCTGAGCTGCTTGGTGTTAACTGAAGTAACCTACTGAGGTTATATAAATTATCTATCACACCCTAATGCAAGCTGGTTCTGACCTGTGGGCTTCACATATCTATCCACAGCCTCCTGCTGTTTATTCTACTCCTTCTAAGCCCAGAAGATGTTCTGTCAGTTTAACTCTGCCTCCAAAATATGATTGAGCTTGAAACCCAAAAAAAATTCAGGGCTTCAGTTTTGAGAGTCTTTATTAAAGGAAGAAAAACCACTGCAAATTATTTCAGATTTATACTGGAAGTTTAATTATATAGATTTGTGTATCTCAAGAATGTTACTATTCTGTAAAGCCCCAAATGCTTCTATAAATTGGGAAGATTTTCACCTTGAACTTTGCCTGTTTCCTCAAAAACTTAAGTTCTCTCCAGTTTTGTACATTTCTAATTCTGAGGATAGGAGCTGAGGAAAATTACACCAAAACCAGGATTAATCTCCTTATTTTTTTCCCAAACAGACATTGACTGTGACTTCTGATGTCTTCAATGAATATTTTTTTACTGCTGTTCCTAAACAGTCCATTTTGCAGGGTAAGACCTCAGAGCTGGTTTCCAAATTCTGCACTGGGGTATGAATGAGGCAGTGGGTAGGCAGCTAAGGAGGAATCTATTTTTGGTATTAAATAAGTTGTCAACAGAAAAATATGGTCATATGGACCACTGGATTGTGCTCAGTGCCACAGCTGCTGGGTTTGTTTGGCAGTCTTACTCATCCAAAGCAGAATAGGTGTCACCTTAATCAGATGACTGCATTATTCTCTCTGCCACAAAGGGGAAGCCTGCAGTTCCCTCCTTCATCAGGTTTAAAGCCCAGAGATAAAACCCAAGAGAAAAATCCAAGGAAGATCGTCAACTCTGTTTTCTAGCAGAAAAACCTGCTGCTATGCCTGAAAAGAAATGATTTTTACTTCAGCAGACTACAATATTCAAGAGTGGAGAAAGGGAAGACATCAAAGTTGCATGTAGCTGGCTGTTTCACATGCTGCTTTCTCAGTATTTCTCACAGAAATTATTTGTGTGTGCTGCTGGTTTAGACAGAAAATCTGTAAAAGGAGCAAGTTTTGAGGGCTCTGTATTGTCAAATGGGCTTTTCAGGTTACTGACTGGAGGAAAAAATTTTTTTAGCTAACCATGTATTAGTTTCTTATCCTTTTGGAATGCTGTTTTTTTATACATACTGTGCTACACCACTCTGAGAACCCAATTTAACTTTGCAAAAGGCAAAATAAATGTTGGTTAAACTCTCTCTCTCTTAGTTGTTTTATACTAAAATAGATCCAATTCTTTTATCTACTGGACAATTGGGGGAAGAAGGTGCCTTCTTTAACAATTCAAGGCATTTGGGCAAAGGCTTGTGCTGCCCTGGCAGCAGTTTTCATCAGCAGGATAAGGGTGCCACCTCTGCATCTGGAGGCTTGCCCAGGGCTGGTGAAGGCAGAGTTTCCTGCTTTCTCCCAATAAACTGAGGTTTAGTCCCAGCTTGATCCAAGCCATAGCTAGACCCAGTGGATGGAACAAAGGTTGTCTGCTAAAAAAGGGCTGGAGGTGGGAGTAGAAGGCAGCAGAATTCACCTTTCCTGTTAAGGGAAGAAGATTTCTGGGTCTCAGGTGAAGAAGAGATTCAAGACTTTCCAGCTAAGGTGAAAACAGGACTTGCATCTTCTGTGAGAATGGGGGTAAGGTTCCTTGCTGGCAGTTTTTAGCATGTAGGTCATGAACCATCTGGGTTTTGAATAACTAATTCATCAAGCTGAGTCACCATCTCTCCTTCATTCCTGACTCTTCTGCACTGCTTAGATTGTCATGCTTTATTTTTCTTGTCTAATTTCTGAGCTACTTTTATTTGACTTTACACTTAAGCAACTATTATAGAGGTATGGTAACTTGGACAGTTGCTGATCCAACAGAGACAAACTTAGTAGAATTTTCATGCAGTATTAATAGAGACAAAATTTGTAATAGGACTCTGCTTTTTTATGTGCAGTATATTTCTCTCTGTAAAGTGACGTGACTGCTCAAAATTCTGAAATATGGCTCTTAGGAGGAATGCTGCTGTCACTGGAGGACAAATGTATATTGAAAAGTGACAGATGTCAGCTGGTAATAAATATGGCAGCTTAAATATTTAAAAATTTGTATGTTATTGTAAAAATGTATTTCTTCATATGAAAGATTATGATGTTAGGAAGTATATTCCAGACTTTTTAAAAAAATTGCTTAAGGCTGTGTGTTATAATTTATGGCTTTGGATTTAGAAAAGTTGTGTTTCCATTGTCTTGAGTAATTTCAAGGATTACAAAACTATAGGAACTTAAAATCTTACTTGAGGTTCAGTAACATACATCAAATATCTCCTCTGCAAAGGTACATTTATTTTTTTTTTTGTGCTTAGTCTTTTACAACTTTCTTTGCAATAACGTTGCTTTTCCACTTTAGTATTGTAATTTGTAGTTTTGCAGTGAGCTACAGCTGCAGTTATTCTTCCATTATTTGGCTCTTTAACTTCTTTTTGGTCTTGTATTCGATGCTCTGAGTGTATGGAGAAGCAGCAGCTCTATATAAAATATTCTGAAAGCCAACAAGAGAGGGCTGAGGCTGTGGCAGTGTGGAACAACACAGGGAGGAGTTTGCCTTGTGTTGTGTTCACATGCAGGCTGCCTTTGGAACAGCGGGACAGAATCTGGTATGCAAAACACAGGGTGGCCTCCAGTCAAAGGGCAGAAGAGCTGCCTGCTCCTCCTTGTACTTGCTGAGCTACAAGGGGTGCTAAATAATTCAGTGTTGTTCCAGCAGCATCTCCCGGGACACCAGCCCCTGCAAAGTGCTGACGGGGGCAGCTTTGGGAGACAATTCCATCAGTGGTGGGGAGGTGCCCCGGGATGTCGGGGGGCTGTGAGATGAATGCCCGCAGTGCTCATGGGGAACACTGCTGGTGAGGGGTTTTGCAGCTTCTGATGTGAAATTCCGAGGAGAGGATGGCTTGTGCTAAATGTTGCTTATTAAGCTAAATACCCCCCTCAGAAGAACTGGGATGTGTCTGTTAAAATTTGGTAGAGTGTGGCACTAAGAAATCATTTGCTACCAGAGACAGACAAATTAGTTCAAACCCAGTGTTTATATTTCTTCTCACAAGTAAATCTCAAAACCTTGATTCAGAACATTAGAGTTTTTTTTACTGTCTCCTTCAATTCTGATGTTGTCTCATTAATTTTAGGCAGCTGAAATAACTCTATGATCCTGTGTACTCAGAGCAATAAATTAAAGACAAATCTTATTAATATTCTCAAAATAGAAGACTAAACTGATTTTATTACTTTCATTTAATTTTTTTTTTTTTTTTTTTTAATTTAAAAGAGGGGAGGTAACAGAAAGTGAAGTTGTGTAAATAGTTGGTGAAGAACATACAGTTATGGGTTTCTGGATTTTGCACAGTAATGAACTGCTGATTTTATTTTTGTCATATGGGCAGAGATGAATGAGTGAGCTTGGGAGTTTTTCCTCTCTGGAAATGGAATTTTTCTCCATATCACATGTAATAACAAATTTTCCCATAGTTAATATGAGAACAAGGAGATTAACACTGCGTGTGATCTTTACAGAGATTTTAGTAAAATAAACATGTTTATTAAAGTTATTTTTAAATATTGTAGTTGAGCTGTGGTTTTCCCCAGGTATCTATATGTCTCTTAAGCTAAAGAATTCCATCCTCAGAGATGCAGTTTTTTGCTTCCTTCCCCAGTCTGTTACCCAAATAAAATGAGTATAAAATACTGGTGCCTGTATGTATTTATACCCACACAAATAAATGTTATTGCACTGCTCTGTAGTACTGCAGCAGCCTGACAGTCCCACACGAGACCAAAACTTGTTGAACTTGGTCCTTTGTGAACAAACAATGTGAGGCTGCCTCAGTACGGGTTCAAAATAAAATCTTGCAAGATAGACCTGGAGAAAACAGCTGCATTGATTTGCTGCAGATAAAGGTCATGGCCAGAATTAGAACACGATGTGTTACAGGAGCACCTGAAATGAGATTTCCTGCCTGCAAGCTCATTGTGCTTCAGTGGACCACGGTGTGCTTGAGCAACTGTTTTGTTTTTCCAGTTACCCCTCAAGGGAAAAAACAACATGGGAAATTGTATTTATGAATAAGGCAGTTATTCCAAAGTACTGCCGTAAATTGTCATCTTAATCTTATTTCATGTTGAACATTGTTACATTCTTTTCCAGCTGTTTCTTTTTTTGTTCACTTTCTGGAAAAAACAGAGGTGTGGGGTAAAGAGAAGCAAGTGTGGGTAAAAGAATTAGTAATCCAAAGAATGAATGTAGTGAATGTAAGAGGAAAATGTAAATCTAAATGAAAATTTTACAGGTAAACAGTTTTGTGATATATTTCATGTCACAGCCTTAGGCTTCAGCAGTAAACTCTGGTCTTTTAATTCTTGTGGATTTTTTTTTTCTTTCCCTTCTAGCTCGCAAACTAATTTTCCACTGAACAGAAGTTGTTCAGCCTTGCTTAGATGACAGAAATCAGAACTAACACAGGGGAGAAATTCTTCCATGTTTCATAATTCTGGATTGTAAACACTTAAAAACAATTAGCATCCCAAAATGAAGTTGATATTTTTTCAAGCCTGAAGTACCTTGTCCTAATCTCTGAGACAACACTGGTGAATACCTTTTTTTTTTTTTTTTTTTACTCCAAAGCCTATCTTTGGACATTTTCCTTCTATATTTTTGTATCCTTTGTGAACATTTGCCTGTAAAGCAGTTATCTCCTCTCCTAGGAGGATTTTAAAATATAAATAAAGGGAATCCATATACACCCCTACTCCCCACCACCACCCCTCTATTATGTTCAGTTGTGGACAAAATTTACTTGCAGTGGAGTCTTTAATGAAGTATATCTAACCTACTCCTGTAAGTGTAGGGTAAAGGGCAGAGTTATGTCACACTTCTCTATTGCCTTCATCTTCCAGGACAAAGCAGAAGTTAGACCTGTGTATAGTTAATAACAGTTGGACTGTTATGATGAGACTAATTCAGAAGTTATTTAATAAGATCTTTGTAGCTGCCAATTCATGCCTACAATTCCAAACATTCTTGTCTACCTAAAAATCTTAAATGGAGGTGCTGCACTAATTGTATAACATTTAATTCTTGCACTGAAGAAAATTTTCCTGTTTTGTGTGGAAATCCTTATTTCTTGTAAATGAATATTTTAGATATGTCTATTGAAGATACTCATACTAAAACCACCCTGAAGCAGTTTGGGTTTTTTAAAATTCTCACTCTTAACCACACCTCCAAAATATGATGAATTAGGAAATGCTTCTTTTCCTCCATCAAAGCCTTTTTTGTAACACTAGAATGAATTCTGTAATTAAATCTGAGTACTAGGAGAATCCTACTGTAAAACAAATTTAAAGTCTGTTACAGGTCAAAATCTGAGCAGATTTTTTCTTATGTATTCATTCTAGTTTTGATTTAAGATGTGATCTTGTATATGTTTATGTACTGCAGTCCATTAGCTTCCCTCCTTCACTGTCACTGAAAATTTGATAGCAGAAAAGCCTTAACAGTGGCCCACTGAAGGATATAAATGCCTGTCGTGTTGGCAGCATAGCAGTCCTTAGGGCACACACAGTTCCCTCTGCCCTCAGCTGCTAAGACCTCATTTTCTGCCTGTTCATGGAGGTGTTAAATTTGTTCTTCCTTAAACATACAGAAAAATGAGACTGTGACACGTTTATGTGGCAGGGAATGAACAGGTCAGACAAGCTCAAGAGCTGATAGAGCACGAGTAGAGGCAGTCAGGGAAGCAGCTCTGAATTTGTTTTGGGGAGGTGAAGAATATGTCACTAAAAAACCCCATTCTGTAACTGGACGTGTTTAGTATGAAAAATATGCTATCCTAAAAGTGGAGGACTCAAAGAATGAGGATGGGCACCACTTGAGCCTTTTTCTGAGATACTGATAACATTTTGAGGTGATATAAAGGAGTGTAACTGCAATTTTTGTTTGCTTCTTAATTAAGGATGTACATTTTGCTTACAGCAGCTTAAATGAACAGTTTTTAGTAGAATGCAGAAAACTGCTTGCACTGATCAGCAGTCTTTTTTGCTAGTACATATTTTAAACGTTTATGTCAAAACCTCTTGGTTTTTGTTGGTATGGTTACATATTACAGTGGGGTTCCAATTTTGTTGGGATTTTTTTCATTGGAACTACAGCTGCACTGGTGGAATCCCTCCAGTCCAGTGAAGTTGTATAAAACCTATGTCCTTGAACATACGGAAAATCCAATTCGCAGTATATTTTCTGTTTTGATACAAATTCTGTGTGTGAAAGTTATTTCCCAGTCTTATTCCTGTCCCGTCCACCCCTGGGACAGAAGTAAGAAAATGGAGAAAATAAAAAAACCGAAAAAATAGGCAATCATGACACTGAGATTTAGTATCAGCCCTTCTCCTTCTGCACTAATAATCCAGATAATAATCTTTGGTATTATTTCAGTGCAATACCAGCCTAAATTTAATTTCCAAGTGTTCAGTTTTATGGTAAAGCAAATTAGACCTAACCTTGAGAATTTTAATCCATCAGCCTATAAAGGCAAAATAGACAGACAAATATCCCAACACCCCAGCATTCATGACACTTATATTTATTACTTTAAACCAATTTTAGCTGAAGGGAAAATGTAAGTGATGCTCACTGATAAATGCTACTGTACTATAGGAAGCCACAGAATGATCAACTCTAGTATTTATATCTATTAATAGAACACGTAGCTCTAAATATTTTAGCATATGCTGTTTTATTAGGCTGACAGCATGAGTGTATACATACAGCTATCAGGAATTTGTTTAGGAAAAATATAACTGATCAACAATTTGGTAATACTCCATAACTGTCTTCCTCTTTAGTAAGTTTTCTCTTACTTTGAATGTGTGTTCTCTTTTTTTTGGCCTTTTATTTTTTTCTTCTCTAAGTTTGTTGGTAAGCACAGTATTTCCTAATTTCTAGATCTTAGAGTAAAAATTCATCTGGCTCCTCAAAACATCTTATTCAGTAAAATTATTTTACGGTGTATGACAACAGCCTCCATAAATAAGTTGATAGATAGGAAAATGAAGAACAAGCCATCTTATCCAACACAGCAATAACAAGGCTAATGGTTGTCTTGATGTGAAGTGGTGAAATACTGAATCATTTAATAAAATGAAATTTGTAATTTATTAGTTAGTTATATCTAAGTTGCTATAAATATATTAAACTTTTTTCATACCAGATTTTTTTAGTGATATCTCAGTGAGAAGGATTGCTGCTGCCTGTATATGTGTGTAAGCAGAATTCCTTTCCTTTTGATCTGATTTGCTTTTGACACATTTTACTGTTTAATACTGACCAAAATTTTTATGTTAAAAAAGCTGGTGTTTCTAGAGATGCAATGGGCACAACCTGCAGCATTGTTCCCCAACAGTCTCTCCTCCAAAGGACCTGAAGTAAGAGGAGCCACTCTGGGCATTTGCTATAGAAAGAAAAGGAATAGCTTGTTCAGAAACAGTAACAGAAGTTTTTTCTCACTGTTGCTCAAATATTGTCAGAAATATTTATCAAAAAAAAAAAANCTTGTTAGAAGTTTGCTTTGCTTAGGTCAAACTATCTAGAGCTGTTGTTTTGGCAGAAGTACTGAATCAATGTCTGTCTCCACTGTCACTCACAGCCATGCAAACACCAACAGGTTTGTTTTCCTTCATCATGCACTTCTTTGAGAACTCACTTTATGTGGCACATGGAGCAGAACTTAAAATCCCACTATTGTATTAGGCAGTTCCTTAACTGAAGGTTGTGCACAACCTTTTATCTGCAAGGTTTGTTTAGCTGCTTGTTGTACCCTCCTGAGCTCTGTAGAGCCTGTCATGTGGTGTAAGCATACGATAAGGCAAGTTAGCTGTGTATTTGACATACAGCTCTGCCTCCAAGAACGTGAGGAAATCAGATCCTTCCAGGCTGCCACATGTGCAGCCATGCCAGGGAGAGACCACTGGACTCCTCTGTGCAAACCAGGCAGCCTTTGGGTTTGTGACTGGTGTGTGTGCACTCTTTATGCCTCTCAATAATCCATCACAGCCCTTAATGCTGCTCAGACACCTGATGGGCACCTTGATGGAGGAGGGACCACAGGTTCCAGGGCAGATCCTGAGAAATGGGTTGTTCCTGCAGGCAGAATCTACCTCACTTCTTATGGTTTAAATCAAACTTGTTTAAAAACTGAAATGGGAAACTTGGCTCAATCCACTGAAGGACTTTAACATAATTGATTTGACTGGGAGTTAAAAAAAATTCAAATTGGCATCAGTTATTTAAAGTTATGTTTGTGTTGCCACTGTCATCTTCAACATTATAGGAAGGAAGAAAATGAAATTCTGTATGTATGAATTTGGTTCTTATGCTCATGGCTTACATTATAAGAGATGTGTTCCCAATATAACCATAATAATGCATACTATACAATATAACTGAATTATCCTATAATCCAACATAAATTTCTTATTTTGCATACACTTCTCTAGCAGTATCAATATAGTGGACCTCCTGCTGGCATGTATTTTTCTGATGATTCTGAATAGCACTCGATAAAAGGGGAGAATGAGGGAGACTTCCCTATGTGCATACACAAATATTTTAAAATTTTTTTCATAAAGGATAATTTCCACAGAAACTTAACTATTTTTAAGGAAAAGGCACCGGGAAAGAAATGGCCACATTGGTATTCCTGAACATCCCCTATCAATATTATCTTTCTCACCTATATACGACCTCTCAGAATGTATGTTCTTTGAAGAAGAAATTTGGATCCTGGTTTTTAGTGACACCAAATGATTTCAGCAAGCACAGCTGGATGTAGGAAAGCCACTGTTTGGAGAATTCCCAGCCCTGACAAAGCAACACTGTGTTCCTGCTTTGCCCGTGAAATTGGCAGAATTATGAGGTCCAGGCATGATAAAGCAGAACCTTGCTACAGTCAGCTCCTCTCCTTTTGCGGCTGTGGTTGCTGGCGGGACGCAGGCCTCTCACAGCCCTGGGAGTGTGTCATGATAGAGCCACAGAGGCTGAGAGCTTCTGGCTCATCAGGCAAGAATCCAAGTGTTAAAACATTATGTGTGGCTTTGCACTTGTTATTTGTGAACTATTACCTTTATGTGTAACCAAAGTATGAAGATGTAAAACCTTATCTGTTTATTTTATATATTGAACATGCACCATATAGCTGTGAGCAGATAATGGATGGCATGTCTAGGGCTCAGAGGAACCTGATGTTGTGGCTGTCATTTTTTCAATCACTTGGATCAATCAGTTTGATCTGTCCAAATAAAGGTTTTTCTTCAATTGGGACTCTTGAATGTAATTTCTGTTTTCATTGTGGGTTCTCAGTTTTTTCATTGTGGGTTCTCAGTTATGAGACTTTTCTCATACGTTTACCCCTATGGGGTTTTTTCAATATGTATGAAGAGATGGCATTTTCTCTCATAGAAAGTTTTATGCCAAGTCTTTATAAAGACTCACATTTTTAATGTGAAAAATAGCTGTGGATAAAAATCTGTTGTTGATTTATTCCCATGGGTTTTTTTGGCTCCTACCTCTGATTAGAGCAATAGGCTTGTTCAGTGCAATTTTCTTCTATTTTTTAAAACATACAGACAATTAGAGCTGGTATTCTCTAATTGTAATTTTGGGTTGATTATGGCCAACATACAAATTGGTCATAATTGTTTTGACTCAATTAAGCTTTTAGTTCATTTTTTTTTTCTTTTTTAACCCATGAAAAAAGTCATAATAACAGAATTCTAAACTCTGTAGGGAGTTTAATTATTTCGGTATTTTTCAGTAATTTATTCACCAGTTGGAGTCTTTTCTGTAAAGAATCTTAATTGAAATACTGCCTAGTTTCCTAGCTGGAATTCAGAAAATGAAATATATACCAGGGAAGACCAGGAACAACAAAAGAGATTGATTTTAGCAAAACACTTTCCAAGTAACATGATCAAAGAACACATGTTGGAATTTTGATTCTTCCATCAGCCTGAGTTTTATTTGTGTCAGGATACAGAGGAATGAGAGGGCAAACTGAGCTTCCTAGATTTGCTGAATATATTTAAGCAGCTTCTCTCACTTGTTTTGTTCCATAGGTGTCACCTGCAAGCTTCAGGGAGTGCCATCTTGTAGCCATGCCTTTCTTCAGTTTACAGTGAAAGAAATAAAGATATAAAGTGGGAATTGTCTGAGCCCTGTGGTCCTGCTCTCGTTACCACCATCCAGGTGGAGCAGGAGCCACTAAATCTCCCTCCCCTCTAAACCCAATCTTCCTGCCAGCTTTTTACCTGTTTGGCTGCCCACCCAGGTGGACCATGGCAGCCTAACTTAAACACAGGGTACTGGGGCAATAGCACTTAAAGCCTTTCTCAGTTTGGGATAAATCATGTTCACTGCTCTCTGCAGCTACAAAAAATTCAGCCATTTCATCATAAAAGGAAACCAGATTGGTCAGGCATGACTTACCCTTTACAGGTCCATTCCAGTTCCCAGTCATCACACTGGCTGCAGGCCCCGAGATCTGGTTTCAGGGACAGAAATCAGGCTGACTTGTTAACAGTTCTCTGGGTTGATCTTTCATAAATTGTTCTCAAATCTCAGGTAAACCAGTCCTCAGTAACTGAAAATGAAACCTATCAACAAATATACTTATTGAAGTTTTGGGTTTAATAAGGAAATATTAAAAAAGATTTCTTGATGCAATCTTTTTTCCATCTTCTTCATAAAAGTATGCTGTTTTAAAGATACTGTACAGGATTATATATGATAATCTCGGGGGTGATTAGGAATTCTCTCTACATTACTTTCACCTATGGGATATGCAACCAGGTGCTTTTATTTGGCCAGGCATTCATTATAAACACACAATACTTCTGCATTTATTCATTCTTCTGTGCTTTGCCTTCGTTCATTAGTCTAGCAAATAACTTTCAAGTGATATCCTCATCTCAGAGGAAGGTGTCAGTCTCTGCAGTAGCTGTTCCTCAAGCACTTGGATTTGTTAGAAACTTCTGAAGCAAATACTTTTAATGAGAAAAGTCAATTGATTCTGTATCCTGCTTCTGATACACGTATTTCCTTAACTTGTATTGCTGTAGCTGTATTCTCACTGAAATATTTTTAGTCCATGATTGAACCAAGGTCTTTAAAAGGTAATCTGGAGAAGGTTTAATTTATTTCTCAGTAGTTTTAATGAATTTATGCAAATTTGAGTGAAAATAAAAAGCTTTTACATATCAGAGTGTTTGCTTACAAAAAGCTTCCTTCTGGTATTTAAAATGCAATCACTTTCTTGTTGCTGACTGAAGTTCAAGCTCTGTATCAAGGGGATGACAAATGGACTGAGACATGTTCTTAGCATTCATTTATGGCATGTTAGTCAAGCTGTGAATCAGTTTCTGAGGAGCTGAAGGATGTCTCAGCATTTTGTATTTCAAGTAACTCATTTTCTACATCCACACATTGTGTTTATGGCTGGAGATGATGGTGGGGAAAGTGACAAACTCAAATGAATATCTTTAACATCTCATCCTGGAAGTTGCTCTTGTTCTACTGATGCAGGATGTTCTAATTAAGAGCACAGGGTCTTTTGTCTAGGCTTTATTATCTTGGTGTCCTTAAGAGGAGTGAGCTGTAAGAGGCACACCAGGAGAAGGTCCAGTTCAGTACAGTAGGCTAAGCAGGTGTTTGTGCTCTCACAAGCAGCACTTTGGGGTAATCTGAATCCCCATATATCTGTTGCAAAACAGCTACAGGCTTACATTCCACATTTCAAGAGGCAAGTAACTTTATTTTGTCTCTTCTTAGGCCAGTAAGCCTTGAGATCTGATTTTTTAAAAATTTTTTTCCTGAGTTTTCTGTGCCATATGGTGCAGTAATGTTTTTTGACCTGATCTTACCAAAAATCAGCCCAAATATGTCAGTGATGGTGAAGAAGAAATTCAGGAAGAGAATGCTAGGGCTTAAATGCTTCTGATTTTTAATGTCTTGAACTTCTGCTCAAGAATGTAAGTCACTTGTGCAAAATTAATTAAAACTGTTATTTCTGATGCATCTTAAAGAACAAATCTCTGATATAGCAGAGTAAGGAATATTTGGGTGGCTGGTGTGCGCACAAGATATTGTGACCTGAAACATTTCAAGGTAAAAACACAGTATGTAATGAAATTGCTTTTGTAAGGATTGTGTCTTGGAACTTGGGGTTCTGTTACCAAAACTCTCTCAGGCATAAATGATCAAATTGCAGTAAAGTTATATTGCTATAAATTAGTATTAATTCTTTAATACAACCCAGTATACAAATAATATTCAGCTAGAATGCTACTTGGGCAGAAAATTCAATGCTTTGTCCTTCCTATTCTTCTCATGTTTGGGAAAGGGAGAAATCTAGAAACACATTTGCTATAGGTCACTATCTGATCTCAGTTATTTTGGTGTAAAACTGGAATAATTCTTGTTTGTACAAACAGAATTACTGAAATTCTGTATTGCTGAGAGTTGAATTTTAACCTGTCTCTAAACAATTCTTGCTAAAGATTGAAAAGCATTAAATAAAATAAGTAGGTCACACTAGTGAGATGATACTTCCCCTTATCTTTAAATAATATTCTAATTTGACTCTAGTGCAATGAAAAGAAATGAATAGTGTATGTGCTCCCATGTGAGCTGTCAGAAAGATAAAACTGAATATTCTCTAAAACAGCTTTTCCACGGACAACTGCTTCATCATCATTAGTATGTATATTCTTATTAATATCTAGGCCACCCAGTTATGAGATCTGAGACTGCAGCTTTTCATAATTTACAGCTACTATCATTTTCAGCAGGTCTGTGTGCATGACCTATCACAGAGTGAACACTTGATGTATCTCTCTGTGCCTTCTCAATGTACTATTTTGAAATAAGGGCTAAGAATAAATGCATACATCTGTTGAGGAAGTTGCATTTCTGCACAGTGTGGTGATCCTTGCCAACTGCTCTGCTGTGTGTGAGAGGACCAGTCATTGGAGGTGTCTGACAACTTGGAATTAAGACAGTTTGGCAGATGAGGGCAGACACAAGAGCCCTCTACAGCAATATCTAAGAGTTGGGATCAAAGTATAAATAAATTAAAAATTCTGTAACTTCCCAAGGAGTTGGAGGGATGGAGGTGGAGTAGAGATGACTGTAGCCAGGCTTGCAGACTGAGGCTGTATATAGGTGACTGTTGTAAATACCAGGGACTTCTGCAAAGAATAATATAGAAATGTATAAAATTCAGTGTAGACTGTGCTGGTTGGAGTGATTGACTGCAGTGACCACCACTGTGAATGGGGGATTCAGCTCATTGTTCAATGCCAGGTGGAGTTTGAGACAGAAATTTCTGGGATGGGATTGACTGTCAAAATTTTCATTATATTCAAAATGCCAAGTGATTCCTCTTATTCCACAAATTTCTATCATCCATTTTCCAGAGTAGCAAGAATTGCTATTTGTTGGCCTTAATAATTCCATTATTATCTATAGCTGCCAAGGAAAGCAGAAGGTATGGTGGGGGTAAATGAAAACCAGCCAAGCAGTAACAGTAAATGCTGCTTATTAAGAAACACTTTCTCTAGTGGCATCTCTGGAGATATCTTGATGAAGTTTTTGTAGTGAAAGGACTCTTCTGTAAGAAAAATAAAACCAAATGATGCTATTGCTCAAACCAGCAGCATATCCTACTTGTGTGTAACTGGGCTTGTTTATTGGTAAAGCAGTGTAAAGTATCTAAGAAATGGTGAAACCTCTTTGAATTATGTTGGCTGACATAAAATGTATGATGATAAAAAAAAGTAGATGGTTCTAACCAGATTTTTGGAAAAAAAAAAAACCAAAATTCATCTCTGGAGTTTCAAGTGAGTCAAGACAGTAGTCTGGAGAAAAGCATGTCAAATTTGAAACTAAAATTAAATCCTCCAGCTCTCTGTTTATCACCATTAACTAAGATGCACTTTCTAGCCTAAGCTGATGAAATCACGATGGAAATATTTTATAGAATATTAAAGTTGTAAAAGGATTTTTTAAAAAAAATCAGGTTTCATGTAGATGCTTATTTCAAACTCTTACATTCCTCAGATTTCTTGATACAACCTGCTTGAAGGTCTCCTGGTGACTTCTGGTTAGGTGCCATCATCCTGTGTTAAACAGCTTGTTCTAAAGCACAACTATCCTTAAATAAACATACTGAGCTTCATGTGATGAGTCAAATACCGTCATGAGACAGAATGTTCTGTTCCTGAGTCACAGCTGAAGAAGGCATGAGGATGGTTAACACAAAAACCTTAATTGTTAGAATTCTGCAAACGTGAAATAAAGAAGCTGTGACACTGGTTTGAGAAGTAATTCTGTTTTCAGCACAGCCTCAACTGTAAATGCTGTTCAGGTTATGGGATGGGATATTCCTTTGGAGCAAGCACTTTCATTTAGGACACAAAACTCACTGTTCTATTCTGAAAGGGACTGGGATCTGTCAGTTCTATTATTTTTATGGCATTTTGCTTTTTAAATGATATTTCTTCATTGTATGGATATGTTTATGTGATTACACTACAAATCTCCAAAGCCTCAGTATTCCTGAGGCTGTATAACCTGTATGCCCACGTATGTGAGCCAGAGCTGGCTGGCCTAGGACTCCTGGAACATTGGCAGCTGATCTCAGAAAGGTTAGAGGGAGAGCTGTGGAGCTACAGAATTACATCAAGGACAACGGCTATACTGTTCCCAGCAAGCTCTTCCACCTTCCAAATCATCCTGAGCAATTTCAAAAACATTGTTCTCTTGAAAAACCATGATTTTCTTCCTGTCTAAACATTTAGTAGTAGGAAT
Organism: Chaetops frenatus; assembly: GCA_013400775.1. Classification (NCBI taxonomy): domain Eukaryota; kingdom Metazoa; phylum Chordata; class Aves; order Passeriformes; family Picathartidae; genus Chaetops; species Chaetops frenatus. Next base: position 99,596 of record VZTR01011390.1, read on the forward strand.
GACAGATTATTTTTAAAGATACCATCATGATTTCAATTCTGTATATTGTATTTTAGGATAATCAGGCACTACAGCCTCTTAGTTTTCAATCTATTTACAAACTCTGATTTTCTGTGCCATATTTTCTCCTGCAAGATTTTTCTGTTGAAGGAATTTATTTTTCCTAATCATTAAATGTATTTTATTTTCACAGAAAGCAATTTTAGAATGTGTCAGAAAGAAAATAAAGAGGAAAATTGTTACATAAACATCTACTAAGTAAACCAAGCTCAAACGCATTGAATCTGCAGTAATATCAAATACAAAACCAAAAGAGTTATGAGACATGGAATTAATGTAGTTATTGGGTTTGCACCTTAATTAAGTGCAATCTGCCTAAACACTTATGTTTTCCCATGAAATGTATATTTCCTTAGGAGTGTACAAGGTCAATAATGTTCATTACTGGTCAGTGTTAAGCCACATCAGCACTGGCAGGTGCTTTTCTAACAGCAGCAGGCATTTCCTGCACCAGGAGGCTGTTCCATATTTACATGAGCACTATCTGCTTGCCACCTTGAAAGATGTATTTAAAAGATGGTTTCCAAACGTACTGGAGATGAAAGTGTTCATGAACTGTGTGTGATTCCTCAGTCAGTGTGTACAGAGCTAGCAGGAGCTGAAAGAGGAAAATAGCCTCTCTGCATGAAGATAACTGAAGGCTGGAAAATGTGGGTGTGCAGAGATTGGATTTGTCCTCCCGGTTCTGCTCCGTTCCAGGGAAATGCAGGTAGTGTGGAAGGGATGTGTGAAATGAACCTGCTGGGTGAAGAGTGGATTTATCTCTTGGTGGGAGCTGATTGCTATGATACCTTTTTTGAAAGGCTGATGCCTTCAGATTAGACTGAAATGGCAAAAAAGCTCTTTTCAATTATCCTCCTGTGGTAGCTGAGGGCTGAATCTCAATCCAATGACCTGCTTCTTCAGCCAGGAGCCCTTTCTTATTCTGAGTAGTCCCTCTGGCTTCAGAGAAGTTATTGATGTTGTGATACAATGGAAAGGTTTGGTTTACTTTCCATGAAAATTACATCACAATGAAAGATTGGGCAGCAGTGGAACTTTAAAATTTAGTGTAAAATATAGGTATTTAGTGTAAAATATAGGTATTTAGTGTAAAATATCTGTTTTGTGAATGCTTTGTCCAGTGACATCTGAGAATTTTGGAGCTGTTACTTCCACTCAGATTTTCCTCTTCCTAGTTAGTTCATGTGATGGTAAATGTAGGGAGCTTAAAGCCTTCATATGTGATTATTATATTTTGGGTTATGAAATTTACTCCCACATTTTCAAGGCATTTTACAATGTAATAATTTCTGGCTTTTACAGAAGCTAACAAAAGAAAAGTTCTCAGAAAACCCAGTCACTGCTTTCTCTGATCCACGTTTTTTGAGAACACAAATTTTGTGGCTTTTTATTTAAAGGAAAAGGACATGTATTTCCTACCTGAGTTTTGTTTTAACTTAAAAGTTTTTTTTTCACCAGATCTGTACAGCAAAGGGAATCATCTACTCTACAAATCAGCAACATAAACATCTTGCAGTGAAAGAGCAGTGAAATTGTGCCGTTGAGAAGGTGGACTTGCAATTTGCATTTGCAGGACCATTTAAACTAGGAAACTATATCCCTGCTCTCTTTGCATTACCCAAGTGAGGTTGCAGAGTACCACAAATATTTCCTGGTGGATTCTTGAAGCTCCCAGTGATGACAGCCCATGATTCTTTTGGGAGCCATTCAAACCTTTTAACCTGCCTTTCTCTTTCATTGATGTTGATTAAAACATAATTGTCACTCAACAGCTTTTAAAGTTGCTATTAGATAGAGTTTAAATGCCTGTAACTCAGGGTTTAAAACCCACAATAATCTAAGAATCAGCTGGGAAGGACGACATATGACTTGACCAAGCAAATGTGAAAGACTTTGCCAGAAAACACAACACCAGCACAAATCCGTGCAGCTTTGCTGAAGCCTTTTTCAGACCAGCAAGCTGTGTCCCTCTCTTTTCTTCTGATGATCTCACTGTATGCAGATTCTCTTCTGCAAAACTCCAGAACTTTTAACATTAAGGATAATTGTATGGAAGCAGCAATTTAGTATGACTGTTATTATTTAGATTTTTGTTCAAGGAACATGAAATTGAGGTTGTTTTTTGTGTACTTATCCATCTAGTTAGGGCCCATGCAGTGCATGTGAGAACAGAAAAATGATGGCATTTATTTGCCATTTCTCCATCTTACTGAATTTCCTAGCAGTGGTACAGCTCAGTGTTTTCAGGGCCTGTAGAGATTTGTGAGAATACCTGAATTACTTGCAACAATTGAAAATTTGATTTGGACTCAAGACCAAGAGTTAAGCTGATCCTGAGTTCTCAAAGCAGATATAAAAGCATTAGGAAGTCATGCATGAGATGGGTTCCTTGGTTGTAGCCAAGAGGAATATATTATTAAAAAAAATAGAAAAGCTAGTGAAGTTAAAATCAAATAATGTGCAGAGATGATTACTTTCAATTAAAGCTTAATGCAGCCTAGAATATTAACTTATAGCAGAAAAGCTACTGAAAGAGCTTAAGAAACAGCCCAAACCCCCAAAAAACTTGAGGCTAGAGGCTTGAAATGACCAATGGGTTTTGAAATGTTATGAGACAGTTTCCTATGGTTCTTATGGAGACAGTAAATTTGCAATCTTATTACAAAAATGGAGGCTGTTTGCTTCAAAGACATGAAAAATATAGGTGTAGTTGAAGTGGAAAACAACATTTAGGAAGGCAATATTACCATTTTAATATCAACTCTTCAAATTTTTTGGAAATTCTTCCTTCACCTCAATGTCCTCCTGCAAGCAGATCTGTGTTGAGGACCTGCACAGACCTTGGCTAATTGAGTGCAGTTGATTTATAGATCCCAGGTTTATAGATGTCCAGGCATGGAACATTGCATGGCATTGAGATAACACCCTCCAAGTTAAATTAGCACCTCCAACAAAATCAGGGCATTGTTTTGGCCACCTGTAGGTAGACAGCCAATCTGATTACATGTCCTAGGCAAAAATAAAATGCATTCTGCTTGAAAACATGATAAACTACTCCTCTCTTAAACCTGCTACAAGGTAAAACTGCTGCTGTCACCTCGGTTAATTTAATAATATTGTTTAAATTATCTCTCTAAATTACCACCACCTTTTGAAAAAGCACTCAGGATTTCCTTTTAAACAGTTTGAAAATGTCTTGTGTTCCTTTGATCCAAAATAGGGATAGCAGAAACCATTGAATTCATTAAGCAAAACAACATCTACTGAATTTCCATGAGAATGTAAATAATTTTTCATTTTCCTGCATGATAATCTCATTCTTAAAGGAATAATTATTTGTCCCTTGCCCTTATCATTTAGCACAGCTAAAAAACTGGATTATTGATGAGGAGAGATAAGATAATGTAATTGTCCTTAAGACAAAATGAAATCCTTTAGGACATATTCAGTAAGTGAGATTACATAATGACTGATTTTGAGAATGGAATTTGAGGCTTTTTGCATTAAATTTACTATGTAGCAGCACTTCTTGCATGGTAGAGAATATTATCGACAAAAACTCTCAGATGGATTGCATTTAACAATTTTAATAGTAGTATGATGTATTCTGGATGGCCTACGGTCAGTTCTTTGTAATGAGCAGTGGTGATTAGAATGTGTTTTGCATAATTTTCCATTAGTCCTTAATGGTTTCACTTTATATCCCTTTACAATCAAAAGAATCAAACTCATTTGGCTGAACAAATGTTCTGTTTTTATAGACTAACAAAGGCTTGTGGAGAGACTTACACAATAGGTGTCCAAGTGTTAATTGATAACAAACCTTCAACAGTAGAAAATTCTCATCTCTTCATGTAAGTTTTTTAATAATAAAATGTTACTGAGGGAAGCAAATACTTGAGGTTCAGGGTGTTTATGTAAAGATTACAGAGTTAACTCTGAATTTGAGAGTATGTCCTAACTAGTGTGATAGTAGAGTACTCTCTGTAGAAGAAAGCTCACCAGGTAATCTAATCAGGTTACACTGGTCATATAAAAACCACCTTATACTGTTAAACTATACTGTTAATCCTTTCACAGCCTCTCAGAAATCAAATGTAACCAGCAATTATATAAACCCTGTCAGATCAATGACAGCCTTAGCAAGGTTGGAGCAGCCCTGTCTTGGCAGCATCTACAGAGAGCAAAGCAGGAAAAGTCATTTTCCAAAGCAGAATCTCTTCTTTCAGGGTCACAGGGTGCACATGTACAACGTGCTATGCACAGTCTGGGTGAGGGAATCAAAATCAATTGACTGGTAAGAACCATGCATCCCTCATTGATTCATTTGAACTAAGTCCCTTAAGCCACATAAATCAGTGGGATGAGTTGGAAAGAGAAATGGGAGAGAGATTTCAGCCCTGTGAGAAATGTAAGGGCTTGTTTTTCATTGTTCTTCTCCTTGCTGAGCTCTCGTTTCATATTTTGGTTTATAATGATTCTTATAAAGTTTTGTACATTCATTGTTGATACCATTTTTATCTCAGAATCAGTTACCTGTAATTCCCACTAAATGATCCTCTGTTGTCTGCTGACTGCCACGTTCTATTGCTGATTTGTAGACACAGGGAACACCTTGATAATTTGTAATTCGCAGGAGTTTATGATATTTGGTTTAGCCTTATATTCTTTATAACCTGTAATTTGTTAAAATGATGGAACTGGTTTTTTTCTGCTGTTTTAAGCATGAATCTTCATTTCCCCCAATGCTTAAATTAAAAAAAAAGTAGGTTTTATAGAATGTTCTGCTGAAAATTAAGAATTCCTCATACACAGAACTCAAATGCTTTTTGTTTTTCCAAGACACAAATATTAAATGAGAATTTTATATGGAAGTAAATTGACATATCGAATCTGTTAATTTACTGCTGATTTGATACAAATAAGAAACAGGTTTGGATATTTCTTTAAGAGCAATTGGAAAATCTCTGAACAACCATTCTGACTTGACAGAGAATCTCAGAAGAGTAGATTTGCTACAAATTAAAGAAAACCTCCATTTACCTCACAAAATGCTCTAACTCATCATGGGATTCAGCCTAATGTTTTTACAAATTGAAATGAAGAATTTTATCAAAGGAAAGAAACAGTTAATTGTAATGTGCATTCCTGTTTCTTCTTTTATAACCAATTTATTATAGGGATATGTCTATGTCAGAAGTGAGTCTTGAACATCTCAATATTAGTCTTTGAAAAACTGCAATCATTGATAAGTCCTACTGTTCATTGCAAAAATAAAGAGTTTTTAATTTGAAAAGTTGCAAAGGGACTTCCTAGCAGTTCTGAAATTAATCTTAAAGCTCTTGTTATGGGAATCAGCAGTATTGGTTTTGATGCATCTCATTAATAACAAAAAGCCTTATTCCAGTTATTAAAATACCCTTGCATGTTCTATATTGATAATTTTTTAGTTTTTATGGTTTGTTGTTTGCATTACTCCCCAGTGACATTGTATTTGTAGATTGTTCTCCAAGTATGTACAACTGAATAATAATATTAAAAACTAATAACTTCCTTTGAGTGTACTGCAGAATTAAGAAAAGAAAACAGTTTTAAACCTTTAATATAATGAAAAATTATAGTGGGGCTTTCATGTTGTTTTGCTTATGCTTCAGTTATTGCTTTCATTAAAGTTTTAATTTCCAGGGATATTGCTTTGATAAAATTACATCTTTGGTTAGTATCTGTGTTCACACTGAAAATTATGGGCCTTTTCTGTCATTTATTGCCATCCATTTTCTGTTTTAATTACTTTTCTTAATGCATACAAATAATGGAGCAAAATTGAATTAAAACACTTCATCTATATAATCAATGAAAAAAGTATGAGAACAGAGATTATAATCTTCAAACTGAAGCACTACAGTAAAAGAGCTGGTGAGATCTTTATTTTTTTCACAATAGTGCTCTCTTTTTCCACTGATATAATGAGTGCAAGTATTAAAATACATTTGATAGGGAGAACTGTTAGAGTTTTTACTGTACTTTTAAAGAAGAATCTAATTTATCAATTACAATTGTTCTGTAGGATAGTTGTGGATTATTATCCTTAGTGATGACGATGAGATCCCTGAAACCAGGGGAGCTTGGATCAAAACCTCAGATTGGTGAAGTACTGGAGACACAGAATAATTGAAACAAAAGGTGGTGGTGACCAATATATGCAGCGTGAGTGAGATGGAAAGAGTTCAGACCATCCCAAATAGACCTCAGTAAAAGATTTCTTTGTGTTGGGTGGTGTTACTTGAAAAGAATAAAGCAGTGGACATACTGTTTATGAAGAGATAATGATACAGCATGTGGAGAAAAATGTAATTAGCTGTTTTAGTCAGTTGTTACAAGCATGATTGATTTAGTTGATCATTTTTTGCCATAAACCTCCTGTTACAATACTTCTCCTGAGAATTGGAACAGCATTCCTGCAGGCACCTGCATGAACTGATCTTCAGGGCATGTTGACTTTCAGGGACCATCAGTGTTGGGCTATTTCCATGCCTATCCTTATGTGAATGTAATTATGGCATTGGCCCAATACCACACTTGAGCAGCTCAAGTGGCTGATGTTTACAGCACAGTGTACCATACAGAAATCTTACCATCCCTCCATTTCTTCTTAATGAAGATGAAGATTGTATCAGATACTTGGAAGTGCAGCTGAAGGAGTGAAATACAGAAGGAACTTGGTGTTTGTAAAAGATGAGTGGATAAAATTTAATCTGCTAAACTCATTGCAAACCAATTATGATTTCATTTTTTACCACTTCTGTTCCCAGTGAAGAACTGTAATAATTATGGTGCATTAAATCTTAGCACTTACCCAAGTTTCCTGTTTCTAAAATCTCACTTTAAGTTTCATGATCACACCTGTTCTTTTTTTCACAGAAAGTAGGGCTGACTTTCTCTGGTATAGGCTTTAATGAGCTGAAAAAAAGACTAATTCTGGGAAGTAAAGAAAGTGAATTGATCCTTACTGGTTTTATGGCTTAAAGAGGAAGATTTAATTGCAGTCACAAAAATGAGGGGGACATCATCTTGTATGGATATCCATGCTGCATGACTTTGGATAGCAGCAGGTAAATTAAACTGAAACAGCCAGATTTAATCTGATTATCATGTACTAAGTGCATAGTCAGAGTGTTTGTGAGAGGAGTGCTTTGGGAGATCTCTTACACTCAGGGCTGAATATGCCAGTGCCACTGAAAATCCCAATTCTCTCTGTTAAGCTGGTGTTGACCCTTGCTGCTCTTTCTAACTGATGTGACACCAGCTGTGCCCTGCTGAGGTTCTCTGCAGCATCCAGGGTCTGTCTGCTCACAGCAGCTGCACTGGTGCCATGAGCCAGAGAAGCTGATCTTCTTCCTCTGGACATGTTTAATCTAAAATCTCCATCTCTTTGTCTTCATTATCAACATCCACTTGATCCTGTAGTTATGGTTACAGTGTTGTATTAAATGTAGGAACTAATTTGGTTCAGAAAAACATTCACACCTGTTTATATCATGTTGAAAGACGCAGTGTAAATCACCCTATATTAAAAACTTCTCCCCTTATCAAAAAGAGAAAAACTCAGTACAAGCTGTGTGGAAGAGTGCTCTCAAATAAATGATTTCAAGGGGGATGTTATTCAAGAGAAATTAAATGTTTGAGTACTGTGCCTTTGAGATGAATAGAAATTGCTTCATGTGTTGGCTGCTTTATAGAGAAAAGACCCAGATTTCCAAAGGATTCCAAGAGATCAGGACTCTATCTTCCATTTCTAGCTTTTATACTTCTTTTGAAAACTAGGTCAACCTGCTATTACTGTCATTTAAAAGGGATTTGCTTCAATATTCATCCTAGTGAGCTTTGGAGAAATGTCATCGTGCTCATTGCAGCAGGGATTCAGATTTAGGGCTTGCAGTCTTTATATCACTGACTGTAAAAATTGAGGGTGGTGGTAGGTGATGATTCCATCCAACATGTAGAGCACTACAAAAGGCAGTCTTAGTCCAGTTGTGGGGTTTGTTGGGCCATTGATGTCGAGGATAGTTTGCAGGGGAAAAACAGACAGAATATATAACAATATCCTGTTAAAGCAATGCAATTTCTCCAGTGACTGGTCCACAATACTTGGTTGAGATTAGGCACTAAGGTGTTTTTATACTGTTCTCACCTAGATTTGCTGTGCTTCCTTTAGAAGTCCAGGACAGCTGCTGGAGAAAAATGTATAGATTTCCTTTATTGAATCTGGGATTTTGGGGTGGGTAGGTTTTACCTAAGCTAGAACCAGGGGATAGTGTCAAATGGTGCAGAGAAAGCTCTAATTGTGGTCCCAAATGGAGCTAAAGAAGTGTTTAATTAAATTCTTACATTGTTTTCTGTTCAGGTTAACATCTAACAGTTATGTACACATTTTTGAGAATGAACCATTGGCTAAACAGGCCTCAGGTATCTTGGGAAATCTCAACGTTTTAACACTGAAGTTCTGCAAACAGGTTTTTTGTCATCTGGGGTGATCTTATAATGTTTGTTCTTGCAGATTCAATGTTAAATCTGTTTCAAATCTGAGGACAGGCATTAGTTGTGACCAGGTCAAATATTTTGAAAGTTTTATGGCATAAAGTAGGGTCAGGTTTTATTTCTCTGTATTATATGACTTTTTATTCAATTTTCTGGATGATAAATACAAGTTCCCATTTGGTGCAACAAGTAATCACAATGGTTTTACTTTTGCATCAACCAGTTGAGCTTTACATTATGTTTTTTTATTGTAAACAACTGGCTATAGCACTAAACAGTTTGTTTCAGTTATATTAGCAACATCCTGACTGGATATTTTCAAATACTTTTGCTATATAAAATAGAGTTGACTTTGCTATTTAGTACAAAAAAAATCGATAGAATTCTTAATTTCTTGATGTTTAAAAATTTGGCAATAAGAAAGGAACACTTCAGTGTAAAAGTATGAAATTTCACCTGGTTGCTCAGCACTTTGTGCATCTGTTGCATTTGTTTAATCTAATGGAAATGATATTCTATGGTGTTGGTAATCCAATCAGATTGATTAGAATCTAAGTGATTCTGCACTAAGAAAAAGCAGTCAGCTGAGGCAAGTGATCTTCTTATCAATGTAAATGGATACTTGAAGTGAGAGTGTAAAGAAGGTGGACCGGGGCTGGTTTTTTTGGTGTCCAGTGACAGTTTTGTTCCCCCAGTGCAGCAAAGTCAGGGAGAAATGAAGTGAGTTGAGGAGTTCAGCAGAAAGCCACTAAAATTTTCAGGGGAAGAGCTGCAAACCCGTGGTGAGGAATTGAGGGAACAGCTTGTCCTACCTGGGGAAGAGGTGTTGTCCTCTAAGGGCAGTCCGTCAGTTGCCACAGGTTTCCCAGCAAGGCAGCCAAACACGGTTTAGTTTGCTGTAGCAAACAAATTTTCAGGCATCTCACTGTGGTTCAAGAGTTAAATTTAGTGCTCTCCAATTGTCTTTTATTTTGAAGCAGCAGCTGAGAAATGAAGTTTTTGGCAGAGCCAACCATTACCTTCTGTTTGAGCCTTATTTTTAAAAGGTGCTTGAATGTTCTGTTGAAGAGAAGAATGGAAGTAATCAACACTGAGTTTCAAACAGAACCCTTTGTGGAGTCTGTTTAAGCACCACTTATTCCCTGACATCTTGTTTGTTTACAAAATAGCTTGGATGAAAATGGCATTTCAAAAGCAAGGCTTTATTATGAATACAAGGGTAGAATTGTGCTAACTAAGGGTGGTTCTGATACACAGGTCGACATATGCTCCTGGAGACTATCTTTTGTGGCAAATAATCTCCATGTGTGTCTCAGGTTTTAGCTTTATGGACTAGCTGCACACAGAGACCTAGTGAGACAGAGGAACACAAGGCCAACAGATGGACTGGAAAACGATAAGTTGTGTCTTCTGACTCTTGCATTAATCAGTTATCTTCACAAATTATTTTTTTTCTACTTGAAAGGCACTTCAAGAAGTAATTAATAACTTTAGAGTATTCCTAAAAGATATTAAGATTTTGATACTATTTCTCTAGTACCCTATTTTTTAAAAGTATATAATCTTCTCTCTGTGTAGTGACAGAATTCCATCCTTAGTAAACATGAATAATTAGCTGAGCCCTTCAAACTTTTGAGAGATGAAATCTTGATTTCATTACCTTCTGTTTTGTATAGGTCAAATGGACTTTTGCATAGAACAAGGGAATAAGTTTAAAGACATCGGAAATTAAAATTTTATGAGTGTCTGCCCACCAGGGTTGATGAATCAGACTGACTTCAAAGTGAAATGAGGTTTTCATATCATCTGCTGTTTTGAGTTTTTCTAATGTTTAAAGGGGAGGGAGCTTTCATGTATCTCTCTCTCTCATATGCCACATCTGATCCAAAGCCGATCAAAGCCTCTCAGTTAATTTCAGTAGGTCTTCAGTAGATGTTAAAATCAGTTTTACTGATTGCTAGAAGGGAAAACGGGAGCTGAAAAGTATAACTTCCATCAAGGTCTTATGGAGACCAACACTGTGCACTTGTGCCTCAGTTCCACCAACAGCCAATGGGGTGAATGACTTGTGAAGGAAGATAGCTGCAGAATGAGTAAATGAGTTACATGCTGCTGTTGTCCAAGGCCACTTCCTATCAGAGTCCATACCTGTACAACTAAAGAGTGTTGTCAGCTTGTCTTTTTTGGCAAAAAAATTTCAAATTTTACATTTTTTAACAATGTATTAAACCCTTTCTCCTGTACTAAGTATGCCATTTGGTTTCTTTGCTGTCTGTGTCCACACACCACACAACTTTTAGGTTAGCTCATGACAAATGACTGTATGAACTATAGAAAGTAGAGAGGGCAAGATATAGAGTTCAGGTTTATAAAAGCTTGTCATCGTGGTAGGAATGAAGTCTTGCAGTTGAAAAGCCAATTGCAGCTCCCTTCAGCACAAGTGACTTCTCTAGCCTGTCCCTGCTTGTTGTAAGATTAGTCTTTATTTTGCCCAGGGGACAGACACAATGTGTGTGTTCCAACAGCTGCTCCTATGAACAGCACAAGCCATTACAAGAAGAGGAAATAATTTTCTTTGTAGTGATGGATTAAAAAGTTGATCTAGAAAAAAATCAGTTATTGAAACCAAATTTACAGCATAACTCATTAGTGTCCTTTAACTGTGACTAATAGGAAATCATGTTTATTCAGGACCTCTGTGGCCTCTGTCCAAAGGGATAATAAATGTACCATCTGTGAGAGTAATTTGTGTGATGTATACATGTATGTCCAGAGAACTGGAAGCATAATAATAAGGGTGGCTTTTGCATAGATTTGAGAATATGCTTTCGATGGCAGGGTGACTCTGTGCTGCTGTCAAGTTGAAATGAAGTTAAGCCTGATGTCTGGATGACTCTGGGCTGTTAACACTTCCCTGAGGGACTGGAACCTGTTCTGGTTTGGAATGTGGAGCAGATGGCTCTACTAGTTTCATGTTAATATTTTCCAGACCCAGGTCTGAATAGGGAGATTCAGATAGATTAGGGATTGTTGTGAGTTGAAACAGGTGGATGGAAGTCCTCCTGAATGACATCTACAGAGTAGATTTTAAATTACTTTGAATTACTTGTGTGTTTCATTGGATACTAAATTTGTTCCCTAATAAAAGGTAAGTGTAGTTCCTTCCACTTGAAAATATCACACTGTCACACCTTTAAAAAAATTATGGGTAAGATTGGAATATTTCAGAGCACAGGTGAAATATCAAAGTGGAATACAAAAGAAAGTGTGCAGTAGGGATATAGAAATGGAAAATAATATATTTAGGGAAATTATTTTTGTTGCTTCGGGTTTGGCTTTTTTATTTGGTTGTTTTTAAAGAAAGGACTGTTACTATTAGTCACACAGTTAATGTGGAAGTCTGTGGGGTAATAAGCCCAAGTAACCTGAGGGTTTTTTGCTTTTAGAACAATAAGATATATTGTGTATATGAAAAAATAAGTTAGAAATTACCAAAGCAATACTGATGTCAACACAGTGTTCATAAAATAAGGTTCTTTCATTACTATTCACCTCAGAACAAGACTGCAGATGGAGAAGTTTGGGCATTTTTAAGTTTGACATATGTAGTTTGGATTCTCTTGTTTGATTGCAAGTTCTGTGATTCTAACACATTATCTCCACAAGTAATGTGATTCCTTCAAGTAGCTGCAGACCAGTTTTGCTTTTTTTTTTTCATAGAACTACATTAACCAAGTACAGGAATTACTGTTTTACTTCCTGCCTAAGTCAAGCAGACTTAAACTACACCAAGGTGAAGGGAAAACAGGCAGCACAACAAATAGACCTTCATGCTACACTGTTTTAGCCTTAACCATAACAATGTGTCCAAAACCTGGCCAAAATAAACAAAGGCAGCGATTGATGTAGCTCTCTATAAGGTCCTGTTCTCTCTGCAAGATCATCAAAAAACCGAATTCTTATCTTTTCCAAAGTAAGGCACACCTACAAAATTTAACATGAGCAGGCAAAGGACATGTACTGAGTTTTGCAAAGGCTGCTAAAATGATTGTGATCTCTTTCTGTGAACTTTGCTAAAAATAGGCATTATTTTCTCTTGGGTTCATAAATATTGGTTTTCCGTTTCTGTGTGGCTGAGATGGAATAGAAATCATGCACAGGAGCTCAGAGTCGTGTCTGTCCTCTCTCTGCACAGTGCAGAGGGGTGGTACCTCTTCTCTAAGGCTCAGTTCTTAGTCTCCCTCTGGAGCAGAGATGTTCCCATCATTGCATGCAGCTTCCCCAGCCTCTCAGCCTTCCAGCCAGCCAGAGCTTTGTATTTGATCAACCTGGCAATTTCCACATTGATAACTTCCATTTTTAAGTTTGTAGTCAGCAACTATTTCCAGAGTACTACTCCCCATTCTCATCTTCTCTGAGGATACAACTACTACTGAGTTACATTCTACCCAGATCCAAGTTAATCTGGTTAGACTCTGTGTTTTCCATTTCTGGAAGTATTTCCCTTTCCTGGTCTAATATCAGTGCAGTGAGCAGTTATTGAAGGTTACAACCCTTTTATCTCCTTATATTTACCAGATCTAATTCCTGAAGATAACCATGCCAGAAATTACCTTTTTAGGCAAGTCTTTCATGTTTTAGCCCTGTTATGGTGCCTGTTCCTGCCTTCTTGGAGAGCTGCAATTCAAGTGGTAACGTTTCAGTTGGCTCTCTCCTAAGAGGCTGACACGTCATCTGTGGAGTCACTGAACTAGAAAAGGTCTAAAAATATCTGTATCCTCTTTGCAGACAGATTTCTGTGTTCTGCCACTGCCTGATTCTGAATGTCTTAGTCAGAAGGACTTGAAACTCAGCAGAATTCCTGTGTTCATGCTGCCTGCTGACCAGTTCCAAGGACAGTCTGAAGCAGTGGAAGCCCCTGCTTCCATCAGCATTATACAGCCAACCTCTGTGGGCTCCCCACCCCCACACTGTTCTTCAGATTTTTTGATTGTTTTCTGCCACATTTATGGATGATCTGTGTGATTCTTGTGACTTTTGTTCGCTAGCAGTAGCGAACAAAAGGTTTTGTATAATCCTGGTTTATAAAACTGAACAACCCAACAGAACTCTTATCTATCCAGCCTGTAGAACTGCTGTACATGGGACTCACTGCTGAGCACCAGCAATTGCTGGCCTGGCCTCGACCCTGTGGAAGCTGGTAGGAAAGCCTTAGAGATGCTTGAGAAATTCAGGTCTGGCCATCTCAGAAACTTCCCCCTTCCCACAGGAAATTGTTTTTTAACATTAACTATACCATTTCAGTGGTTGATTTTTTAGCAGCAAAAATTGAAATAGGTACTTTTCCATGACTTGTCAAAATTTGGATTAGGATGGAAACATTTATAGCCAATGTTATTGATGCTAATAAAAATGCAGCTGCTCAGTACCTGAAAAACCTGGATTATGGGTATGTAGTGCCTAGCTTTTATTGCCTGACTCTGGAAACAGGACATTATGGGATCATGTTCCATGAAACTTTATCAAGTTATAGAAAGAATCAGGGTCAGTCCCAGAGTCCTCAAAATCAGTTGTCTGGTTTGTGTACTACTGCTTTTCACATGACTGATTATCCACTCATGGCTGGAAGTCTGAGTGCTACAGGGCAGCTGAGGACTCTCTCTGGAAATGGTTACTGGGAGTGTGTCCTGCTTTAGGGCAAATCTGGAAGGGAACTTCCCAAAGCGATTCCCTAAAGGGCAGAACTCAGCAGCCCCTCCTCCGACTGGTTTCGAAAAGATTTCCTTGGAGAAAAGTGGAAAAAACGCTGTTTATTTAACAAGCAAATTGCTCCCAAACATGAAAAAAAACAGAATAATATTAAACAATGAAACCTCTCGTTGCTCAGAAGAGCTGGCAAAGTCAGGAAGTCCTTCTGTGGGTGTGGCTCAGTCAGTCTCAGTCCGTCTCAGTGTCTCCAGGGTTCAGGCCCTGTGTGCAGCTTTGGAGGGGACCCCTGGGTGATTGTCCTGATGTCCTGGACTGGAGAGAAGCTGGGCAGTCCCAGAAGAAAAGCCACAGGTCAGAAAAAGCTCTTCTTGCTTCAGCTCACGAATGAGAAGCTGCTAACAAACAAAGAAAAATTCTCCATTCTCTCTTCCCTTCTGCAGAGCTGAGCTGGGAAAAAACCAAGAGCCGAGGAGAAGCTGAGAGGTTTTTATCTCAATGTTTTGAATAGAAATGCCTTCAAACATTCCACCGTGTCCCCTCCCCCCGGGCTTAAAGACACAGAACTCAGTATCTGGCATAAGCAGAACAGACGACTGGGGATACAAACATCATAAAGTCACCCTAAGACAAGGTGCCACCTATGAGACCCCAGAAAATCCTCCTCAGCCTTTCATGACATTGCCCCAAAACTGAACCCCCAGGAGACCTTTCAAAACTCACTGAAGTTACGATGATAATTCTTGCACATTTTAGTGGGACTGAAATTGTGTCTCACACCTTAAAATAGTAACAGGCTTATTCATTCACAAAGATTCATGAAAAAAAGACATTGCAAGAAATTTTCTAGTGGAAAAATTTTGCTTCCTTTTCGGGCAAAATAGGAATGTTTTGCCTGTGATATTTTGTTGCATGTTGAGCAAACAGAATCTGATTATATTGTCTAAGCAGTTGGAACAAAACAATGCTAGACAATTGCTAGTCTTAAGAAAAATAACCCATCTAAAATTCTCCTTTAGGCTAATGCTGCTACTCTCATATGCAGAAGTCCTAATCTACATAGGTGTAATTAGAGAGAATATTGTTTTGGTGAGAATGAGACAGGCACAGAAGACCCAGTGTCTGCACATAGAATACCTGCTACATAAGACTCAGGGTTGCACAGTCACTTGGTGGAACAATAAGATTAAAGGAAAGTGCACCCTCAGTGACATTTTAGAAGTACCACATGATTTTTCACATATGCACCCCAAGCGTAGTTCTACTAAACCCAATTTTTGTCCCACAGTATCTGATGATACTGGTCTCCTATTTCAAAAATTAATCAAGAGGTGAACAACTGCAAGGAATGCATTTGTGTCTTCTGCTTAATGGAAAGTAAATCAATGCACAGAAATCAGAGTTTTGTTACAGTCGTGCTGTGGGACTGCTCTGTGCATCACAGCCAGCCTGGCAATGCCCAGCTGTGTTCAGTGCTCCAGTGCTTGTCCTTAGCCTGATATTCTCCTTATGTTAATTAGCTGCAGTGAGAACTTAGCTTTAGTGTTAGGTTCGTGTTCAGACTGGATAATCTTCAAAATCCTTTCCAACCTAAATGATTCTATGATTCTGAGAGCCCAGCTGAAGTCATTTGCCCTATGGAAACCAACACCTGTGCTCTAAACTAGGGAGATGTTACTGACTTCGATTTGTTTCCAGCTGGGTCTCATTAGCACTCAGCCAACAGCAGGAGGAGCGTCAGCATAAAAGCCAATGGGTTACAGCTGGAGGAGAGACTCCAGAAGGAGCCTCGTGCTGAGAAGGAGGCAGCCCAGGAGTTTGTGGGTCTCAGCTAACAGCACTAACTGCAGCCTCAAGGTACCATTACTCTGTGAGTGTGTCGTGGCAGAAAACAGCACCCACTGTTTGCCCCACTCTCTTTCCTGAACGTTACTTTAACAAAAATGTAAGTCTTCCGTGGTGTCTTGATGCTTCTTAGGTAGTTTTGTCCCATACCAGAGCAAAAATGAGAACCTTCCCTTAGAAAAGGTGGCAATTTGGATTGATGGCAATCTGTGATAAGGCTTGGCAGCTGTTTTTCCAGTGGTCTGTTGATTGTTCATAAGTAATATGCTTTTAAATTATGTAAAGAAAACTTGAGGATAACTTGAAACTTGTGAAGCTGTGAGAGAGCTGACCCCCAATAAGCACGGAGCTGGGATTACCAGAACAATGCTTGTTTCAAGTTCTGTAAATGCTGATGGCTTTGAAATACACGGTCAGTCTTGCCTGCCTTTTCCTGTCTTGTTATACTGAAATGATGCAAGAACACTTTGGATAAAAAACCATTCAGGAAGAGCATTTTATATGTTTCTCATTGAATAGGTGTCTTTAGTTATCTATATCAAAACAGTTGATAGACAGCAACTTTAGAAGAAACTCAAATTAAAGTATATTTTATTCACTTTTCTCTAATTCTGTATGAACTGAATTACAATGTATTAAGCACTTGACATTCTTAGTTGATCATCAAAAAGTTTTATCTTTGTCATAATTAGTTTTAAAATCTGTGCTCCTTGTTCTAAAGGGATAATTTAAGTGCCAAAGCTACTTCTCTGACACTATCAGGATCACTCCTTCACATCTGTGACCTTGTCCTCTTGAGATTTTTCTTAATCATTTTCCTCTTCCATCAGGCAGTCAAATGCGTAAGTATCTGATTTTGTGTATTTTGTCAATACATCATTCTCCCAAGTGATTGCTGGCTTTCAGAATAGATGGAAAAGTACTAAAAGCTAAATAATCTGAGAGAGACAAGCACTGTTCATTTTTTGCTTCCCCCAAACACTTTAGGGGATTTTTTGTGAATGCTTTTCATTTGCTTTTTATGTGAACCAAATCTTTGGAATTTTACCATGTTTAATATTAATCCATGTTCAAGCATCTTGTTAGCACTGTTGTAGTTACAGGGAACTTTAATTTTTGAGTTTGATGCCTCGTGTTTTCTGGAAAATTTACCTTGCAGATAGAATTTCTTTCTGTAAATCTTCAGGGCAGAAGTGAAATAGGTTTTATATGTTTCTTTTTATTTACTGTGCTGTCCTTGAGGAGAAAAGTTTTGGATACAACAGACCTGACCTTGTCTTTGATAATCAGGAAACCTTATTTAAAACTGGTCATGAACTTTGTTCTCTGGCTATTAGAATGTTCAGATGCATGAAGTTCATTTTGGAACAAGTAAATTCATAAGGACTTTTCTGAACATATGATGGAATTGCAGCTTTTTTTTTTTTTAGTTTTACTTTGACTATGAGCCCTTCCTACCTCCAGGCTTACAGCAGGGGGATAGGAATGGTATCATTGCCTATGGTACCAGACCCCACTGTAATGGAGTCAGCAGACAGGTAGAAAAGGGGTCCCAGCATGAGGCAGGGGAGGAATTTAACAGGAAAGGAGAGGGAGAAGAAACAAAACAGTAAAGAGACTTGGTGGAGGAGTACACTGAAGGTGGTAATAAAAGTGGCAATTTGTTTTATCCCTCATGCTTCCAACTCACTCTCTACCACATGATCAACTAGGTTGAAAAAGACCTTGGGAATCATCAAGTCCAATCTACAACTCACCACCACCTTATCAACTAAACCATGGCACTGAGTGCCACATCCAGTCCTTTTTTAAACATTTCTAGGGATGGTGGCTCCACCACCTCCCTGGGCAGCCCATTCCAATGCCCAGCCACTCTTTCTCGAAAGAATTTTTTCCTTATGTCCAGCTCAAGGCTGTGTCCTGTTGCTGCTTGCCTGGGAGAACAGACCGAGTGCCAGATGTGCCTGGCTGGCTGGGCAGTTGCAGAACCTGCTGCCTGCCACTGGCTCTGCCCTGTCTGCCTTGCTGGGGTCCTGCAGGATCCCCTCAGCTGATTGCACAACACTTCTGCTTTGTTGTGATTCTGGCTCCTGCCTCACTTTTCCTTACAGGCCAGCCTGCCTTTACTGCTCCTTGAGATTGTCTTCCTTTTTCTTGGTGGTTGCGTTTAAGGTGCAAAACCAGCAAACAAAAACCCTGTTGGAGACCACTTCAAATGCATGTACGGCAAAATGTATTTTCTCTATTTAGTTTTTTACCTTTTGTTGTCATGCAGAGGATTCTAAATTTCATTTATCTTTGTTTATTGCCTTCTTGCATTATTTTGCTTCCCCTGCTTTTTCTTTAAGGTAGATGCTGTCTCTGTGTCTGTCTCTTCACTGCCAGCCTGGAAAGCTTTTGAGCAGATTGAAAAACCAGACTGAGATTTTAAAGGTCTATTAATGGTTTATCCCTCGATTACTTTTTGGTACTGCTAATTTAACAGCATTGAGGAATGTAATTGGAGATCAAGAGATTGTTAAATGAGATCAGACGTGGGTTAGATTTCATTTGTATGCCTGTGGTTTATGCTCCCTATGTTATGGAAACAGAGTTTGGAGTGAAAAAGGAGTGCATAATTTTGTAGTATAAGATCAGCATAGTAATCTTATATTCAGCTGCTAAACAAAATCCTTTTAAAATCTTGTTTGAATTTTGGATTCTGTGTTAGTGGGAAAAGCAGCATCTAATATGGAAAAAAGAAAAGGTGGTTGAAGACAGCTTCCTTTGAAAAGAAACTGGGACACTCTAATATGCATGCACTAGTTTTCCTACATGAGAAATGTATAAAGGATTTTCCACTTTCTGAACTGTCAGTTAGAGCCACACTGAAACATTTTGGCAGTTGCTTCCTGTATGGTTCATCATATGTCTCCTTGATGATTTCTCACTCTGTGGAGGAAGGGGGTGAGTGAGGAGGAACTAACAAATGATAATCTAAAAAAAAATTTCTCAGTGTATGTAATTTAGAAATGTCACATACACCTTGCAAAGAATATGACATCTTTTAAGTAAGGATCCTGCAAGGCAGTGTGGGTGGCAGTGGGGATTCTGCCACTGCTAAATAAATGTACTTGTAAGGCAGACTATGTGTTGATTGTAATCATTCTCATAACAGAAAAAAAAAAAAAACAGGAAAGAAGCTTTTGAGCCTGAATATGATTAACAGGAATGCCAGTCTGTTGATGCTTCTGAGTGATAGCCCTGAAGGATGAAATAAACAGTGGAAAGCTGCCAGGAAAGGACATCACTGAAGTGGCTTCAGTTGGCAAAGCTGTTCTTCCCTTATGAGACCATGTCAGAGACACCAGAATGTATTTGCAGAGTGGTTCCTGTCAGTGTTACTGTGTGCTCCTAATAATGCTGCTCATTGATGCAGTTTCTGAAAGACCAGCTAGGATCGACTGCTCTGTAGAGAAAACTAAAGTTCCCTAGAGGATCTCATCTTTATTTCTATTTTTTGCAGACTAATACAGTTATCAGGTGATGGTCACAGAATGGGTCAGAACTGCTTAAAACTTGTGACTTCTGCTTTGTGTTAATAGACACAAATCTAGTTAACCTATTTTTGTTTGTTTCTGCATAGAATTTGCAATGAGTATGAAGGTGACACAGCAAAAAACTAGTTCAAGATGCATCAAAATTTTTCATTTTTGGTAAGTGTGTGTGCTGGAGAAAACAAGTACACCAGCACAACTGAGAGGTTTCTCTGTCTTGAAACATCATATAAATATATTTTCAAAATGAAGAATATCTAGATTTCATAGTAATGCTTCCAAACTGCTCCTTTTAAACTGCTTTCCACAAATCCTAAAATGAGGTTGTTTTTTTCCCCTAAGGGATATCAGAACTTCAGAGCACAAATTAACTGGACAGCCAGAGACGGGAGTAGAAGCAGAAATTCTGATACCCAGTCTTACACTTTCTCCAGACCTGCCATGCTATTAACTAAGAACAGGGCTCTATTTTCTGTACTGCTGTTCAGTACAGAAAATAGTTCAGTGCTAGTTCAGTGCTGAGCTTGTGCTGTTTCACAGTCTGTGTAACCCCTTCTAAGGGGCTTTGTCCAGCCTCCATGTATCTGATCTTATATTGCAGCAATATTCAGCCTCCCTGAGCTCCAAGGAAGTTGTACAACTGAGGAAGCTACCACATTTTTAATGAAATCAAATTATTTCTGTAAAATGGCATTGGCTTACCAGTCTACTGAGAAACACGTTTTGAAGTAACTTTAAAACACTAACATTAAACACGATCTCATTTTTCTACCAATGCCTGTATTCAGCAGTCGTGTTGGAGCCATTTTTTGGAAGTGTTATTACACTATTGAACAAAATTATATTGTACTTAGACTGAAATGATGGAAGACCGAGACCTATAATAAGTTGCAAAACCTAGTATGAAAGCTCTAGAACAAAGTGAGGAAAGGGCAGATTCAGTCCTGCTTTTGTCAAACTGGTGGCTAGGCAAAAGTATAAATCTGAGCTGCAGTTTTAGAATGTCACTGGCTTAAAAAATACCTCCCTTTGTCACACATCCTGTCAAGATAATAAAGATTTAAGCTCCTAGAAGGCTCGCTCTGAGTATGAGAAACAAATTTAACAGAGCTACAATTTCCATTCTTTCAAGACATTCTGCCTGCAGTTCAGTATGGATCTTTAGGGATTATATTATTTCAAGTGTAGTTTTACTCAGCACCTCTGAGACCAACTGCTGTGAAATCAAGTACCTCGATGAAGAAATCTGTCTCCTAATAACATTTTTCTTGCCTCTGTTAACTTTCCAGTTCCTTCATTGAAGAAGGTTCTTCATCTGCTGTGAAGTCACATTATGCAGCTCACACAACCCTCCCCTGGCTGTTGAGTTGTGTTATTTCAGCAATGCCATGGTATCTCCAAAGGCCCATTAAAATAGATTGCCTGTTAGGCTGCATTCTCCAGGAAGGCTCAGAATAGGAAGGGGAGAGAGAGGCCTTGGAAATCCCTGCCACATTCTGAGGGAATTGCAGTACTTTACCGTGAATGTTTGTGCAGCCAAAAGCCAAAGATAGCAGAAAACTTCCATCAGACCTCTCCTGTGGGCTTTAATGCAGATACACCTGCAATGTAAACACACAGTGATTCAGATATTTGTTCTCCAGCAACAGATTGTTTGTGTAAATACAAGGAAACCAACTCGAGATGACAGTCAGTTGTAGAAAAAGAACAAGTCATCTCCAAGAAATGTGTAGTGTGATCTGAAGGGGAGAACTTTAATTTGTCATTGGGCACTTTTGCTGGCCTTACTGGAAGTCTTCGTTATTAGCAAATTGAGATGATCTGGTGGTATCATTTTGGGAGGTTTTTGTTAGAATAACAGATACCAATGGTCACAAGAATTGAAAGGGGAATTGTTCTTTAAATGGATACTTTGACTTGGTCTGAAAGCACTTGTAATTTTTCTAAAATAAGTGGGTTTTTTCTACCATCAATCAAACGTATCTTTGTTCACATTTTACAAATTGAGCCAGTTTCAGTGGTTTGTCTGGTGTGAATCTAAAGATCTTTTGAAATAGATTTTAGGGGATTCCACAGTTTGATTCTCAGGAAAATGTCTCTAAACTAACTTATGCTTCAGTATTTTTTTTTTTTTCTTAAGTGGACATGGTGGACTTGCCCCCCTTTTGAAATGAATTTTGGACTAAACATGTTGGTAATGAAAACTTTCTTCTGACCTAATTTCCTATTGAAATTTCACAATTCCTCATATGATTTTCCACAAAAATGTGTTTTGTGATTTGTAACCTGCTGTCTTAATAGTGCATTTTATCTTTGTGTTCTCAGCATTACCTTTCAGGTGAATATATTTTTCACAAGCAGGGAGAACAAATAAAAATAGTGCTTTAGAAGAAAAACCAAGTGTCCTAATCTTCTGTTCTTTCAGGCAGCTTATAATTGAAGGCTTGCATCCTGTGTCTAAAATTCATGGGATTATGATTGTCATATTGCAAGGGCAAGCAGAATTGAATTTTGTAATTCTGGTAAATGACAGGTTTCTGTGTGGTTGTTTCAATATTAGACATTTTTTCAGATAATCACAGAATATTCTGAGCTGGAAGGGACCCACAAGGACCATCAAGTCCAGCTCTTAAGTGAATGGCCCATACAGAGATCATATCCATGACCTTGGTGTTGCTAGCACCATGCTCTAAAGAACTAACACTGGAAACACTATTTACATAATACTTTCCATGTGGTTCTGATTTCCAGGAACTTTCAACAAGAAATTGCACATGGAAACTGCAGAAGTCATTTCAACTGATAAAATTGATGTTCAGGGTTTTCTTTGTGTTTTTAATAGAAATAGCACCATTTCCAGCTTAACA
This sequence comes from Chaetops frenatus, assembly GCA_013400775.1. NCBI lineage: Eukaryota > Metazoa > Chordata > Aves > Passeriformes > Picathartidae > Chaetops > Chaetops frenatus. The sequence continues at coordinate 122,151 of VZTR01011390.1, forward strand.
GATTTTTACAGTGTTCCTTGGCTAATTGTGTGAATGTCCATAAGCAGCAGATTAACAGGGACTGCTATAGTAACATCAACTCTCACAGGAGTAACTTTTTAAATTTAAGAAGTGGGAGGAAATATCATTATCAATGTTAAAGCTCTGACCTTGCTCTTTTAAGCCAACTCGTTGTCTTTTTAACATTTTATTTTATTTTATCCATGTGTGCTTCATTGTTGCAGCAGTGTTAATTAGAAATGAATCAACCATAATGGGAAGGCAGTGATACCTGGTTTAACTATACTATCTATAAAAAACAGAAATAGGTAGATGCTGTGCAGGATTCTGTGAGATCTGTGAGAGGGACACACAGAGTATTCAGTGTCATTTTAAAGTGATCCTCAATAAGTTAGTGTTCAGTAAAACCTTTTGTGGGGTGAAGTATTTGTTCCCTCACCTTTCCATCCCTCAGTGATAATTACAAAGAGAATTTCAATGCTGTTAATTTTCTTTCATAATTACTTTTTTTCATAGTGAGTTTGGTCCAATGCCTAGGGTGTAACCTGTGTGAAAGTCAGTTTAATTTTCTGCCTGCCATGTGTTACTCATGAGGGGTTTACCTTGCTTCAGATTGCTGAAGATGAGATGCCCTCAGATCCAGCAGGGGTGACCCTTGTTATTTTTCCCAGACTGGAAACTGTAAGTGTATGCATGTTCTGGATGCAGACCCAGACATTAATGTTAATAAGATGACACTGAATATTTAACATTCCGGGGTGTTTGCTCTTGTTTTCAGGCATCTAAAGAAGATGATTTGGACTGCTTAAGTTTATGGCTGAAGCATTTTTTGTGGTCAGGCAGGTGTGTTCATAGAGCACGTACATTAGAAAGGTTCAGTTTTTGTATTGAAAGGAACTTTGTTTAATAATGCCTTTTCATTTATGTGTGTAATTCTTCCAAACCCAGAATATTTTGATGTACAGTAATGAGGTCTTGGAGAGTTGTGAAGGTTTTCCTTTTGTTGGCAGGTGATATTTCAAGGGGAATTTAATTTCTGATGAACCAGTAGCCAAATGTTTTGTATCAACTTGAACACATGTGGCAATTAATTGGTACCAGTTGAGGATCCTGGGCCTTCTGGCTGCCCAGCTGCTCTGTACAGGGTGAGGTTAGCAAACAGAACTTTGTCTTCTAGAGTCTGAGCAAGCACATCTGCCCAGGCAAGCTGCTGAGTGAAACAAAAGGGGAATCTGTTTTAATGGAAGCATTTAAAGACAGATTAAGTCCTGCTGTTGTGACCAAAGCTGTCAGGTGTTGTCTTTGTAAAGCTGTTTTACCTTCATATTTATTTCTGTGGGGCAGGTAGAGCAGTGGACTTCTTGTTAAGTACACTGCACTTTAATGGCTCTGTGGTAACACTTATGGAGTAAAGAAAGAAAGAAAAAAAAAACAACCCCACTGCAAACACAAAATCCCACCAAAAAAAACCCCATCAACAAAACAACCCTTAACAAAAACCACCCAGGACAATATTCAGATTCCATAAGCAATGTGGTATTGCAGACATGCTTAGTGTTTGACACCTGGATACCTGTTTTCAGTCAGAACACAGTTTATGTTCCCAGAATTGACTATTTGCATGGTTTTTGTGTGGGATTATTTTCAGTAATTAAATTGTGCCATTCTTCTAGTGGAAAAATCTGTGCTCTCCAAACTGCATTTAACTTGTGGATACACAGAAAGGGTACAAAGGTTTTTCTTGAACAAGCAATTTCTGTTGATAGCTGCCAGCACATTAGTCATAAGGAGAATGAGCACTTTCTCTGATGTTCTTGAGAAAGGTTGAGATTTTAGTGTTAATGATGCACACAGCTGTACAGTTCCTTTTTGGTAACAATTTTATAGCTCAGTGTCCTTAACAGCTTTTCAAATTGTAGTTTGAGTACAAGAGCCCTTTGTCTTGAAACAGTGTTAGTGCAATATCAAGGAGACATTTAGTTTTTTTATTACATAATTTCTTACTGCACTAGTCCATGATATTAATCCAATTTAGCTGTGTACTTTGTCAGGATTTTCAGTATCTTCTGCTTTTTAGATAAAGCTGGTATATCCATGAAAAAAATCATAGTAGTCAAAAAACCTCTATGCATTTACAATCACCTCGCAGGTTTTACCCCAGGAGAAAAAAGAAGAGTGTTTTTACCAGAGTTAAATGAATTTAGACAAGTGTTTATCCTGCCTCCAAAAGGATTGTCAGAAAGATTTAAACCAGGAAGAGTACTTAGGACACTGATAATACTTGTGATTTAATACAGAGTCATTGTTCAACAAGACATCTGGCTCTTTTATTTCTGCTACGTGAGGCTTTGTATAGAGAGCTTTGAAAAACAGTTTGTACCATATGGAAACCTCCCCCCCCCCAAAAATGCAGGCTGAGGGAGTTGGGGTTGTTCAGCCTGGAGGAAAAAAGGTGGGAACTGAAACACCTTCCAGTACTGAAATGAGGTACATGAGAGCTGAAAAGGGTCTCTTGACAAGGTCTTGGAGTGGAAGGACAAGGGGAATGGCTTTCCATTAACAAAAGGGAGCTTTAGAGCAGATACTATGAGTAAGTTGTTCCCTGTGAGGGTGCTGAGCCCTGGCACAGGGTGCCCAGGGAAGCTGTGGCTGCCCCTGGATCCCTGGAAGTGTCCAAGGGCAGGCTGGACAGGGCTCTGAGCACCCTGGGACAGTGGAAGCTGCCCCTGTCCATGGCAAGGGGTTTGGAGCTAGACAAGCTTTAATGTCACTGCCAACCCAAACCATTCTCTGAAAACGAGCTGTAAAACCCCACACCTTCACCTTGATAACATATACATGCACATGTATGTAAAAAATACTTTTGTCTGGAAAATTTTTTTATAAGTTGCCATTTTTTTAGTGGAAAATGTATTTGGGAGATGTCTTCTGAGACTTTCCTGAAGTTCCATTAATATTACCAGGCTAATTTATTCAATTTAATAGAATACTGCCCATGCTGATTTCATTAATGGAATTGTTTTGTACATTAGTAAGAATAAAGTGATTTGAAATATTTCACATGTACCATGTGAATTGATTTTTGCATGAGGGGAAAAAAATGGAGCTCAGTTGTCTTGAATAAAGCAAGGAGTAATGGTACTTAAAATTTTGAAGTTTATATCAATCAAATATATAAACATGAAGTTCCATCTGATTTTGTACTCATATGCAGAACTTAATATCTCACATGATTTTACATTTTAACAAACAAGAACAATTATTTTAAAATGTTTTTTTTTTTTGCTTTTCAGACTGTCAGAATTTGGATAAATGCTTTAATTTCAGAAGTTTCATTAAGTATGTTACTACATGCTATTGACACCTACATGTTTAGTCTACCTAAACTTGATTTCAGGAAGAGAAAATAATTCTTTCTACATTTTTCATTCTTTGACTGTGATTACAGCTTCTTCCATGCAAAACAAAAGTATGAAACAGTGAGCCATAATTATCTTCCTTTCATTTAACCATTCTTTCAAGTATCATTATTACAGAATGAATTTTGTGTCAAAGGTATGGACTGTGAACCTGGGCACTGCCTTAGGCAAAAATCCTTCTTAGGGCCATGGTGATGGTCTCTGATGTGTGGTAGATGTAAGACAATATTTCTCCATCTACCATTAGTTTAATCCCTGCCTGAGGACTCAAGTAATTTTCAGCTAAAACTTGCTGACTTAAAATGGGCAATACCTTCAGACCCACTTTGAGATATAAGGCTCTGATCTGTTTGAAAAGACTATTCCATTTCTCTGCAATCCCTTGAGAAGGCCAAATAGACTTGCAGACCAAACTAAAACACCTTGCTGTATCTACAGATCTGTTTGTTCAGGAGGGCTGTGTATTCTGGCTCAGCTAGAACTGTTTACCCAACAGCTCAGCATTCACAGATTTTCCTTTATGATATAAACTGGTGGCAGATCAGAACACAAACAGATCATCATCGCTCTGAGCAAACTGCTGAGGGCTGACAAAAGATGAGGAAACGTCGTCTTCTCCACAGAGCTCTCACCTGACTCAGAATAATGTTGTCTGCTCTCTAGGCAAATACAAGTGGAGTTGTTTGGTGTAACAAAGCCTCCCCCGGGGGCTGAGGGATGATCACAGTGTGCAGTGTGGAATTACCCAGTTTCACCAGCACACTGCACTCAAGCAGCTGCTGAGCTCCCTGCTCTGTGGTGCTGGCTGATAGAAAATAGCTGAGAGAGGCAGATAGGACTGAAAGGTGTCTGAAGGACAGACACCTCTTGGAAGGGTTTGGGTTATGAGAATAAAATCATGTGATAGAGAAATGAGAGATCACTGCTGTGTAAGCTGCATCATTTGAGGTTTAATTTGGAACAAAGGGTGCTATACTTTGCTTAGAAAGATGTATTTTTGCCTATTTAATCCTCTTGAAATTAAAATGTTGACTCCTGTAAAGTAAGACAATTCCTGGGAAGTTTTAGAAGACACGGATGGCTTTTCCAAGTCCATGATTCACTTCAACTTTTTATTACACTGGCAATGTACAAAAGCAAGGAGTAAAACAAACAGAAAATAAGTTGTATAACAAAAAAGAAGATTATAGGCAGAATACACTCAGGTCTGTATTACAAAGGTTCTTTTCCAGTGATGGGGAATATTAGGGCTCTTAAACGGTTAAATGTTTATTATCTGTAAAAAATCATCAAGATTTTAATGGATGTTGATGTGTAAGTACCAAGCACACAGGAAAGGATTTACCTATGGAAAGAAAATCATAATTTTAAGCCCAAGCTGCTTTCTGAACTGTGCTAACCCAAAATGATTTCCCACTGTTTCCTTTTACTTGACACTTGCAGTTGCAGTTTATCTTGTTCTTGGGAGCAGTAATTGAAAGAAGGTACTAGAGATGAAGTCCTCCTTGCTTCTTGCCCGCGTTCTCTCCTAGGAGACTTTTTGAGCATTTTGGGGATGCAAGAAAACAGTTCCTGTATCTATATTTAAACATCCAGTTGCTATCCAAGGGATTGTCGTTTCCCAGGCCACCTCAGACAGGCAGTGAAGGGACAGAAGATACTCTCAATTACCCTCTGGAGGATGTGAGGTTGAGAGAGCCTGTTCCACTGTTGTGATAGAGAGAGCCACAGGAGACTGAGACTGCCACAGCTTGCAAAGCCTAAATACTGCTGTGGGCACTGATTATCCCACTAAGCTCAAACTGGAGGGAAAAGTACTTTGTGGTAGTAGCAGAGTAAATATTTACAATTTAGTTGGTAATCTAGTTATGCAGCCAAGGAATTTATGTAGTGTCAGAGTGTTATATCCCTGTGTTATAATTCTGGGGGTTTAGTCACTGGTTTTCTTATTTTTTTATCTCCTTATTTTAGGACTTCTTCTTTTTAAAATTAATTTATTATTTTGGGGCATTTTTTTATTGTAAACCAATACTAAGATTATCTTGAAATATGAGTCCAGATAATGAGTAATCATTGAGAATTTTATTCCTGATAAATTCAATAAGGAATAAGTAGTAGAAGGTAACACTCCATTTAGTACAACCATATTTAAACTTGAAAAGATAAATGAATTTTTAAGATCTTGCTGTTTACCAAAATAAATATTTCTTGGTTATTAATTCTTTGGGAGTGCCCAAGAAGGAAAAGACTGATTATATGCATGCCAGTATTCTAATGTGATCAAGTGTTTGGGATTTTTTCTTCATTTTTGAGTTGATAAGGAACTGATAAGGTACCTTATGCTAAAAGCACCGTATGGTGAAGATAGTCTTGCTCTCCCTCTGTATATGTACACCTATCTTCATAAATGATGATATAAAGACAGGAAAAAAGAATCCTCTCATGTATTACTCTAGAGTATGCCAACACAACCATTACACATTCGTTTCACCAGTAGTGGTGTGGGCTGGATAAGCAGTAGCAGCTTTTAAATTATGCAAGTAGCTTATGAATCAGAGAGATGTTTTGTCAAATGACTCACTCCCTTAGATAATTAGGCTGGGACAGATCTTGGGGTTTTACAAGTCTTAATGGATTTTGGAAACTTAAGGCCCTCAGGAAAAAAAAAGTTCATCAGCTGCATATCAGCTTTTATCTATTTATGTCAGATTGTTGAGTTTACTATGGAGACACCGTGTAAACTGCTGAATGTCATTGTAATTGTTGGAATGAGCAGTCCAGGAGCACTTGGTTGAGCTGATTTTACAGAATGTTATGCTTCAAATCCTATTGTGAAATTCAGCTTTTGTTTGAAAAAGAAATCTGGTTGTATATTATTTTACAAGTGACTGGTTATTTGGATCTGCTGTGACAGAATATTTTATCTTCAAGTGGTAAGGAACTTAATGAAATATCCAGTTACTGAATTGTTTTCATCTGCTTTCCAGTGACTCCAGGCTCATCTTTAGTTATTGCAGGGGATCAGTGTTCACTGTCATACTCAAGAATGAGCAAAAATCACTGGCAGTGATATTTGCACAATATTACAGAGTAACATCTTTGCAAAAATAAAACTCTTCCGTGTGTCATCAGTCATGCAAGAAGTACCAGACACATGCAAATGAATGCAAAAATGTCTTGCTAAGTTTGCTAGTAAAACAATTTGGAACAGTGTTCTCTGTGTGGGATGATGCCAGTCTCTGAAATACTGGGAGGAACTAGATTTGATAGTTATTCCATAAGGAACCCAAATATGGAAGAAATGATACAAGGTTTGATAAATAATGTTGAGGTTTAATTACTTTCTTAGGGTATGTCACTCTCAGTATTTCCAACTGCTATTTATTTTTCTCTTTTAAACTCAGTTCATTAGATATTTTTAATGTGTATGATATGGCTTAGAAATCAGATAGCACTTAGAGGCACACAGTTAAAAGTTCTTTGCATCCTTCCTAAGGGTTTAAGGAAAAAACCCCACGCTGCTGTGATGTACAGCTGTAGCATCTACAGCTCAAGAGGTTTTTTTTTTCCAGAGAGCAGTAAGGGACAAGCTTCTTGCATTTCCCAGGTAGTTTCCAAGGTTCCAGATTTATTTCTATTTTCTCCCCTTAAAAAAGTATATTGATATTTTTCTTATGTTGCTCTTTTTAGTGGCTTTTAACAAATACTTCAGTGAATTCTATCTGCATTGCTCTTGCATTTCTCTCTGCCAGTCTTATCTTCTTATTAATTTATGGATTAATGGGAATATGGATAATCAGTCATGTGGCTGCCTTTTTTTTTTTTTT
>VZTR01011390.1:129406-207088 GCA_013400775.1 Chaetops frenatus
TTTTTTTTTTTTGCTTGACACCTCTAGTTCTCTTGCTCTCCCCACTTCCTTTGTTTTTAATGGTATATTTAGTGTGAGTGGCAGTTTGGGTTTTGTTTTGGTAAGTGCAGGGTTTATTCTCACACCTTTTTCATTGTGTCAGATGCATCTTTGCAAAAGTATTGCTTTCACCAATGTATTTTTGCCTGACAATATGGAAACAGCCTGCCTCTTTGCAATCTAAAAAGGAGGCCCTGTAAGCACACTCATTTTTTTTGAATAATTACCTGTTTTTACTTTCCAGATGGCAACGTTTTAAATTATACTTCTTGTTTGAGGGACTTTCTGAAATCAGGCCAGAGACAGCAGTTGAATTGCAAGAAACTGAAACATGAATCTGGTAATCTGTGTTTTGCAAACTTATATGGTCAAAAATTCTTACTTCAGTATTTGACTATATCACAAAAAATTATCTCTTCACCTTTGTAGAGAAATAGTTTTTCAATAGTCCTGAAATAACATAGAAGACTCTTTGTAATTAAAGTAATAAATTCTCAGATGTGGAGGGCTTATTCAAGCAGTGATAAAACAGTAAGGCTTTTTGCCTCTAAATGAGCTATTGAAGTGGTGATATTAGCAGTACTGGAAGTGTTTTATTCCCAACAGCAGTGTAACTATTGATGAGTTGATACAGTGAGGATGGCATTGGTTTCAGGGGTGGGTTTCTGATTCAACATTGGGATATGTTTTAATGGCAGTATTTTCCTTCAAACACCAGAAATGTCTTATCTGATTAACAGTTTTATTGTTGTACTTTATAAGCTCATACATAAAATATTATGCAAAACTGATCCTACAGCAATCCTTTATTAACATGATTTGAAAGGAAGGTTTTCTGATAGTAATTCAGTTGGCTTTAGTAGCATACAATAGCAGGGCCTTATTTTATTGTCTTGCCATTTTAGTTGAGGCAACTAAAATCCATATGCTGTATGTGGATGAACAGTGTTTTTTGTTTATTTACTCATTTATTTTAGAGAACTGAACTTTGTTTTCATTTCCATTTTGTCTGTGTTTTGAAGTAGTGGAACACTAGGAAATTAAAACACAATTTTAAAACAAAATTGTGAATTGTGTACCTTCACCCACCATTCTGGAGTTAGCAGAAGTGCCTGTTCTGGTGATGCCTATTTAGGTGAAAGGTGATTTAAAGCCTGTTCCCTCCAACGGCAGCTTTTCCTCCTGAGCAGCTCCTGACAATGTTCTTGGTGTCCTCTGTCCTAAGATCACATGAGGGTGGTTCATGTTTCCTTCCTTTGTCCCATGGGGGAGCTAGAAAGAGTTGTGGCCACACTCCAGGAGAGCAGCTTTTTCCCACATTTTACTTTACTTCTGCTACAGTATTGAGGGTGACCTTTCCTGACACCAGAAATGACATTTCTTTTCCATCACCATCAGAGATATGTACAGGTGAAATGGTAATTGCTACACTGTGATATTTCTCAGAATACTTTATACATTAAAAAATGGAGGAGTCCTTGCTGTGTTTCTCTGTGAGCTGGAATCCATAATTAGTTCATTGGGGTATTTGGTTGGTAGCAGTGAACTTTGGATCTCTGCCTTAATCACCTCGGTGTGTCAGGGACTCTTTGGCACATGTGGTCATTTCTTGGTGTTGCTCAGTGACCTATTAACAAAATCCTGTAGCATCAGGAAGAGATTCTGACCTGTTACCCAGCATGAGGCTGGGGATTGTGCAACTGTGCTTTGCTCAGAAGAATGGTGGGAAGTTTCCAGTTACAACATTTCTCCAGTTTAGAGACCTGCCAAGTATTTCACCTACTTATCAGATGGACTGAAAGTTGAATTGGCTTTCAGGAGGATATATAACCCTGAACATCAGCCTGAGAGAAAGGGATAAAAGGAATAAATGGAATTTGTCAGTTTGTTTAGAGATTTCCCATAGCATATTGACAAGAGGGAAGTTTCTAACTTATGGTCACGTGGAAGAAAAATGAGATTTGGGGGAATAACTGTACTGGCTGTGAGCAAAATATGTTGATCTTCTCAAAGGGTCTTCTTTTGTTCACAGCCTTTATACACAGTAAAGGTAGGAATGTCAGTGTGCAGCAGTCAAACAGTTACAAATAAAGCAAAAAACATATTTTCCCATGTGTAAATATTTTTATTGCATTTTATATTTTCTTGAAAGGTTTTCCATGAACTTACAGCTTTCCAGAGCTGTGCTTTTCCAAGCAACCACCAGTTCTGCAGTCAAGTCATGGCCTTGGAATTCCTGCAACAGCCACTCCTGAAGTTAGTCTAAGAGGGGACAGATAAAGAGAATTAGATGTGCTTCCTTAGAAGTGGCCCAGTAGGTAAGTTAAGTCCATTTTGTTCTACAGGTGTAATGTTTCCATAACTCCTTCAAAAATTAAATATTCTTGCCTGATAAATTTTGCTGTAGAAGTTGTAACACCTACTTAAAATCCATTTTTCTCTAATTCTTATGGATGGAGTGAAAATCAGAACTCTGTGTGGAAACATCAGGGGAAAAAGAAGTCTGTCACAGGGAACCTATACCTGGCAAAGATTTCTGAAACCTCTGCAAGTATTTTTCTATTTTAGAGCAGTTACTGCACTTTTTGTTCAAGTGATTGAAGTGTTGGTGGCGTTGTCTTGGTTTATTGGTCAGGTTAGGCAAATAGGACATTTGAAAAAAGGGAAGTTTGGGCTCAAGTACGTCTGGATTAGGCCCCAAAAGTCTTTTCAGTGTTCACCTCCCTTGGAATCCCCAGCTGGCTCCTCTACCTACCTGTCCTTGCAGCAGGTTGCCCCTTTGGAATTCTGTTGCTATTTATACAAAGGCATAAGGAATGTAAGTGGTGCATGGTGTCTGATTTTTAGCTTTACAGTTAAATTTAGAAGTGGAAGTTATCTTTCTATTCTTTTAATTCTGTCATTTCCCATCCTTCCTGTCATTTGCACACTGAAGGTGGTGATTTTCTTTAAAATGTCCCAATTTTGTGTGTATCCTTGTTGTCTGTGGATATTTGTAGAAATCCGGAGGAGAATGCCTTGTGTAGAATGTGCTTTCATGTTATGCAAAGCCACCAGAAAAATGTCAGTGTATTCACTCAACAGCAGAATTTGTCACCTTGCATCTGCCATTAGAACATGCTATCTAAGTGAAAGTACCTTAATCAGTTTATTAATAGGAATTTCTACAATTATGATGTGATATTTTAGCATCCAAACCAAGTGGACATAAATTTTAGACTATATTTCTAGAAAAATTGTGATTTCCCTCTGTCTTGAAGTAATTTTTAATGAGACATGTGTGATAAAAAAATTAAGTTAAATCTATCCATGAATTTTTGAGTAGTTTACAGACCTGTCTTTACCTTTCATTTATTTTAAGAATCATGTTTCTTAGACAAGCACATCCCATCTACTCAATAAATGTCTGCATTTCTAAATGATGATGAATAAACTCATGAGTATACATGGCTATGGTAGGCTGAGAAGAATCAGTAGTTTCTTGCAATTCTAAGGTTTCTGTCTTGTTTCTTTTAATCTTTGTATATTTTACAAAAAGAGAACTGGAAAGTTAGAAATATAATCTGGCTATCTTGGATGAATTCAGACTGTAGATTTTTTTTTCTTGTTCTGAAATGTTGGGTGCTGGCTAAGTTTTGCAAGCATTATAGGAGTTCCTTTTCCACCTTTAAATATATGGTTATTTTGTTTGATTACGTTTTAGACCTGCTTTACTGTGCTTTTATTGCACTCTGAAGAGATTGGATTTGTCCTTTTAAGATACTTAAATGTACTTTAGAATATACTGAAAGGAGAGAGATTGTTTGTAAGGTATTGAATTAGCTGAAAATAATGTGGATGCTGTATTCAGTATTCGTACATAAAGACTAAATTAGAGCTCTGTGTATCCCATTTATCCAGAGCCAAATGTACTTGAAAATTATATTAGCCAAGGATCCAAGCCCTGAATGTGCATGACATTTTTTCAGGCTGCATTTCCACAACACTGTTCGGGTTAGCTCAGTTTCTAAGCAGAGAAAGCCAGAAATTTCCTGCCTCTCCTCTTGTTTCCTGTGTTTTCCATTAGGAGTCCCATTTACCCCACTGCAAAAGTATGTTTTCACATATGTACAGCCTGCCTTTGTAGCACAATTTGATAAACCTCCTTAATCTGCTTTAGGTAGTGTTTCAGTGGCAGGTTTCAGCACATTATGAGGTGGCAGAGCAGCAGCAAGTTTTGTACCTTTCCCCTCCTGCACCAGGGAGGTCCTTGCTGTTCCGTGGAGTGGGAAGCAGCTGTGTGTGCCACCCTGAGAGATGGGAGCAGCAGCAGCCATCTCAGATGTGTTTTTTCAGGATACCTGATACGTGGCAAATGATGGAACATGCTGATGTCTTCCTTCTGCTTTCAGTTAGCCTTAAAAGGGTACTGAGATGTACAGCACAACCCCAAAGAACTTGGGGTTGGGGGGGAGGTTGTCCTTCATTCATGGTCCTTTACCAGGTGTTTTGATCTCACTTGAATCCATCTGTAGCGTCAGAGGATTTCCTTCAAGGATTTATCTGCCATTTCTAGGTCTTCTGTACCTTAAGGACTAATCAGAAACCTTTAGGTGTCCTAAAGATGGCCATACATATCTCTCTGAACTGTTAATTATGAACATCTGTATGCAGGTATTTAGGTAGATAATTTTGGTTGATGAGATCCATTTATTAAGCACTACCAGGGGTTTAACTACTCTCTCCATGTTAATGTGCTGTTCTCCAAGCAAAAATAGAACATTCATGCTTGACTGATGTTTCAATAATTTCATTATCAAGGAGAATAATAGGATGGACATTGACAGCTTGAGAGAAAGCCAATGCTGATTAGAATTACAAATTTGTTAAAAGAAATTATTACACTCTTTGTAATCAACATAACATGCCTCATTGAAACAGCTTGAATAACTACAGCATTGCCCTTTAAATTCTGTGTTTATAAGAAGAGAGAAATTCTGTCCTTTTAGAATTGAGTTAAATAAGAATATGAACCTAAACCAGGATTTTTCTGATAGGGCTCTTGTAATGTGTGTAAGAATTTTAAGTGGAGAAAATTCTATTTTCAAAAGCCATTTTATTTCCTTTGTTAAGGAATCTACTGTTTTATTAACTATCTGTTTCTAAATTAAAATGAAGTAGGAATAGCATAGACTTACAACTATGTCTGTACTTCCCAGAATTGCCCCCTAAAACTTTGGTATTTAGTGCTTAAACAGTTCCTTCAAAATATCTTCTAACTAAATTCTATAATTGAGTGAAAAGGAAGATACCACTAATCTTTAGCATTTGCTCTCTAGGCAGCTGTTGAAAGTGTTCATAAACTCTTCTTTAATGGTTCTATTCCAAAAGGAACTGAGAAAGGATCAGTGCCTGAAACATTCTCTTCCCATCTGAAGATGACATCAGAAAATGGAACACTCGGCAATGGAAGTGTTTAACTTTAATATGTGCATCTTTAGGGGAATGCACAATCATACTGATTTCAGTGTGACTGCTGAGATATGTCAGAATTTGCAAAGTAGGAAAAAAGGGCTGATTCTTAAAGGCTTCTTAAAATTTGTGTGCTCGTGGAGGAAGCAACAGTATGGCAAAGAAATCCAGACCAGCTCACGTATCAATAAATACTACTTTGCTTTTGTAAATATGATTAATGGTAGGAGCACTGTTCAGGTGTGCTATCAGTAGTCAAAATGAGTTGCAGCTCTTGGTTTTACATCCAGATTTTGAATTTTAAATATACAACCCTGTCACATCCAAAATTTTAATTGAGTCTACTCCAGAGAAACAGGTCCAGATTAAATTCTGCCATAAACAGCTCCTGGTATTTTGTGTCTGGATGAGGATGCAAGGTTTATCAGTGAAAATTCCTGAGTTAGAAGTTAGTGAAGAGTGAAAAGTGCCGTTCCATGGTTTCAAGATTCTCCTGGACAACTCTGTCTGTTGGCAATGTTTGAATATGGGTCTGGCCAAGAGTCCAGATGAGGCCAAACCAGTAACTCCTGCATGGCCTGGTCACAGAAATTCACTGCAGTTTCCAGCCGGGGCTGAGATTTTTTAGTCCTTTGCTGCCTTTCCATAGTGTATGGCTGTATGGGACAGCACATGTTCCACTTTCCTTATTCTCATTTTCTCTGTGTTTCTGCTGCAGCCCCTATTGCACAGATTTAGTGGCTCCTAGGATGGAGTAGCTTTGTGTTCTGTCATCACCCCTCCAAATCATAACAGTAGAGGAGTGACTTGTGCACCGTCACTGTGTCTGTGACATACCCAGTGTCACTTGCTCTTGATCACTGGGTTATTGTTTCCTAATGTTTTTTTTTTTGTCCCCTGTGAATTTAAAATTTGGATTGCACTAAGAAGGACAGTAAAAGGCAATGAGAGGGAAGAAGCAAACCCAGAATACACTACTGGGGAGTGTATCTTGATTAAAGGCTTCTGAATAAATACAAAGCAATTTGCATTATTTTGAGTAAAAGAAACCAATTTCACATCAGTTTTATTTTCATAACCATTCCAATGTAAACAAGATTTTTACTGATCTTCTACTTTAGCAGAGAAATGAGAGCTCTGATGTTACCTGGAAGTTTCATTATTTGTTTTGTGAATAATTTGAATTAAATGTGTGTAAAACTTTGCCTTTCCCACTAACCATATCTTCTGCCCATGACTGAGAGAAGGATGTTTTACAGTAGCCACAAAAGGAAGACTTGAGCTGATGATTCCCCCTATAAGAATGCAAGGCAGCAAGACAATTAATTTTCCTTGCAAGTCAATCAGATACTTTGGGAACCTCTTGATGTTTCACAAGGACGATCTTTCAGCTGGGATTATTGATAGTTTCTGTAGCAATACCAAAGAATTCCTTCAAAGAATTTCAATCTGTAGCCTTGCTCTTCTAAAACAAAATCAACTGAAGGGAACAATCAAGCAGCATTTGTAAGTAAAAATAATTCTGTACTTAGTCTTACACTGCCAGCTCTTCACAGAATATTTGGGAAATAAATGATTCGACTGCATCTTTGAGATCCTGATGATAAATATATCATTATTTCTCTTTACTACATTTTTCTGTCCTTTTACAAAACAAGGAATATATTCTTTCCTCAGCTCCAGAAGCTTCAGTGAAGCTTAAAATTGGTTCAGCTCCATTTATGTTAATAAAATTACATCTATTTACCCTAGCAAGCTTCAATGAGTATGGCTGAGACACACTTTTACCCAGGATAGGTCAGTGCTTTCCTTCATTTCTTGTCAGTAACATATTTAAAAGAAAATAAATACCTGGTCAGGAATGGGAGTTGAGTAATACAAAGTAGTTAAAATATTTTGCTTAACACTCTTTGTTCTTGCATATGTACTCACAGGAAATGGCATAGAAGATGGTTGTCAGAAGCAATAATCAGTGTCACACATGAAGTTAATTACTTGCAGTGAAGATATTTTTCCTGTAAGCTGCACATTTACCCCCATATGTTATTCACTCCTAAACTGAGCCATTACTTTGCCTTGTGTCTTTGCTCACGTTTAGGGTTTCACTGAGTACACTTGCTCTTAGTGTTAGCTGTGTGTCAAAAAACACACCTGTGGTTGCTCTGCCAGAGTTGCTAATGCTGCCTTTCCAATTTTAATTTTTTCCCAGTTGCTAAATAACCCGTCTGCTTTCTGCAAATCATCAGTTCAAAACAGCTGCTACAGTGATGCAGTCAATTAGCTGTTTTTCAAATGAGGAGAAATCACTCAAAGAAGGTTTATGCTATAATGAAGATTTTATTTATAATGTCTTTACTGCTTCTGTTTTTTAAATGCAGCAAAATATTCAGGTCAGCATTCTGTCTTTAATGGAAAAGTGTTTGCTCATATCTTTAAAAAGGAAAGAGAAGCATCTGCTCCGCCACCTTGTAAATTATCTGCTAAAGAAGAACTGTCTAGGAAGTTGTACCAACCAAGTGTACAGAAGAATGTCAAAGGTAAAGAGTGGGAGGTGAGATGCTAATTGCTGTTTTAGCATCTACAGAATGTACAGTGGTGGTAACTGAGGGAGAGCCTGAGCTTGGTGGGAAAAGTGACCTGAAACCTCCTGGGTGTAGTTGTGGTGCAGATACAGCTCTTTATTTCCCTCTCTTCTCACATTCACTTAGTCCTTGTTCTGACATCCCTTCCTTAAATAATTTTATTGATGTGTCTATTTTATCCTTCACTTACAAGTCTTAGATATCTTCCACTATAAGTAAATTAATCTCTACAGGTGAAAAAACCCCAAAATTTTTATAATCCACTAGAAATCATTTGCAAGACTAATGCAAAAGAAGAGTAAATAAGGATACACACATGCACAAAATGTTCAACAAAAAATAATTTGTTTCTCCAGTTCCAAGTCTGCAAAATCCTCTTTGACTTTGCAGCCAGTTTTTGTGGGTTGCAGGCAAAACTCTAAAGTGAAATATAAGTAGATTTTGGTTCTGTGCTTTACAATTTGTTTTTGCTGGGAAAAACAGGGGAAGCGATTCCTATGCTTCAGCTCCTTAACTGCAAAGAAGATTATTTTCTTTATCCAACAAAAAGGCTTGACAAGTGAAAACATTTGCTCCAGTTGGTCACAATGGCTGGAGAAGAAGCAGTTGAGTCTGTTTGCAGCAAACAGGGACAGAGACTGAGCCCTTTGTAGAGGCAAGCAAATTTCCCCAGTATGAAGAAAGGGATTTTGGGGATCAAATGTTATAAAACTGCTCATTTATATATACAGCCACAGAAGAGAAACAGTATATTTTGCTACAAAGTTTTGTATTTTAGTTCACTGTTAATATATTAATAGATTTTATTAATGTATTCTCTTAGCATCAGGGTATAGAGTAGAGGTATATTCTGTGGTGGTTGTCCAGGTTTAAGTCACCTTAACTTATGACTGATCACATTCACAAAAATGTAAAAATGCATTTTTGAGGATGCTGTTAAAACTGTATTTTATTCCTCTATCGTTTTGGACCATCAAATAATACTGAAAGTTCTCATTTGCAAAGATAATAGGCAAGAAGAAGCAGCTATGAATATTGTGGTTTTTGGCAGAATCACGTGTTTCTTTCTAGGCAAGACTTGTGTACGTGGATTGGTTGTGGTTTTTTTGGTAGGGTCACTTTTTGTATGCTAATAATCTATTTAGGAGATTTAAAAAAAATTTTATTTATAGATCTGTTAAATGCAGATTCTTGCAGATTAATATTCCACAGTGACTGCAAATTAAAAGGATTTTGAGCCTGGTCGTGAACAAACTGCAGCTAAGTCAGACAAACCCATCAAATGTTTCTGACATAAAATACCCATGGATTCCAGTATGAGTTTTTGAAGAAAACTTCTTAGTCTTGTCTTTCATGAAAAGCTCAGTAAGCTGAGATTTGCTTTTGAGATCTGATCAATTTAAGGTATGCATCTTTTGAAGAGTTCAGCATGCAACAATTGTCTCACAGGTAGTGAGAGAGAGCAGCACCTGAGAAGCTCATTGTAGCTGAAGAATCACAATTATTCCTCCTAAGGTGGAAATTCAGGGAACATGCAACATCAGCTTGAAATATGTTGTGTGTAATCAGTTATCATTTCACTGATAAAGTGACTTCTACTGTGTAAGCTACAAAGGAGAGTCTTTGTTCTGGATACTCGATAAAACTCTTTCCTACAATCTGTTTATTTTCTTGTAACAATAGCTTTAATTACTCACATCTCTGGCTTTCTAATATCTGTACATTACCTTTAACTAACCAGTCTTTAGTTTGTCAGAGTATTCTGTTCCTCTTCATTTACACTGATTTTGTATGAAAATGTCAAGTGTTTTTTTGCTCAAAATTCAGTGCTAATATAAGAAAATGCCACTGTACCTAAAAACATGGTGATACCTTTAGACACAGTAGTGTCCCCATGGCTTTGTGGCAGACAGGGCTCCTCTATTGGAAGAACACATGCATTCTTTTTAGTACAGGACAAGGCAGGAATTTCCAGCCATTGAGACAAGCCCTGGGATGTAAATCACAGCTCACCAGAGCCTCTGGCTAGAAAAGCAAGAATCCACATGTAGTATTGTAGCAGTAGGTTCCTAATTATACCTTTGGAAATTGTTGTTTTTTATGAAATGGTGGTATTTCTCTCAAAAAGCAAATAGTTTCTCTGAAAAAATAATTATGTTGCTGAAAGTATAATTTTCTTCTAAGATACTTCAAATAACTTTTAAGTGAAAATGTTTTCAAGCAGCCATTAAGAGTTATTAGAGTTAACAGCAGTGTGATGTTGTATCTCCATAGCTGAATTCAGTGGTAACACCTTCTATTGCTGACAGTAAGTTACAAGACAATTACATAATTGATATTCTCAAAGTCACCAGCAAATTACTATGAAGAACAGAGCTGTTTCTATGGTTCCAAAACACAGGGTAAGATTTCACAGGGATTTATGCTTATCCTGCTCAGTCTCATGTATAACATTTATTACTATAAAAATAGACTGTACTGACTTATGGTTATTGAGGATATGACCACAGATATCAACAAAATACCTGTGGTCCACATGGAATTACTTCATTTTAATAGCAGGTTGTTAACATCACAAGGTATTTACAGTGACAAATAGACATTTATTGTCACTCGTTGCATACTCTTTCTTGAAAAGAATATTTCTAAGGATGATAAAGAATAATTTATCACATGTTTTCCCTGGAATAAATAATACAGCATATGGGAAGGTTATAAAGCAATTATCAGTGGTAAATTTCATTTGAAATCTCTTTGGGTGAGTGGGATGACCTTTTAGCTAGTGGAAATAATATACTTTCAAAGAGCACATTTTTCTTATTATTGTAAGAAAAATCACTGTTGCTTATTTGACAGTTGTACTTACAGCACCTTGTTGCAGCAGCTAAACTTCCGAATTCTTAGTAACTAAAAGTACTGCAAATCTATATGGAATTCCTTCTGATTTCTACAAATTAACTTTATATAATTTGGGTCCACACCACAAGTATGAACAGCCATGAAGAAATCATTGGGAAAACTTCAGTGAATGACTGAATTTGGACCCAACCAGTAGCTATATTAGCACTTTCTTTTACCAACTAGAATTATTTTTAAAACAAAAACACAGTCAAATCTTTCTGTTACATATTTAGGCAGTTTCACTGATTAGATTTCTCATTCTCTTTCCCTGTTGAAAGATTATTGATAAACATTTATTAAATGCAAGTAGCACCAAACTGTAGATGTGAAACGTTCCTGCTAACAGTGGAAACCTAACCCAAAATAATAGGACACACAAAGCAATAAAACTTAAGAACATTAAAGATGCCATTAAATAGAACCAGGCAGCACCTGCTAATTTAAGTTTAGGGAAAGAAAGCAGGGCCCGGGGCTGCATGTAATTTTCTTCACTCTTTAGGGAGTTACTATCTTTATTATCAAAGCATGATGCCGTTCACCTAAGGGCAGTACAGAACTAAAAGCAATGCTTCCCAATTAATTTTTTTTTCCATGTAAAAAGGTACCAAGATAAAAATACTTCCCTGTGCAAGAGGCTAGCATTATACTGGTTTTCTGTGGGTCAAATTTTAAAAAGGCCTTTTGTACCTTGGGCATATAATTTCAGTTGTTCAGCTATCATTTATATTTTCATATTTTCACAGCCTGATCTGTTATGAAAACAGCTTAAGGCAGGGAATTTTCCCCCTTTATGCTTGCATGGTAGTTGGTGCAATGTGATATCCCATGGCTCTGGGGGACTGAAATAAAATTCAAATTGTAATAACTGCCCCCCACCCCCCCCAACCTAAGCTGAATGCAGGTCTGCATGTGCTATGAATCTCTCTACACTCAATGGAAATCGCCTGGGTATGAAATCTGTACTCATCTCTCCTAAATCAACATTTAAAATCTGATAGGTTGAAAAGAATAAACTTTAATTACTTCAGGTTCCATTTCTGTCTCTGAGTCACCTGAGTAGTTCTTGGTAATGATAGCAGGTTTTCCTTAGAGCTGCTGCCCTGTGAATGTCACTTCCACAGGAGAAGTTCTACCCCTGCTTCTTCTCTTGTAGGGATTCCAATCACTGGGTTGTAAAAGCAGCAAACTACAGTTTGTGAAGGCAAGGTGAGCTTTAAGGGGGCATCCAAATTGAATTTTGCACTTTTCTTCATTGATTTCTCACCCAGATATCCTTGGTTATGAATTGTTGCATGTTATATCTCAGCAGTGTCTTTACAAAATGAAATTACTGAGCATACACCTGGGATGGGTAGAACATGAATTGAAAGCTGTAGTAAGTGATAGCTTTCCTGTTCTGAAGTTTACTCAAATTGCTTCCTGAATCTTAAAAACACAGAGGTATCTTCTCAAAAGCTCCATGTGTCAAAAAAAGTGAGGATAAATCAAAAGAGAGAATGGATCATGTACATTTCATAGGCCCTCTCTTGAAGTGTCTTATGTTTCTTTAATTTATTTCCACAGAAAACAAATTTTTTTTCTTCTTACAGAGGCATTTAAAAATTGCACTGAAAAATTCTATCCATCTTTGGAAGTGGTATGAGTGATTTTATAGAGAAAAGAAAATACTGTTTCTGAAAGGTGAAATAATTAGTACACACCTAATATATTGCAATTTTTATCTATACTACCTTTTTGCTTTTAATATTTCTTCTCATAATGTATGTTTTGGTCATGTGTTCTTCATGTATTCAAAGCAGTTGGTTTGTCACTCAGTAACTTGAGTTTCTGGATGATGTTTTGGGGATGGGTTGTACACAATCATTTGAATGAAAGGGGAATTTGAGGTACTCAAATTTGGTCACCAAGAAAGCTTTTTTTTTTTTTTTTTTTTTTTTTTTCTTTTTTTTTTTTTTTTTTTTTTTTTTTTTTTCCTTTTCTTCTTTTTTTGGCCTTTTTTCTTTTTTTTTTTTTTTTTTTTTCCTCCCATGGTCTATCACCTTACCAAAATTGCCTTTTCATGTTACCTTTTAATGTTGCTGGGTACTGATTGGTGGGGCATTGTCTGGGTTTTGCCAGTTTCTGTCTCAGGACCACCAGTTGTGCAGCTCTCTGAATGCCTGTGATGTGAAGTTGGCATTGCAGAAGGAGCACAAGGTGAGAGCAAGAACCTTGTTTGTAATTGTTTTCTGATTTTCTTTTATGTCCTCTGCAAACACAGATTTTTACTGAAGACATAATTTATTGAGTGCCCTTTAAAGTAGAACAATAAGAGGGTTTGTAAGAACCAATCTTTTTGGGGTCCTTTTATCATGAATAAATGTCAAGTTGTAATTTTTCACTCAGTCCTTTCTGGGTCCAAGGATATACTTGGGAATTGTTGAAAGAAAGTGACATAGCAGTCACTGAAATAGATCCAGGTGTTCCCACTCCAGATCAAGATGCCTATATATAGTGTCCCATGTGTATTCAATAAATAGAAATCCAGCTAACTGATAAATGCACAGACTCTGATTGGAGTGAGAGCAGCATTGGGCTCGATGACAGTGTTGTTCCAAATTGATGATGCCTTGCTGTGTTTTCTTATTATAACTGATATTTTAGGCAATAATTAAATTTTTAAAGGCAAAATATTCTTTGAGGTATCAGAGAAAAATCACCTGTTATAACTATGGAGACTTAAAGCTATCTGTTGGTTTGTACTACATTTCTAGGTATTTATTTATATATTTATTTGAATATATGAATTTCTATATTTCTGCTACTGCTGGATTGCACTTTTCCTGCTGTCTACCTGAATTACAGTTTCAGTGTTATTCTGGAATTGTGCTGCTACTATTGTGGGCTAATCCAAAAGTCAAGGAGTTATGTGAAATGGTTGTTTTTCCATTAGTAGTATATATGTTATAAATCGTCAGTTTTCAAATGTATTTAATTGCTCTTTTAAATAGGCCTTGAACACAAATTTAGCTTATAAAATATAGCATTGATAAGTACTGCATGAGATAAATGAACCACTCTTTCATATTTTGTATTAAGGTCTCTGAGATCCATCCCAGTCTTATTTTTGGGGCATGGAGAAACTTGACACAACCCCCTTCACCATATCCATGCTTTTTGTGAGTTTGATAATTCCCTACATTATTTTATTTCAATGGACAACACCTTGATGTATCCCACACTTAAATGTTAATACATCTAACCGTGGGAAGTAAGGAGATAATCTGAGTTGTACTGACTTGAATTTGCTGTAGCCTGAGGGTTTGCACTCGGGCTGTGCTTTGGGAAGTGTGGGATAACCACGTTAAGCCATGATATGAGCTCGCAGAGGGATGGGCAGGGACTGCTGCAGGGCTCAGAGCACGTGTCTTCAACTGCTACAGCTCTGCCCACACCTCCTCAAGGCAGATTCCATTTCTTGTCCAAACTCTTATTTATATTGCTTATGTCTGTGGTTACTAAGGATTAACTCAAAATGTGTCTGGAGCAGGTGGACTTTAGGGCAGTTTTGTGTGTAGTCTTCTAATCATATATGTATTATTTATACATATGGTGTCTCAGCATGCAAAGTCAGGTTTAAAGCAAGCATGTTTTTCTGTTTGTCTAACTTATCTAAATTTTATAGCATTAATTAGACAGAGGAAGGTTGTGAACCGTGCAGCCTTTTATTTTATGTGACATTACAAAAGTACTGTGCACCCAGGAGCCATTGCTAACGTTTGCTAACTGCTGAGGAGCATTCTTGAAAGCTGCTTCTGTCTGTCTAAAATGAATGTGAGCCTGATCTCCAGCAGCTGTTACATTCCAAGAATATCTAGAGCATACACCAGTTTCATATTTAATTTATGAGGATAATGCACAAATCTATATCATTCTATATATTTAAGACATTTTCTGTGATTTTTCCTGAGAAATATTTCAGTTAGAAATGAAGTTGTTCATGTCTAAGGGAAATGAAGACAACTAAAGAGGTCAGGCTGGATGGGACCTGATCCAGTGAGTGGCATCTCTGCCCATGGCAGGGGTGTTGGAACTAGACCAGCTTGAAGGTCCCTTCCAACCCAGGATTCTCTGATTCTATGAAGACAACTGGTTTCAGGTGTTGCCATTCCACACAAGAAACTCTTTAGATATGGTTTGCTCCAAGAATCAAAGGCAAAATAGAAATCTTGGACTGATAAATCATTGGCATTAATGATTGCATTAAATAATTTTTGGGAAGAAAATGCATTTCATCCAAAGCATGATGTCCTACCTAGATTCAGTTTAACTTATTAGAAATAATGGAGAGCCTCTTTTCTTTGTTTCTGAGGTTTTATTTCTTTATCACAGAATTAATCTTTGTGCTGGGATTTTGTGGTATGTTCAGGATCTTGCTATGTTTTGTTTATTTTAAAATGTTGTTCCAGACAGTAATGACATAAGTGTGTCTAGAGAGTCTGTTACATTATTTACTCTCCCAGCTTATTGCAGAGATGCACCTCACTGTTAATGAGGGTGATTTATCTGCTCAGCATAATCACTGCATGAATAGTACTTTACAACATGGGTTACTATAGTAACACTTCTGGAGTTTTATGCTCTTATCCTAGTATACCTTATTTTTCAAATGCTCTCTGTGAAAATTTTTAAGTTAGCTTATCACTTGAAAACATTTGTGAAGGACTTTTTTACCTCAATATTATTTAATATGG
Source organism: Chaetops frenatus (assembly GCA_013400775.1). Lineage (NCBI taxonomy): Eukaryota > Metazoa > Chordata > Aves > Passeriformes > Picathartidae > Chaetops > Chaetops frenatus. Next base: position 145,113 of record VZTR01011390.1, read on the forward strand.
TTGTTATGGCAACCATGTATTTCTCTTGCTATTTTACCTATGAAGAGACAGTGCCTGCACCTCTAGCAAATGAGGGAAAAATAATTTACTTTGATTCCTACACATGGGGTACCATATAACAACACTGAGTTGAGCATGAAGTATAAAAAGGGCTTGGACTCTGCTTTCCTCCTCTTAGACTTTACACTGACACACACAAAATCTTGATTGATTAAAATACATGATACTCCTGCTTTTGCAGGCTTTGTGGTGAAATAATTACCTGAAATGAGGTACTTTGAGTCAAAAGCTTGAGGAATGGGCCCAAGTGAAGGTAGATGAGGCTCCACAGGCCCAAGTGCAGGGTGCTGCTCCTGGGCTGGGGCAGTCCCAGACTCGGAGAACAGCCCTGAATGTGCAGGTAGACACAGTCTCCCTTATTTTTATTAGGAACTAAATCTTAAATGGCAGGATCTCACGGTCTCTAGCATGACTGTCTAGCACTCTAAAAATCTTCATATTAAACATTCATGTCTCGTGTTCATTTCTGGAGGAAAATGAGAGAAATTACTTTGTCAAAGCAAATTCTTAAATCCTTGGTGCATCTTATCTGTTTACCAGGCATAGCCATGTGCATAGATAGACAATCCTTGTGAGGTGATTCAAAAATATTTTAGGATCCTGAGATTAAAATTAATCCGTTGTGTTTGAGAAGTAAAAGTGTCTTTATAGATACAAATCTCTTGCCCTCAGATGCATGCAATCATGCAACTGCATTGTTGGTATTAAAATTTAGCTCATACTTTTTAGATAAGAGATATTTCAAATAATTTCATAACTGATACTTATGTTATCAACTTTAAATGCAAATTTCAAATTAAAATTGCTATTACAGTGGAAGTATCAATCAGTGCCCCATCATGGTTTAAGAACCAGTGTTACAGCCAAGGCTCATATAAAGCATCATTTAGTTTACTTGTTCTGAGTAATGATGAGGCATTTTCTGTTCATCAGCAGGTGCATACTCTAATTAAAGTTAACAGAACAGCAATATTAAGAACAACCTTGTATTTCTCAGACTGAGAAGTATAGCAAAATGTTGCAATAATTATTTCTGAATTGTATTAGGGTATTACAAACTAAGCTTTTGGATTCCTTACCCTGAGAATTAATCACTACTAGTTGATTGAATTTGTGATCTGACAAAGCCCTATCCCTACCATCAAACAGTCTCTAAAGCAATACTGACATTCAACTAAAATTTAACCTCTTACACCAGTCAGTGGCACAAGACACTATTCCCTGTATCTCTGCTGAACAAAGTGGTTATTGAAACTTGTGACAATTTAAGTTGTATAAGACTGTAGAAAGAACGTTTTTTGTTGAAAGCCAGCGTATAGCTTTGAGAGGAAATTTACATAAAAATTAAAAGGAGTCTAGGAAATAGGATTAGTAACACAGCTCTGTCTGTAACACAAGGCAAAAGTTGTTTGCTACAAAGGTGTTATGGGTTTGTATTGTTTTTAAATGGGCTCTGAATTAAGTATTTGCCTCTTTGGAAAATAAATTCAAAATTGAATAATACAGAAAGAATAAGAATAATTCAGGATAAATCATTCATGCACAGATCTAGTGTTGGGAGGAATTCATGCTCTGCTGTGATGTCACTCTAGGAGCAGCCCCATCAATCTTGATTAATTGGATAATCTTGCAGGTGTTCCTGAAACATCTACATTGGGGCTTCAGTAGTGGCTAATTTTGTGTAAACATGGCCCCAGTTTGGGTGCTGTGAGAGTAAAACTCAAGTATTGGAATTATTTTTGGGAAATGGATTAGCACCATTTATAAACAAACTGTGTACTCTAAGATACCCTTCTAATTTATGATCTTTCAAGGATGTGTGCTGTTTTCTGGTAATGAGATACATACATGGAAAAGCTGCCTGTGCCATGTTTGATAGGCAAGCGAGGTATTAAAGAAAATGGAAAATATGTAGGGCTCACTTCTGCATGATGCTCCCTTGTTTATCCAGAAAACATACCCTTTAATTGTATTCCTGCATCAGGGAGGTGTGCTGGCCTCTAGGATCAAGCACAAGGGTCTTGGAGAAGTTGTGGTCGTCATTTAGTGGAACTCCATTGGAGTATCAGGATGCTAATCTCTGATATTGCAGGGTTATCACAATGCTAATCTGTCTCTCTTCTGATTTAACAGCACACAGCAAAGCACATGAACACTTCAACTGTACCCTTTTCTTTGCAAGTTGAAGCTTCTGCTTTATTTTGGAAGAATAATAAGAAAAAAAATGTGTTGATTATTTTTGGACTTTGCTGAGAAAATAGGCTTTTTGCTTCTGGGAGTTTGGGGTTTGTTGTTTATTTTCTTTCCTTTTCCCCTTTGTATTCTAATACTTATGTCAAACTGGGGTCACTCTGAGAGTCCCAGGCTACAGCAGAGTCCATTGCATTCAGTGGCCATCAGTCAGAACCAAGAGGTCACTTGCAGATCATTCTGGAATCCTCATCTCTTCTAAACTCAAACCACTCACCTGGCTCATTGCAGGGAAAGAATACAAAATAGTGGGGTTTACCATGAGCTGGTTTCATGCCTGAACTAGAAGATGTAACTTTGGGTTGTCTGAATTATTTCCTGGGTATTGACTGTGGTGAAGTCTAAAGCCTGTTAGACTGCTCTGTTACCATGGGCTTTCCAGGCCAGTTTACCAGCCAGGCTGAACATTTCTCTCATGAGCAGGGACTTCTTAAATCAAAATATCTGTATAGGCTGTGTGAACTCTGAGTTTGAATGAGCAAACATTTGGTGCTTTGATCTAAAGAACTCCTGCTGAAAATATTATTCCATCATGTGTGACTTCCATGGTGTTTCAGTAAACATCTGAGTTCTAATCATGTGTTATAATATGCATTCAATTTTAATATTCTGAGGGGGAAAAAAAATCACTTTTTCATAGAAGAATGTAAACATTTAAAGTGCAGCATTATTAGCATTTGTATGGCAAACCTTTTTCACGGGGATTTGTCATACCAAATATTTAATTAAACTGAGGTGAAATAGTGTTATTCATGCAAACCAGTTCTGTTAGAATAATTAAATTGCTTCAAAAAGATTTTCCTGGGCTTTCTTTCGACATCAAGTACAGGTTTATTTGGGAACCCTTCAGCCAAGAGTGGGTTCAGTTTCTAGAGGTCACTAATGAGCACTGGTTTATGTATCCTACTTGATAAATATTTGATAGCTTGATGAAATAATTTATAGTGTGTAAGTGCTCAGTGGATGACAATTACTGATAAATGTTTTGTTTAAAGGAAAAAAAAAATGATAATATAGAAAGACTAACTCTGCTTTCCTAAATACAAAAGTAGTGTCAAGTCTTCTCTGACTTCATCTTGAGACAATGCTGAACCAAGTGGCTTCTTGCTGGTTCTGGATGAAAAATTAATTTAAAGAGAAGCCCTTGCAGTTCCCAGGCTGTACCACATCTTCTACTGGACAGGAGACTTCCTGAAAGCTGAAGCTGTGTGTGAAGTGCTGCCATTGCAGCAGCCCTGTCTGGTCTGGAGTGGTTCCTGCCCTTCAGCAGCAGCACTACACCCTCCCCTACTGCCCAAAGGAGGCTGTGAGAAAGCCTCTTCTCAAAGGTTTCAAGCCACTATTTATTCATGTGAGTGCTTACCCCAGGCACACTTCAGATACCTTGCCAGGCTCTCACGGAGCCTGATTTCCTGCCCTTTGTGATGTGACAGGATCTTAACAGGAATGTGACAAAATACACGTTCAGGTTTCCCTCTTTGCTCCTCTGATCTCCTGGCTCTCTCTTGGAGCACCTGGCCTGGCTCTCTGGCTGGGGCACCTGGAGGGCAGGTTGGCAGATATTCCAGTGTCAGAGGAAAGCACCAGTTTGTACAGTGTGGGTATAACTGATCCCACACTTTCATCTCCAAGAGAAAGCCAAGTGATTTAGAAAGAGGACTTTACTGTAGAAAAATCTTCAGCATAAAGTAAAAAACCTTTTGTTTATGTGAAAATGGCATTCAGCAGTGAACAGAAGTATCTTTTGTGGATGGGAAAACTGCTTCAGAAAAAACCAAATCTCAATATCAGCAGAGTATTTCTCAATCAAATTTATGCTTGCTGCATCCTTGCTGTTTATTTCCAAAGACAACACCATAAAGTTGTCTCTGCATATCAGAATATTGAGACGTGATATGTCTTTGGGCTTTATGTAATTTAAATATTAAATGCATGCACAACAGAAGAAAACTGGTGCCTTGAATTGACTGAAAAACCAAAACTGTGTCATGCTTTGTTGTGGTTCCTGCCTATAATGGCTGTGCCAGTGACAGCCTGGTCTCCAACCACAGATCCCTTCCCTGTCATTAAGTGACTCCTGAACTGGCTGGCATCTGGAAGGGGTTACAGCTTCCCATTAAGGACTATCTGCAATTATACTGGATTAAATTTAGTGGGAGGGGGCAATCCTGGTCTGTATTATGGCAATGTATTCAGCCTCAAGGAGGAGATTAATTTGCGTGGTGATGCAATAAATCAAGTTTACAGGTACCGATCTGCAGGTAAAACTTATGGTCATTATTCAGGCTTTAGGTGTTAGGTGGAAGTTTAACTGAATTTGGGTGCATTTAGCTTGTTGGAGATAAACACAAAACCTTCCCAGGGAATTTGATATTGTCAAATTGTCACAACGCCGACTTTTGCTGGGACAGTATTGAGATATGAGAAAAAATACCTTGTGTATGGAAAACTGAGCTCTGTGTTCAGTGTTCTGTGCAGAACTGCTGTATAGAATCAGCTAGTGGAGCTCCCAAGGCAAGCAAAGGAAAGCACCTCTTAAAATGTTGTGTTGGTTATCTGGAATCAGTATGGTTCATTCTATCACTCCTTTTACTTTTTAAAAAGGTTGTGACCTGCTTCTGTAGCAGATGGAATTGGTGAAAACACAACTGCTTCCATGTTTGTTTTTATGACTGTATTGCATTCGGTTTTATTGGAAGATGATTTCCCTGGAAAACCATGTGTTGGTCAGCTGTGAGAGAAACTACTACATAAATCTTGAAAATATTTTGTTTATTAAAAAATATTCATAGACAGTGATTAAAACTAGAAAAAATGCTAAACTCTGAAGAGCATGGAAAATCCTGGACTCAGCATTTGTTCATAATTTCAGAGCAAACAAATGCCCATCAAAAAAGGGTGGGCCCTTGTCTGTCTGTCTGTAATAGAGGTATTTTCCACATTGGTATGTAAATCTGAAGTAAACATGTTTTTAGTACCTTTGCTTGTGGTCAGAAGAGAAAATAATATGGGATCTCCTCTAAGAAGTATGATTCAGAAGTGGAAAGGCATTGCAGGAGGGTAAGCTCAGTGTGGTGGTAAAATAAGTTCAGTTTATTTCCCCTTTACCTGTTTTTCTGCAGGTTTTTTTTTCCTTCAGAAGTTTGTTGCCTCACTGTACACAGGTTTGTTGCTACAGCAGGGAAGAGAGCAGCCAGGTAGCTCTGGAGTTGCTTCACCATCTGTTTCTCAGCTCTTTGTTCAAAATGACTGATCAGGAACTCTGAACCCATGTTGTCTTCCTTCACAGGTGAGGTTATTGGGGCCTTTCCTGTTGTGTCAGTATTGCTTTATTTCTAATATGTTTGCCATTTTTGTCAGGGAATTATTCCTCAGCAGAAACAGCAGTTCATGAGCACAAACTGCATAAGACCAAGCCAGAGTGAAAATCAAGTTTTTTGTGTATTTATTTTATGTTTCTACTAAGGTCAGTTATCTCATATTTTATGTTTAATGGAAAATGGGGCTTGGACTTGTTAAATACATTATTTGTATTTAACCAGTCTGACCAATCAAAAAGTTATGATAGACTTACTGACAAATAAAAATGGTAAAACTTCATCTTTTAATATATTGTATCAACTTTGGCTTTGTTTTTTGCCTTACATTTTTAGATATTTGTTTAGGAGTTCTTTAAGGTCTTCAGGCTTTGCCTTTTCACAGCTTGGAAAAATCCCTTGGGTGTAACAGAAGATGAGAGTTAAATTATTGTTTAGTTCATGGAGAAAATATGCCTGGTAAAATCATTACTTTGTCATTTGGAGTTAGTTCAACACAGAAAATCAGGATTTGCTGATTCCAGCCCACAGCTCATTTTTTATTCAGTTCAAAGGAAGATGTATTCTGTTGCTTGATCTCCTTTTCTAACCATTGTGCTGGTGCTGTGCTACATAGGCTTAAAACTTGTGTTGAAGGTATTTTAGAAGCATTTTTTGGGTTGTACAAGGCTGTCCATAAAGGAATGCATGAGCACAGGGGGCTGACGGGGCAGCTCAAAACATGAAGATGAAAGTAAAGAGTTAGATAAAAAAGGGAATCAATTGTTGGGTAATCTGAAGCAGAATGGAAGTGTTTGAAGGCACAGGTGATGAGAAACTGTAGAGATTCTTTCCCAGCTCCTGTGGATTAGATTTGGGATGGTTTTATGGAAAAAAAAAATTTACAGTATTCTGTTGCAGAGGTCTGATATGTTAGTAATACTGATTATCCAAACCTGGCAGGAATGGAATCAGGCACTTTAAAAGGGTTAGAGAGATCCTTTTGTGCACAATACTCATGATTGAGTATGTTCTTTTTTTCAGTAGGATGATTTCTGCTTAAAAACCTGCATTAAATAAGGAATGATGACATGTAGGAGATATATCTGTTCTGTCCTGCTTTGTTTTTGTCCTGTTTGTCCAGTTGAGTCTGTTTAAGTTATGTTTATTGTATTCTTACCCTGTGTCTTGAGAACCGAGGCAAAAATGGAGCTGTGACTGTGTTATCCTTCAAAATGCTGTGAAAGGAGATGCAAAATAAATGCAGGTGTCATTGGCAGAGCAAGAGATATTAGAGATAAAAAGCTGGCACCTTTTGTACAGTGCTGAATGCCATGGAAATAATCAGTTTCCTGATAAAGTTTATACGCAAGAAAGGAAATTAAACACAAAACCTATTCAATGTGATGGACCTTTCTTAAAACCACAGGTTCTGTATGACTTGGAAGGAGATATTTAGTAAAACAAAGTAGTAAACAAGTAGCACAGAAGTCTGAATGTTACTGAGGGTGTATATGTTTAACTTCGGGTGAGAAGAGCAATCTCAGGCAGACAGATAAGAGGATATATTTTGCCTTGAGCTATTTAATTCAGTCCTGCTGTGGTAGGTTGAGTCTGCTTTGCTGTTATTAGCATATGCCAGGTATTTCATTAACTGACCTTGCTAAATGCTTGGAGACATTCTGTGACACTTAATGAAGTCAAACATAGCAAACCTCTCTTCTGGCTGTATAAAGCAAGTGTAGTTAGGAAAGATATTTGCATACTGTGATTGTTGGAGAACATTGGAACCAAGCCTTTGAAAGCACAGACCCCTACTGGTTATTAATCTGGAGATGTGAATGAAGCTGAAGGACTGTTGCTTTATGAAAAGTGAGGGAAAAAGTAAATGTAGTTGGTTTTATAGTGTTCTGCATATATAATATTCAGCTTTGTTTAATAATATTTTTTCAGCTGCCATTTGTGGATTTAGTTGATTGCATTCTGTGAATATTAGTGGATTATGCATTTAAATCAACTTAAAAATCTAAACTTTTATTTGCTATTCAGCTGTTTAGGTTAAAGTCCAGAAAGAACACGAGGATCACATCCAGACCAGATTGTTTCAGCCTTCCATCACTCTAAGCCAGCTTAAATAAAACTTGGGTGGTTTACCCAAGAACCAGCTAATTGACATCCTTGCATTTTTAACAGGTGGGGTTTGCAGAGTGCACACACACTCAGCTTACTGACCATACTCTCACTGCAGAGGAAGTCTAAAGAGATTTGTAATTTTTTTCCCTCCTTTTGTTGAATTTTTATTATGCTCTGCAAGAGCAGAAATTACTATATAGAATTAGCAGGAGTCCCTAGAAACCAATGACATTTATTTTTTCCCTCACTTTCATAAAGCTACACAGACCTATAGAAAACTATTAAAAAACTAACTAATTTATATTCCTTGCATCTTGGCTTTCTGTACAGAGAATTTTCAGGAGTGGGATGGCAAAGGTAGTACTTGCATGGGGGAGATGCTGAAGAACAACTGTGTCAGAGAGGGAACAGGAAATGGGCATACACAGAACTGCAGAATAATAGTGTGTTCTCACCACAGCTGTTTAATTAACACAAGAGGGAATCCTTGGGAAGACAGATGAATGCATCTGTTTGGACATTGGCATTTCTTCCTTGTGGTCACAAGAATGATTAAATTCAGCAATACCTTGATGGGTTTCAAAAGGGAACATAATAGAACTGGAAGTTAGAAATTTGGGCTGGTTTAGGATGAATAATCACATTTACTCCATTTCTTCAATTTGGCTCAGTTGGAAAGGAGTTAGATTTTTACCTGGAGTCAATCCTCACTTGCTTGAAATTCCTTACAATTCACTGAGGTAATTCACCTGGGTAAGTTCACACCAACAAAAAGAATACAAAACATTATTTGCTCCTTAAATCTGAAGCCGTGAAGGGTCAGGCATTTGGAATTGGATGATTCTTGTATGTCCCTTCCAGCTGAACTTTTCTACTCCCTCTTGTTAAAGGTTAGAAGGAATGTAGGTGTTGAACATGGACCCTACTGTCCTCCTCTATAGGTGCTTCTCCCAAAAATTAGTGATCTTTGATGTATGATTGAACTTACAGCTCAAATGGAAGAGTGTGGCAATACTTGGAATACACAGATTTGCTTAGAAAACGCCCAAAGCAAAAGAATTTGGTGCACGAAGATCATTGTTCTGGGAATAGAACGTTCCTAATACGGCATTCTGCACACGCTAAGTTTGTGTATCTGAATTCATATTTGAAGGGAGTAGCTCATTTTGAAATAGGCTTGAAGAAATGGTGTGAGATATGAAAAACATAAGGTACTGACAACCCTTCTTATCATTACTCTTTAAGGATTTTACTTGGGACAAATTCCTCTTACAAATTCCACGTAGAAAATTTCACCCAATAGAGCTGTTGGACAGCACATGCAATAATGTTTTCCTTTCTGTGACTACTTGCCTCTGCAAGAACTGTCACAAAAAAAAATTTTAAATCTTATAGCAAACTTCATGTTTAGCCTGGTATTGTTACTTTACAAGATGTATACAAATTAACAACTAAGAAGGGCAGTGGGTACTTAGTTTTCCTGAGCTCCTAGAGAATTCTCTTCTAGAGATTTTATATTGCATGCTACATTTCTCCAAAGATAATGTCTGTGTCTCAGTGTTTACAGCCTTAATGCTGCTCTACACCACTGCCTTGCAGTTCACAGTGAATCTCATTGTTCACATTTGCACATTTCTTCTGACAAATATGCTTTTTGTGATTGAGTTGTTGAGCATTTCTTAAGTAATTTCTGTGTCAGGCCACGTCTTAATTCACTGCCAACTACCCACTGACAAAGTGGTTCATTTCCATTTGCATTATTGTTTCCTACATATTTTCTGCCCTGTTCCCTTATGGTTGGCTGCTTATCTGCTGTGACTGAATCTTGTGCCATTTCTCAGCAATCCTTAGTTCCCTTCCAGGCTCCCCATTCTTCAAGAAAGTTTATAGCAATACTGATGAGAGTTATCTCAACTTTGGTCATGCTCTTCCTTTCATGTTACTGTTTTTATTCTTGTTCTCTGATCCTTTATGGATTGCTTTTATGAGATCTGTTTTAAAAAACCCTAATACCTTTTCTAGTCTTGTTTTCTCATTTTTGACTCCAGCAGTAAACCCTTTTTGTGGTTTACTGATACATTTTCTAAGGCAGGAGAGTTTGAACTACTTTTTTGCATTTTCCTGCCATATCCCATCCGCCACAATGTGACTTTGCTACTCTTTCACGTGTCACTTCTTTGTTCCCTGCAATCTGCCTATATTCACATATCTATTTTGTAAAGATACCTTCTACATTCAGATCCTGCCATTCTGTACACGGCCTTTCACTTCACACAAGTGAAATTCTTGTTTTTACCTGTACTGCTAAATATTTCTGCGTAAGCCAGAATTTCCTTTGTTTTTAACGTGTAACAATGCCTCTGATAATCAGGTTTTATATTCTGCAAACTATAAATATAAATTCATCTTCGTGATTTGTCACCCTACCCCCCTTCTTTCTCTGTAGGTTACTCTGTGTGGTTTTTTTCCTTCATGCCACATTTTTGATCCACTGCTATCCCTCAGCACAGTCCTGCAGCTCCTTCCTTGTGCCTCCACTTGCTGAACTCAATCACTCAAGAGTTGTTGTTGCTGCTGATCTCAGCACAGTTCTTGGGATCCAAAAAGGCCTTCTGAGTTTTGTTTGGAATCTGAGGTGAAATGTAAAGTAAATCTGTACTTATGTTTTATATTTTCTTGACATTATTTATTGCTAGTGGTTTTTTTGGAAGTTATATAGCAAATCAACTTCCATTTGCTGAATGTCACTTCTGTCCATTGTGACTGAACTCTGGCAAATATTTGTTCAATTTGCAGCTTTGCTTCTGCCAGAGATCGATGGAACTTTTCTGGTGCAGAGATGAAACTTCTGGTACACTCATCTGTTCTCAGACAAGTTACAGGTTGTCAGCTGAAGCATGTTAACCTACCCCATATGCATACTACCTGCTCAGTGCCAAAACAAAATAAATTCAATTTTCTGAAAGTGTCAGGAAAAGGCTGTGGTAATGAATCTGAGCATTTTCACCACCAGCAGCTTAGCTTCTTATCAGCTTTGAAGATAACCCTGCTTTGAGAAGAGGCTCACCAGCCCATCTCCAGGCCTAGGCTGGTTATGTTGCTGTTTGTCTTCCTCAGGATCTTGAACCCAAAAGTCCCATGGCCTTTTTGGCAGCATCTCCTTGAGCCAACAATGCCAAATGTGTCCTGACACTTGGCCAGAACTAGACAAGTGGTCTCAAAGGGGTATTTTATAACCATCCCTCCAACTGCATCTGTCACTATTTTATGTATATAGTAGTGTGCTCTTGGCTGTGGCTCAGGCAATGTATCTGGAAAGAAGTACAGACTTCATCTAAACTCAGATATTTCTATGAATTTTATTTGTTTTATTTGTTTAAAATTGCTGGTATCTCAACATTTTTCCTCAGACTATTCACTATTCACATCTGAATCCCTCAATATATTGAGTTTTAGAAAGAATCCCTCTGGAGTAGTGCTTTGTTGGTGTTTTTGGCATTTGTTCATGAGGACAGTCACCTGATTCAATGAATTCATATTAATGGAGCACAAAAATGTGGATTGCAATTAGAAAATCCTCCCCTTGCAGAGAATTTCATTAATGCTCTTTGTCAGTGGTGGGTATGTTGTTGTCAGACAATTTCAATATCATACTGGAGATACCGCAGCAGCTGGCAGCTACTGGTGCAGCAAGTTGTTACCAGAGTACTGTGTCTGTATTCAAATATATCATACTTTGAAGACTGAACTATTGCTGCCCTTGAGCAAAGATATGTGTATGATTAGCCTGTGCTAATAAAACCTTACTTATCACAAACCCACAGCTTGAAGGATGAAGCAGAGGTTGCTGAAATGCACAAATACAGAATGAAAGCACAGGTCTCGAAAGAACAAACACAGCATGATACTGCAGGTATCAGAGGAATAAATAACTCATCAATGGTCATTAAATTAGTGTGACCTTGTGAGATGTTAAAATCAGTTTTAGGGATAGCAGAGACAACATTAAAATACAGAACTATAAATTCACACGTAATATGCAATTGTGAACCCATGACAAGGGAGGCAGTAGGTGATGTGTTAAAAATAATGCTAAAACTGACCCCATGCACACCCAGGAGAAAGGTGGAATAGATGATGAACATCATACTCCTGACAAAGGACATGGGATGCTGATAAATTCTTGTCCCTCTTTCTCCTTGAAGTAACCCAACCCCATTAGATGTGAACTTAGGAGAGTACAGAAAGGAAAGCAAAGAAAGAGGAGGGCTATAGAAACTTAGTGTGAGCAGAGAAATATCAGAGAAAAAGATGTATGTTAGAAAGTTTGGAAATGCCAACTTCAACTGTCTTTATTGGAAACAAGTTGTGTGACTAATAATGATCATCAGTTCAACTAGCAAGACTTTAATTAGACTATGAATAGATTCCTACCTCCACTTAGAAGCCTGTTCCTTTAGCTTACATAAAAGACATGGATTATTTGGTATGATACCACGTGCCCCTGAGGCTTGGAGGTTAAATTTGGAATCAGCAGTGCATGATAAATATGTCAGTTGTCACAGTGGTTCTTTAGACCAAGTTCTCTAAAAGTTTTTAGGCAATTCTTTACAACAGCATCTCTGAGAGCTGCCTGTCTCTCATAGTAATTTTCCCCAGGGAGAACAAAGGAAGAAGTGAAGAATTTATTTTCAGTCTTTTGTACTGAAGGATGGGATGTTGTTATGGCAGCCCCTCACTGGGGAGAGCATGAGTCTGCTAAACTTTTCTCATTAAAGCAAGGCAAGCAGTTTGGTTATGATGCTGCACCCCCAGGAGAATTTATTCAAGTGGGTTGGATTAGATCTTGATAAGCAGATATGACTGGGTTTTGAACTGGATTGCAGTCACAATAAACAAACTAATTCCTGTTAGGCTCCTGTAGTGGCAGATAGCATTTTGACAAGCTTACTGGTAGTAAATAAGAAGGTATAGAAAGATCCATACAAATTACAGTTTTGGGGGGGGACATTGTGTTACTGACAGACAACTGGCATTTAGGATTTTGGCCTAAAATATTATTTAGGTGTGTTGTTCTAATCCAAAATGAGATGTGCTGCATTAAGATTAGCTGAAATCCTTCCATCCCACAGGGATTACCCCAACATTCAATCCTCCAGTGCCTGATGTAGGATTCTGTGCTTGGTAAAGGTAGGCAAGCAGTTTGTTGATAATAAAAGGTCTGCCTAGAAAGGTGCAAAATCCAGGCTACTCCTTCAGTCAAGTGATGCACTTTTGTACCTGGTAGGGAACTGGCTTTTAAATTGTAGAAACTCTAGTTCTACCTGGCTTCTAAGTTAGTGTGATTTAGGTAACTTCCTAAGTAACTATTTTACAAGAGGGTGAATCACTGCAAAATGATTTATTCATCATCTCTTCTAACCCTGCTCAACACAGGGCACACTTCAAACTTGGCAACTTTCTCAGCCCCTCATCTGTGAGTCTTTATATATTTCCAAACACAGCTATGTCACAGCCTGACTGAAATCCAGTTTCTGATTGCCCTCTCCTACTTTGTGGCCTTTCCATGGTTTTCCTGCAGCATTTCAATGTCTCTCTTGTTCCAGGGAGCCCTAGGGTGGATATATTTCTACACAGGAGGTTTTATGAGTGCAGCAGAGCCAAAGGAACTTCTTTGCTCAGCCTACTGCTTTGTTCAGCAGCCTTATTAATGCAACCCAGTGTGCAGGTGACCTTCATTGTCTCAAGGACACAATTCTGAGGCACTTTTAACTCGGCCACCTTGGAGGAATTTCTTGTCAGTGATACAATCTTACTGCTGATGTATTTTTCCACTTAGTTATCTCAATAATCATTTTTTCTCTGGCTAAAAAGAAATTCTTCATTGAACTAGGGAATTAAAAAGCAGGGGCATTGAATTCTATTTACTTCAGAAAGGAGGGTTTCGATCAGAATCCCCTTTATCAGGTGCTTGAACAGCAGTTTTTTTATTACTTACGAACTAATTCATAAAATTGACATATCCTGTAAATGGTGTAATGCAAACATAATGTAACTACAATTACTGAAGGTTTTCATAATGGTTTTAATGTTAGATACATAAAAATGCAAGTTCAGTCATTTTTGCAGGAAGAGATATATTTTTCAAATTACAATCCATGTTGCAATATGAAATAATTGAATAAGGGATCAGAAATACTTAAAACTATTTTACTTTTTTTTTCCCCTCTCCATTTTGATTTTTATGATCATCCAGGCAGCAGACTGATGCCATATAAGAGGAACACTTTACTGGGAAGAAGTTGCTCTTGCTTTTTTTAAGAATATTATGCAGTAGAGACAAAAGCTCAAGAAATTTAATATGATGGGGATAATAGTATGGGTGACAATGAAGTGTTTAGTTGTATAAAATCTTAACTACACATTGGGTAGATCATCTACTTGGTATGGCCATGACTTCCTTTGGAATAGAACAAAGGTATGGTTTGAGATGGGCAACAAGGAAAAATTATCATAAATTGCTCAGCATATTTCTGTAAATGTGGATTTTATTTAAAATTAGAAGCCAAAATGTTTTTTGTTGTTTTTAAAAACAGAAACAATCTCTCATGTTAGTTTATAAAATTCTATACTTTGTCTGTAACCTTAGCAGCATGTAAATTAAGAACTAATAGTGGCTTTGTAAGTGGCTGAGGATTAAGTTCTTTCTTCAGTATTAATCTGGAAAGGTTCTGTGAATTTATTTGTTTCATTTATGTTTCAAATAAAGGCTTTAGCTGAAATGCTGTTTCTTCTGTCCCTTAAGGAAACATTTGGGGTTTAATTTGGGAAGATAACCACTTGCCTTGTAAAGTTTGTGCTGTATGATTTTCCCAACCCATAATTTCTCAGCATATAATATTTGAGCATGAAAAATACTTTCCAAGATTTGATGTGATTAACTTTTTATCAGCTTCTAAAGAAACACAGATTGTATGTAAATGAAGTCACTGCTTTCCATTTTCATCAGTCAATCCCATTATGTGCATAATACCTAAATAAGGAGCAACCTGTAATGTCCAATAGAATCTGTGGTAGGATCAATCAGTTTATGCCCCTTTTGTCATCTTCAGAATGTATGTGTTTGAATTCAGAGAGTTCTGCTGGCAAAAGAAGATTTACTGTGTTTCAGCTGGAAAACTTTGGGTAGTGGAACTATGGTGTGAAGGACAAATACAAATTGACTAAAGGAGAAGAAAGATGAGAAAATTGATTTAAAAATCTCCAGGACCCTACAAAACTAAGAAAGTAGGCAAAAATAAGCATATTTCTTTCCTCAGGTGCTGTATCTTTCTGCTGTTTTGATTTTTCATGTGTGCAGTTCTTGGAGTTTACTTTACCCTTGGTGATTCTTCCAGAGATTCTTGTTACTGGAATAGAGGTCTGTAAAGTTTGGTCATTAAAGCAAAACTGCAACAGGCCCTGTATAGGAGAGGTGCACTGATAAATCAGAAATGGGCAAAATAAGCACCAGTAACAAAGCAGTCCTCAGAAAATACATAGCAATTATCTGTTATTTTCTTTAATCTTTGCAGTTTTTAAATGATGCCTGTAAGACCCAATGATGATTAATATTCAGGCCCATTTCTGAGATTTGTTGTGATTTGGATAGTAATTTGTGTAACTTGGTCTCATGGAAAATCTTTGGAAGAAAGATCAGTCATACCAGCACAGAAGAAACAGAATAAAAATAAATAAAAGTTTTCTGGAATAAATTTTGGACTTTTTTTGGAACAGGCTGGTTCTGTCCTTGAAAAGCATAGCAAATGAAATCCGTGAAGACAAATTGTTGTGAGAGTTGACAGATGCAGCATCACTGGGAAAGACAGAACATGTTTCTGCCAGGCATGTTTGGGAATAGGGACTTGAATATTTTCATTAATCTTGTCATAGCTTATTGCTCTAACTTCCACAACAAAAATAGATTTTCCTTTGTAGCATTGAATGAATATGCTTCCTGAAGAGGGCTCTGACAATCTACCCTTTTCACATTCAGTTGGTATTTTTACACCTCTCATTCTTGCTAGAATTAAGGAACTCCTTACTTAATAGGATTGGAATAACTTTTAAAGAATGCTGCACCATTATATCTCACATCCAGATCACTCTTAATCACAGCAGATTGTTTCCTCTTTCAGATGCAGTAATATATCCCCATTCAAGGCTCAGATTATTCAATAATGAGGTCCACAGGCACAGTGGTGACTTGTGCTGGATTATTAAGGTCAAAATGCCAGTTCTTGAGAACTGAAAACTCTCTGGTGAAATCTTCTCGTTTCAGATTTCAGGAGCTCTGTCTCACTCCATGCACTTTGTATTTGCATCTTTAAAACTGGGATGAGCAATTAACTGCAAGCACCATTCTGGTGGGGAAAGAAAAATGAAAAGACGAGGTTTGAGACTGATCCTGGGATTGATCAAGAGTTATTTATGGTCACTCTGAAAGTTTGAGAGTACTGACATTGAGAAAAAAATGCTTGCTAACCACAGAGAGCTGCAGCTGTGTCTGGGAGAGACAGGAGCCAAGTCTCTTTTCAAAGACACACCAGGCTTCAGCTTGGGGTTCACTGTTCCAAAAACAGGTCACCAGGTGGGTGGTCTCAGAAATGTTTCTTTCATATAAACGGGTTTGTGTCATATCTGCTTTAGACTGAGCAGCATAAATTGACATGTAAAAAGCCTATCTTTAGTTCTCATTTTTTGAGTATGGCATCCATTCTTTTCTCTGCGAGCTAATATTCATAGCTGTGAACAAATTCTTTTAATAATCAAGGGAGAAAAGGCTTTTGAGACTCTTCTTCTTCAGCACCAGGAAGAAAAATGTTTTCAAAATAGCTATAAACAGGAGTTGCAAGTGTCTTCAGCTGTTCACTCCCTGTCGCTTTGAAGCCAGCTTTTCATCACTGTCTGTGAGCCTGGGCTGTGTATGTTCCTGCAGGGACTCTCTTTTCCTCATCACTTCTCAGCAGTCCGGGATTAAACATATCTGATTGCTTAATATGTATCCATTAAGCCAGTAATGAGTAATTGCTGCAGTGGTTTCTTTCAGTGACTGAGAGGCTGTCATTTTTCTGATGTCTTTCCTTTAGAGAGTTTAAGTTAATTGAACTCAAAATGAAAAGCTCCATTCTGAATCTCTGAAGCCAGTGGTGTTTTTGTCATGACCTCGGGGAGAAAGGCACAAGGTCCCATGGGCACAATTTGGGAACTCCTTATCTGCATGTCTGATACTCCTGAGGCACCATTGTGAATAGGATTAAAAATCTGAGCAGAATCGCAGTCACAAAATCAATGCTATGCCCTCTGCAGCTGAGAGTCATTTTTTGAACAATGGGATTTGTTTTATGCTACAAAAGGGTTAAGGATCTCTGCCTGAAGGGGAGTGAGTAATAACTACTGAAAAAATGGACCCAGATCAGTGCACATCCTCAGTCCTCAAGAAGTCACTTCATTATATTTCCAAGTGTACATATTTGGTTGCATGAATTTCATATATACATTTAATGCAGTGAAATTAATGGAAACACTTCCAGAGTTTAAGTGGAGCAGGTGGATTGGTGGTGCAGAATCAGAACAGCAAGAAAGGAAAGGGAGAGAAGGGAAGAGGCAGATGTGCAACAAAGTGCAGACCCAGGTTATTTCCACTGTAGACCTGTACTTTCTAATAGACAATGAGCAGGATTATTGCTGAAAGAATTCATCAAAGTTTTATATTGACTGGTTTAGATTAAATTAAATACAAAGGAGAGGAGAAGACTTAATGTAGGTAAGTAAAAGAGTTATACCAATAATTGATGCCTTTCTTCACTAGTGCAATTGATTAAAAAATCCAACTTGAATTACATCACAATTTCAAATTATCATTTTTCCTCCCTACATGTTCATTTTTAAGTTGAAGAAACCTGAAGCTTCATGATCCTGAACGTGAAAGGCCTGTTCCTAATTAAATTTTTGGTAAACATTAGAGACATAAATGCAAACAAAAATGATTATTTGGAGAGCTTCGTTATGAAAACATAAGGTATATGTATCCAACAACACTGACTTTGCCAATAATTTTTTAGTTCTTCCTCTTGCAAATTAAGTAATCTTCACAGCAAACCCTCTGAGGTTCTTTGATGGTTAGTTTTAGCAAATGGCATATTGGGGAAGGAATTTCTTGTAAGTTTATTGATGATGGATCTGAAACAGTTCGTCGCTGAAGAGCCTGAAGAAATTCTGTGATATCCTGGTCCCTGAACATTAGTAGATCGATAAAAAGAAGGAGTTGAGCAGCAGTTCTATATTCCTGACTCCTGTGAAATACAGGATTGTTTGGCTTATGACCAGCTTTAACTGCTATGGTCTCCCTTGAGGTCACAACTGCTGGTTTGGGAGCCCTGAACGGGAGTGAAGCATTGGCCAGGAGGTGCAGGAACGAGGCTTGGCAGCAGGAGAGCCACATCCCAGCAGGGCCAATCCCTCCTGCTGCTCTGGACTGCAGGTTCCCAAGGAAGGGCTTTGCTGCTGGCTTGCTTTGATCTAAGTGCAAAAGGGCCATCAAGAGGCACCTGACAGTCTCTCCTTAGGCTGTGTTTGAGATCAGTTGAGGGGAAAGGATACTCTAAAATAGCTCTACCCAGGTATTTCCTTCTGTATGAGGTCATTTGGCAACAGAGTTTCTTGGGTTTGTTGATGTACCTTACTGCCTAATTATCATTAAAATCACTTCTCACTAAGTCTGTGTTTTCTCCTAATAAGACTGTGTTTATGGCACTCAGAGTAAAGCATTAGGTGTTGAGCCCTCCTGCAGTTCTGATTTCTGTTTTCAGGTGCACTCACCTGTCAGCCTTTGATAGATGATCCCTGATCAGCTGCTGGCTACAGCAGCTGAGGATCATAATTGTGCCAAGGAGGAAAATAAAGCCCAGTTAAAATGTGTATTTGTGGTACTATAAGTAGTGACAAGGATTCTCCACCAGGGCTCCTATGCAAGGAAGGAAAAATGCAGTCCCTTCAGTTATTTAAGGAAATTATCCCTGTGGGTGCTGAACATTGTGGTGAAAATGAAAATACTCCGTATATTAAAAGTACACCTATATATATTTTTTGCAATTTATATTCTTGGATTTTCATTTGATTTTTCTTACATTTCAGAAGTTCCTTTCAGCAAGAAGAGCTGAGACTTTTTTCTTTTAAAATAATTATTCCTAATTTTCAATGACAAATATCTCTGTTTGCTGCGTATGTGAGGTAGCTTACAATGTCACAAATGAATACACTTTGGGTTAGGAAGTTGTTCACAAGGACATCTCAGAGGTTCTGTGATGGTTATAAATTTACTTTTCTTTTGGATCATTTGCTACCATGAGAAAGGAAAAATTAACTTTTGGTTCTTCTGTAAAAGGGAAATTCACTTCTGGTTGGTACTGTAGTTGTGTTTGTTTTTTTTGCCAAATCAATTCATGTTTTAAAATCAATTCATGTTTGTAAATCAGTTCATGTTTGTAGATCATTATGCTGCTTCTGGTGTTGAAAATAACATATATTCTGAGCTATGATATCAGTGCTTATCATTCATCTGGCAGTGAATCAGTGGGAGCTGTGGTAGATTAAGAACACAGCTTTATATTAATGATGTGGAAAGTGTTGGCACTTCACTACTTTACCGAGTGATATTTTGAAACACAGAGGTTTTAAAGGAAAATAAAAATATAACCCTGCTTACTCAGTGCAAATCTTCTTGCTGGTACTGAATTCTTCCTTTCTTTGCTCTTGGATCATCTTCAGAACACTTGATCTCTGACACTGCCACCATTAGTCCATGACTACTCTGGGATGTTGCCCAGCTGAGGAGTGGGAAGGAGATCTGGTGGTGGATCCATTGGCTTCTGCTTGTGCTGCCCAAGCCACTGGAGTGGGCATGGCCTGTGTTGAGGTCACTCTTGGCTTCTGGGTAAGCTTCCATTAGGGAACATCCAAGCCTTTATTCGTAACTACCTATTTGTAATATGAATGTAGGGGCTGAGGACTGCACTGAGCTTCAGGATGAGTGAATGCTCAGCACTGTAATATTGTCTTTGTCCAGTTGTTTATGAACTAAAATCAAATTGAGTTATTAATGGATGATAATGATGAACGTATCTTCTAGCATATATAAGGTTAAAAACTTCCATATTTGAACAACTAGGTATTTTAATGCCAGCCAACAGAAGGATTCCTGACTATTTGAGGTGGGCTGTCACCACTCTCATCATATGCAGATATCTCGATACATCTTATGTCCAGAATGCCCAAGTAAGCAAAAAATTCTAGCTCAGAATGAATGTAGGAAATCCTATTTTGTGAAATTACCATCTCATGTTTAATCTTTGATTATTAAAACTTATTTTTACATTTGACTGTTCCGGCTTGCATTAAAAGAAATATCTGTAATGTTGTTTGGACAAAAAAAAATAATGCAGCCTGGAACAGAATTTTAGAAAAATGGGAAGATAATATGTTGAATTAGAAAGTTAAGTGTGAGAAGGCACTAAAGTATTGAAAAGTGTTGACAAGGTAGACTGTTAATGAGAAGAGAGAGCATTTTAGTAGACCATTGAAAGAGTGATGCAAAGCTGAAGGAATGTGAAATTAATTGTAGGTTACTTTATTCCATATGTCTGAAAAATCTGACTTGGCTTCATTTCTTCATATTCCATGGTTCCATTGAGGAGTTTGTCTATGTCTGTTAGAGACATCATCGTTCTGCCTCGAGCAGGGGAGATAATCCTGTTCTAAATATCAGTTTGCTGTAATGTTTGCAAATTGTGGCTATTCCCTAGTGAGTAATGTCTCGTGGTTGCCTCCTCCTCTTCAGAGGCTGGACTGTGACTGACTGCCATAGAAACTACTACTGCACAGATAAATGTTTAATTATTATTTGAGATTATTTAGAATCCCGAGATGAAAGGCGCGGGAAGTGAAGAGAGGCAACACGCTATAGAGTGCCATTAATTTACAGTAATTGACACATCCAGAGCAATCACTGGATTTTATGAAGCAGTCAATAAGGAGCAAATCGTGCTTATTTGCAGTCACAAGGCTTAGACTGGCTCTCTTGTTGCAGCAGCTGTGATGCCTTTCCTCAGTACTGGGAGTGGAACGTGGTTGCCTGGGACAGGCAAAGGGTCAGACAGCATTACAGTGCCTTTTTCACAAGGATTTATGTGAGGAGCATCAGAAGTATTCAAAACATTGCCTGTGAGACTTCTCTTTGATTGCTTCATATATTCTTGATTGTATTTGGAGACAGTATTAACTAATTTAATGCAGTGGAATAAAATGAGCTGTTAGAAGGCTGAGGAAGCTCATGGTCAGCTTGTGTTTCTGCCTCTTGGTGCTGAACTGTCCCTACAAATATTGTAGGGGAAAACCTGACCCCAATCTGAAGTAGGGCATACAGAGGAGTAGAGGCATTTCTTACTTTTATAAATCTGCTGTAATAAAATAGAAGTAGGAAACATTTGCTTCCATGATTTTCCATAGGAAATTGCTTAGTTATATATTTCCTTTTTATTGTAGAACCAAGAGATTTTCTCTAGATCATAGATGTAATTGTTGATTCCATTTCTGTTTGGAAGACCTTCTGGTATTTTACTCTCTGATCATAATAAAGCAGATGTATAAGCTCTTCTTAATTATGAAATAAATCCCAGACAGCAATAGAGACTAATAGTTCAGTACTCTGTGTTGATAAATTGCTCTTTACAATCTTTATATCAACTATTTTCTATTGCAGCCTCAGGTTTTATGAGCAGAGCTGTGCACATGAGAACATCTCTAACATGGTTTATTTAAATCCAGCAAGCCACAGTGATGAAAACACACCCCAGCCTGGATTAGTCAATCTGGTGTAACTCAACAGTACATCACTATTAAGGTTCATTATGGGTTTTGTGAACTCAGTAGCTTCTCATCTAAATGAGGGTTTATGGGATTTATGTGTCTTTAATGTTAACTGTTCAAGATTTGTAGCTGTTAAAATCAAATTTAAGTGCTGGGTTCAAATGATTTCAGATGTTACAGTGTTGTTATTGGCTCTTCTTGTATGTCATCCAAAGCAATAAGCACAGTAATAAATACCTCATGTTTTGCAATATGCAGATAGTTAGAAAAGCAGAGATTTCAACATTTCTGTTTCTCAAATGGTTTGATTATTTCAGATAGTTTGATAACTGAGGTTATCATGAATGCAGAAATAAAATAATGCACAGTGATTCGTGAAGCAAGGAGGGAATAAATACACTAAATGGGGAAAGTACATGCTGTGTCAACTCATCTGAAGTACTACATTCATACACTAACAGGAGTTCTTTGCTGCACTGAACACTGCCAAATCAAAGTATATTTGCCTGGTTAAATTAGCCTGGAACAGTACCTGAGCAGTCTAAGAATATTTATCACAGGACCTATTTCTGGTGCTGGAGTAGTGAGCCTTTCATTCCATGCTCCACCCTGAGCCCAAACACTGCAGCAGCTGTGTGAAGGGCCAGGGAGGCCCCTGAGCAGCTCCTTGGCCAAGCTGGGTCTAAGGAATGCCCAGCACAGCTCAAAAAGAGGATGCTGCAGGGTAGGACCCTTAGAGCACTGTGGGGAGGGGTCATTGGGGGCTGTGATTTGTTCTGTGAATGCTGAAGTGACTGATTTGTATTATTTTGATCATAATTACAATAGCTGAAATGTTTGCAGCTTTCTCCTGAATATCTGTGCACCAGAAAGCTGGGAGAGCCTCAGACTTTCCATGGGATGCTGGCTTTGGGCCCTGAGAGAGCCAAGGTGCTCTGGAGGGATCAGCTCACAAATGTGCTGGCTGAAGGACCAGAATCATAACAGATCAATGAAAAATTGATATGTTATTAATTTTTTAAAAAGTTTATCTTCAAACAAATTGCACTGAATGAAACAGTCATTAGTACATATCAATGGGGAGCTGTGCTGCTGCATCATGAGGATTAAATGCCATATAAGAAAGTGCCAAGTCTCTATGGTGAATATTATCTGAGGAAATTTTCCCCAAATCATTCAAGTCAATCAGCTTTTATGGATAACTTGAATGCCATCTGATCAAGACACAGAATAGATTTATTGTTAGAAATAAACAGCTGGTTTCTGATTGAGATTAAGCATTTAGAGCCTTCAGCCTGTGTTATTTATTTAGCTAAAGCCAAAATGTGAACCAGAGCCACTCACTCCTATGGGTCACAGCCTTTCTTCTCCTTAATACTATTAGATAACTGGAGAGGAATTTCAGTTAATGAGGTAATTAGACCACCCTGGGTTTGACCTTGAAGTTTATTGCTCATTTAACAAGAACTGAGAAGCTGAGATATATATCTTTGTTGCTGGACAGATCTTAAAAATTTTGAACGTGAGGGCCAATCAAAGCAAAAAGATTATGGTGGTGAACTGGACTCTCTAAATTTGCATATTAATAACGTTGCTGAGAAAATCCTGCACAACTCTGGCTAAGAGTGATTGTCTGCCAGCTGCAGCACAGGGATCCACAGGCTGCATTTCACTGACAAGTCTTGATAGAGCAGATTTGCAAGCAGCAAAAGCAATTAGTAGTGCAAGGAAAGGCATAACTAAGAAAACTTTAGTGCAGAATGTATTCTCATTTGCTCAATAGGTCCTGGTAGGTAATTAAAATCTGCCTCTCCTTTTAATCACAGCAACTTTAAGCAAACAAATTTAACAAAAAGCCCAGCTTTTCTTGTGAAATAAAAGTTTTCCATTTATTTTCTTGGAAAAAAAAACACGCTCTGAATTCAAGGGTAAAAAACTGCTGCTGCTGTAAAACTAGATATTTAAAAATATAATTAAAATAATATCCTAATAATAGATAAAAAGGAATTAAGGTTTTAATAATTAGCTATAAAAACTTTGGGACAGAATTTCCTCTTGGATGGTCTCTGTAGGAACAGTTGCTGTGGCTATTTGGTTTGGGTTTTTCTATGGAGAATATAGGAGTTTGTATTCTCTGAAACTTCAGGGAATACAAGGAGCAGGTGGAACCAGCAGCCAAACTTGGCTTCAGGAAAAGAAAAATTAATCACACCCTTTTATCACTTCTAGTTGTGATGTGATGTAAAATATTCTGATATACTTTTCTGTAAATGTCTCAAAAATATTACATTTGTGCTTTAAACATCCATCTGTTTAATTAAGTAGATATATTGGTTTGCATACTCTTCAGCAGAGAGATTTTCTGTAATTAATGCTATGGTGAGTTTTTCTGCTTGCTTAAATCACCTGTGTTAGTATGAACCACAGTATTGTAATCTGGTGAAATATGTTATCAGAGATATTGCGAGTCAGGAAATTTAGAATTTGGAATCTTTTATGGAACACTTTTGCATTTTCGCTCCATTTTAAGCATAGATATTCTTTTCTTTGCAGGAGAACTTATTTGTAGGTTTGGAGGCAAGAAGAAAAAGAATTTATGTAGTCTAACACACTTGTTACCACAATTTGCCCTATTGTTAATTCTGTTAGTGAGAGTTTGTTGCCCTAGGCCTTCCAGGAGAATCTCTCTCTCTTAAATTTATCTGCTTCCTGAATTTATCTACGATGAATATTTCATAATTGTAGTCCTGTTCCCCATTTAGTCACCTTTTTTTTTTTTTTTTAAATTTTGTCAACTTTACTGACCAGTTTTCTAGTTGTTTGCAGTAAGTGTTCCTCTTTATAGAAATAATGTAAACCTGGCAAAAATGTTCCTGGCTCACAGTTGTGCCTGTTCTAATCTATATTCAGATCTAAATTCTAAATTATTCTGCTGATCCTGTGTCAATACCCGAGCAGAAACAAACTTTTATGATAACAGCATTTCTTAGTGATGTCATGAAACCCAGGAGTTCCATTAAGTGGTATAAAACAGTCAACAGCAGCAAGAAAATCCAGTTGAAAATAGCTGTGTGCTTTGTTGTGCTTTAATATTGTAGCCTCTGCCTTTAATGAAGATACATAGAGTATTTAGTCATTCTTGTGGCATTTTAGTCATCCCTGATTCAGTTAAACCATTTTGACAAAAAAATAATTAAACTTCAGTGAATTAAGTACTGTTTTTCCAGCACTCTGCAGAAGTTCTTTAATATTACGATTTTGTTTAGCAACTTGACATCAAATAAATATTTCATATATTCAAATATAATTACATATACTTAAGACTCAGAGATTTCAGCATGCCAGGACTTTTGATTTTGATCATGTAGCAATTGTTGCAAATGACTGTAGAGATGGAAATAAAAAGTCAGAGAAATAGAATTCCTACTCTTGTACTTTGCCTGGAGTAGCTTTTGGGGTTTGTGATTGAAGAATTGTTTGTAATTGTCATGTCTTGTAGCTTTTACTTGGATGTAGTTTTTTCCTGAAATCTGTATAAAAAAGTCTTTGGGAACAGTGAATGATAGTGTTGCCTGAGAATATAGATAAAGAAAGAGATATTTTCTAATTACCTGAAAATTAAAAGAATTTCATGATCAGCTGCCCTAGTAATAGAACAGATGATGTAAACAATTACACAAATATGTACTTTTTATTGTCTACAATGCTTATTCTGCTGAAAATGTGACTCTGTTTTCCTTGAGGGACAATCACAACAGTAAACCAAAACTCATCAATAAAATTTTCTAACAACTTTGGTTATCAAATATGCAAAATCTGCCATGAGAAACAGTAAATACAGGAGGACCAGGATACCTGCTCTCCACAGAAGACAGAATAGCTCACTGGAGGTTATTTAGTGTGATTTATCACAGGTAAGAAATTATTCAAATATGATGCAGCTGATGGAGTAAACTCAGCATGGCAGGAATGCTGTTTCCTGTCCTTGCCCCACAAGCATTGTGATGACTTAGAGCTTGTATCAGTGAGAACTCCAGCCTCAAAAGTACTGAAATTTGTGCCATAATTTGTGTTGTAAAGTTTTATTAACATAAAACATCAACTCAGATATATTTGGCTTGTCAATGACACAGAATTTTTATTCCCATTTTCATCAGTTAAGTAGATTTTAGATCCAAGTGGGGTTCTTTCCTAGATCAAACAAAAGGCATCATCAATTTTAATCCAGCTAGAAGGAAGATATTTTGAGTTAAAGAACAGTGTGATAGTTGGAGATTTAATATTTGCAATGTGAATTTCAGATCCTTGACTGCATGAGAGCCTCAGGTGGCCAAAGCCACTTTGGTTTTTGAGTGTTTGGGCATTTGAAACTTCCAGAACCATTTCAGTGCCTTTGCAGTGTTTGTACTGGGGAGCTGGGCTGAGCTATACTCACAGATAAGGTGCAAGCCTGGTGAGGAGCAAAACCAGATTTCTTGGCTATTTTAACTAATTTGGGAGAATCAATGGGCCCATAGGATCAAGTTTGTTAATTTTGATCTTTCACTTAGTAAGTCTTCAGCTGAATAGTTTCAGACTCAGGAGATTTTTTTTCAGATTCAAAAGATTTTGACTCACACATCAAATCTTGGCTGCCTATGTGTTGTATGAAATTAGTATCAAGATGTCCTTTTCATTGTTATTTTAAGTTTTTTTTTTTTTAATTTAAAAATCTGTTCTTAGTTGGATAATCTTTCTTATAATAATATCTGAAATGTGAAACATTTCTTGAAAGTTAAATTTTACTTTGTTCCTTACACCCTTTTTGTTGGCCTGTACAGCATTTTGGGAATGATTTTAAAGTTGGGTGTAAATGTAAAATGTATTGTTATGCTTTATAAATTAGTTGAGAAAGGCTACTCCTGTTACCAGTATTACTAATTTACAACCTTGCTATTAAGACAACACAAGTTTGAAAACATGGAAATGATGCATCTCAGAGGAAATCTTGGTCTCTGGTATTGACTGGTATTTGCAAGCTGGCAGCTGGGAACCAGGCACAGAACAGGTTTTTGTTCATTATTCCATGAATTACAAGCATAATGATAAATGCTTTTTGAAGCATTAATTTTCCTGTAACATCCTGTAATTTTCCTGTAACATCCAACATCTGTTGGACAGAATTTTGTGCTAAGTGTCTAATGGGGATTTTCTTCTCTACCACATCCACATATAGTTGGAAGAATCTTATTGGTAATATTCCTACTCCACTGGGTAATTCTGTATATCATGAAAAGTCAGCTTTTACAATACAAAATCAACACACAAAACATTTTCATATAAAATCCTGACAGGCACTGGCCAGAATTAGGCTATTGACATATCCAAAATGTCTTGAGTGATCTGGAAGCTACAGAGGGAGTGGAAGTAGTGCTTCAATACTCTTGTTTCAGTGTATTCCCATGCATTTCATTCCCATGTCATAGTTCCTTGTACAAATTACTGGTTTTAAGGAGAAGTGGTATGATAAGGAAAATACTACGTTCTGTCATTGCTTTCTCCATTTAAGCCTCATTTTCAGTATTCTGATTTTAGTCCATTTTCATTGGATGGTCTAAGGCAGGTACAGTTTAGTTCCTGGTTTGGTTTTATTGTTGTTGTTGTTGTTGTTTGGTTGGTTGGGGGTGGTTTTTTTTGTTGTTGTTTGTTTTCGTGATTTTTTCTTTCTTTCTTTCCCAGTAGTTTTAGTCTTTTAACTTTTGCTTTTAACTTTACCAAAGAATTTTGTTTACCCAGACTGTTGCTGCCCCTGGCAAGGCAGATAATAGGCTTGTAAGCAAAGTGGTTCCTGCTGTTGGATTTGTACTGCTGAGAATGTGACGTGTCCTTTTCAGTTCTGCTAATCTTATTTCTTGGGGCACTGTTCTGTAGCTGCTCACTAGGGCCAACCCACACTGTTCATCACAATAAAGAAGTGTTATCTTTTGGTATTCCTGGCCATCTCTGGTATACAGTAAATTCCAAATAAAGAGCCAGCAGACAACTGAAGACATCTGTTATCCTCTAATGATTGGCAGATTGACTTACAGTCATTCTGGAATGGCAAATGTTTTCTTTACCAGCACACACGTCCACTGAACCCTACACCCAAAGTCCTCAATTCAAACAAATGTGCTTCTGATACAGGGCATGTCTCAAAAGCAGACAAATTATGTAGGGGTTTTTTTGCATATTTGTGATCCACTCAGATTTCCCTGTTCATTTTGAAAAATTCCTGCATAATGTGGGACTTCATTTGTCTTTGTGCTTCAGCAACATGCTTTCCTCAAACCTGGAATAAAGGAGATAGTCTACAGAACAGAAAATTAAGGGATTTAGAGCCTTAGAATTTTCCCTAAATTCTATACATGCTGTTTCTGCAAGTTTTAATACCTGCTACTTGCCATTCTCCCACTGTTCTCCCTGAAAGTCCACAGCAAGCCAAGTATCTGTAAGATAAAATGATGCAAATATTTTCATGGGTGATAAGAGGAGAGAAAATAGAGTGTCCAATTGATTTTCCAGCTACTTGTTCCTTGAGGGTTTTTTAAAAATGTGTGCATTTTTGTCAGTTTTTACCAACTGTTTCCAGCAGGTGTGTATCTGGAGCAAGCCCATCCTTTCCACCCACCTCTTACTTTAGAATCCCATTACTACAGGATCAAGCCTCTGTTGCAAATAAGAGAAACACTTCTGAAATATAATTCTAATTTATTTATCCCCACCAGAAACAGAGGTTATAGGCAATTTTATTCATTCAATATAGGTTTCCACATAAATTGCTAGTAAAAAAGAATAGATTAGAAACAACTGAGATTTTGCTCATCGATATTCCATGTATCTTATCTGCTCCTGTGTTTCAGAAGAGCTAACTTATTTTGAGTGCTGTTATAATTTTACTGACTAAATTGTAGGAAAGTATACATCATCTATCATATTGCTACTTTTTACTGAGGCTACTCAGCTTTTTCAAATATTTGTTCTTCCATGAACACTGAAGAGAATGCAGTGAAAGTAACTGCTAAGTTTTAAAATGAGATGGATTATCTTTTTTTAGAGAAAGCATTTTCCCTCATTAAGTAAGTATTGGGGAAAAAAATCAGGTCAACAATATGTATGTTTAAATATGAATTTGGGCACACATTATTAGATAGTTATTTGGAAAATGTTGTTTCTTCTAATGAATAATTCCATTAGCAGACAAAAAATATTTTTGGAGAAAGACTCAAAATGTGGCTAGATCATGTAAGATGGTGGAATAGAAAATTACCAGAGATGCACTATTAAAAGTACTTTGTCTGAAGAGGGGAAATTAACCACTGACCTAGGAGGGCAGCTAAGGTTGAAACTGCAGCAATGTTTTCATAGAGAAAAATATTTTTCAGTTTTTCATGATACATTTTCTGAGTCAAAGATTTTACAGTAAAATAATAAAGAAACAGAATAGCCAGACAGGAAAGGTATATGAGCAGTGACATCATACACAGTTCCTAATGGATTGGGGACTAAAATTGTCCCTAAATCCATTTCTGCAGAACTCATACTTGTAAGTGCATTTATGTTAAAGCTGAGATGTCTCTCTTCAGTTGGGTGATGACAGATATCATAAGATTGAGGAGGAATTTTGCCAAAACTGGGGGCAGAAAGGTGCTGGTACAAAATAACTGGTCCAGAGAACAGTGTGTGTCAGGAGTGGATTTGGGATTGCAGTGCTGGGAGAGAGAGAGGTGTTCAGGAGCAGGCAAACACATGTAATCAGCCATGTTAAAGAAAACAAGCAATCCATGAGGACTGGTTTTAGTGGACTTTATCAAGGTCTGAATCAGAGTTCTCTCAAACGTTACCCTGGAAAAGGAGAAGAGAGGAGCTTCAGTGGTTGTTCCCAGCTGATGTTAGAGATAAGGCTGGCAGACACAATCTTTCTCCCTGTATGAGCTCATTTCCCTCCATTAGTCACTTAGAACACAAACACACGGTCAAATTTAGCAGGGTTTTTTTGCAAGTGTGTTCCCGCTTGTTAAACTTGAGGATTGTTTTTCCCTTATATACATAATGACTTTCCCAAGGGCTAAAGTACAAATCCAAATTGGATGCACTCTGTAAACTCATCAAGAAATTTTGGCAAGAGGCCACCTGGGAGTTGTCCATAGTTACTGGAGTTTGTGCATTTCAGATTCCACATTAATGCTTCCTGGGTATGGCTCATCTTTGGAAGCCCACACTGCATGAGAAAACACATAATTTTGACAGAAACACATTTTGCTTTCCGTCTTAAGGAATTATTTGCAGAATTTCCCTGTCCCCTGTGTGGCATCTCATAATAGTATGATTATTTTCTTTGAATGCTTTTCTGGAATTGTAGTGAAAAAGGAGTCTAATTAAGAAAAAAGTGTCAAGGAGAGAATATTGAGGTATCCGTAACATTCTTGGGTTTATATGTGATAACTTGATTGGGCCTTAAGATTAAAGACATTTTATTTTGTAGTATGACTACAGTCTGTTAACATAATATAGTTATATAATGGTTTGCTAGGAAGTGTTCATATATAGTGACTGCTGCTTTTAATTTTATTTATTTATTTATTTATTTATTTATTTATTTATTTATTTATTTTCTTGAGCTCGTGATACTATACTTCATTTTATACTGTGTTTAAATAGAATCTGATATCTGACTGCTGTAGACCGTAACGTGCAGTTCATTTATTATTTGGAATGTGCTATGAATCCAAATCCAGGTCTATAAAACAATGACTGAGTTCAGCTTCAGAGGAGACTCTCTATATTGCTAATAGCTGTTGCTATGTGTTTGTCTTGGGGTGATTTTATGATGACGATACTTTATTCCCCGATCGCCTGCTTTATGCCCAGGAGTGTCTGTGCTATAAAATGAACCGGGGGTGAGGTCGGGAGCTCCGGGCTCGGGCTCTGTTCAATGTCTCCGGCGTGGTGGGCTGGCTACACGGTTGTTACTTCGTTGCATTTTGCTCTGTTAATCTTCGCCAGTTTAGGCAAGACATTTCAGGGGTTGTTTTATTTTGTTTTGGTTCCCCACACCCCCCCCCGCCCCGGCCGTGGGGAGCCTGCGGGGCAGCCCCGGTCGGGCCGAACCCGGGGAAAAGACCGAGCCAGCGAAAGAAGGGACATCAAAATCCACCAGTTTCACCTGCTCTGAGGAGGAAAACCCACCAATGCTTCAGATTTAAGTGAATAAACACTTCAAAAACTGATGAAATAGGGAAACCCAAGAATGCCCCGAATCAAACCAGCTCCATTTGTGGTAAACCAGGTACACTTTTTCTGAAACGGCTCCAGAGCAGCAGCGGTCAGTGCTCAAAGCAAACACAGGAGTTCAGCTCTGCTCTGCTAATTCCAGGAAAGAAACCTGCTGTGCTGAAAACCATGTTCTCCAGGTGAAGAACATATTTCTCACCCAAGGCACCAAATGTCTTCTGGGCAATTTGAACAAGGGAAATCTGATTGTCTTCACAGAGCCTGTGTGCCAAATAAATGACCGATGTCAGCCATTGCACCACCAGTCTTCCTTCACAAACCTTCCCTTATAAATTCTGCTTTTGTTCAGCTGGCTTGCTTTGGCACTACTGCAGGACAAAACAACAAATTTAGAAAATGTAGTTATGAGCTACTACTAGGACCTGAGGTGTCAATGGGCCTTTTTTTAGCAGGATACCGTGGCTATGAACACAGGACTCCATGTACTTATCTCCGAGCATCAAGTTTTTTCATTTTGTATGAAAATATATAAATAAAAGGACAGTGCAAAGACCTTAAGCTAAAGGACTTAAAAGCTTCTATTTCTGTTTTCCCAGAGTCCTGAAGGATAGTATATTCTCATGGACTCTTGGTTTATTTTTTTTTCTCAAGACTTTGAAGCCCCATTTCTTTGTTAGACTTGTTGGCTGTATTTTTGCAGGAGGGATGATAAAGGACACCTTGTTGCTCTGTGGTCAACACTGCCACCAAAAGACATTTTCAAGAGAGGGATGCCACACATTTGAAACCCTTTTTTCTTTTGGATTCTTTCCTTATGCACCCCCCCCAAAAAAACCCCATTCACTGACATATGATATATTCCAGCCACGATGTTTTGGCAGGTCTAACATCAAATTTTCTGTTGATCTCAGAATGAGCAGGACAATGCTATGGTGCAATTTCCCCAGCTACAGAGAGACACATGAAGAAAAGGTAGTGGTAAGAGAAGAACCAGATATTACAGTTTACACCCACAGGAGATTCTATTTATATTTTTCTCCTTCAGGCTCACAGAAACACAATTAAGATAAATTTGATGGATTAAATATACTGTAGGCATTCTGAACAGCCTTTTTTATTTATTTATCCTTACTTTCTATTAAGGATCCTGCATGCATGTGCTTTTCTGTGTATGTTTTAGAGCTAGGATTGACAAAAAACAAACCTCTTTTCTGACTTCTTAAGTGATATTCATTAGGGACATGTATCTTAAGAAAAGGTTTACTTCAACATCTTGGACTCAAAATTTAAACATTTAAAAATAGCATTTGGTTCTTCTCCAAATATTTACTTGTCTTCCCAAATTTTTGTTCTTGTACATTCTACAAAAAAAAAATTTTTTTTTTTGAGTAACATTTTTTTCTCTTGGCTTTGATAATTCACAGTGCAAATGAAGAAATCAATGCTGACATGATCTAGGTTAGAAAACTCTGAATTTTCTCAAGACATATTGTACTCTCGCTTATATCTAACATGCTCCACATGTTGATGTTCTCAAAGAGGACCAATTGGGAAAAAACCGCTTTGTTTCTGGAAAAAGTCTGGGCTTTGGAGGAAAAGTAATTCCACCAATAATTCCTTTACTATTTCACTGGCCAGGTCTAGAAGAATGATGTGGGGTGAGATTTTCTGAGTTATTTCAGAGAGCCAGTGCTTGCCTGTCTGTACTGGTTGTTAGAGTTTGGTTTTTTTGCCTGGCAGGTGAGATGGGCACATTCAGATTCCAGTTGTGCCTGTTTAACACCCAGCCCAATGCTGTATCACCAGGCTGCTCTGGGGATAAACTGGTTTCTCTCATTTTCAGGTAGAAAAGATGAAGTTGCATTTTCTCCTATGAGAATATTTCTAGAAAAAAACAAAACCTGGAGCTTTTTTTTTGTTTGCTGTTGGTTCGATCACCATTCATCCATTCTTATACCTTGCAAAAAAGGGGGGAAGAGTGGATGGATCTGCTCATGCTTTGTCCAAGATTTGAAGAACTTGCTCCTGTCCTGACCTTTTTTACTTTGCATTTCTGGGATTCACTATAAATGCTGCATGAATATAAGAACCACTTCTGTACTTTGTGGCTTTTCACTTGCCTTTTGTAAAATTCTAGTTTATAAACCTGCACATTTCCTAATGAGTTGTATTACAAATGGAAAGATCTATTGATGGGAACCCCATAAAACAGTTTGTCTGCTCTTCTAAAACTCAGTATTATCCATGAAAAACACTGCAGTTCTGCTTTTTTACCAACAGCACTTGAGAAATATCCCAAACCCTTGTGTGAGCATGTACACTGAGGTAATATTATGTTCTTAGTTTTAATATATCTGTTGATTGAACTGTGCTCTGGAATTTCACCTGAAGGCTTTGCATCTCTCTAATAACACTCTCAGATTATAAGATAGAGGATGATGGGCTTGTGAAAGAAAGAGGTGGGACAGGCATCTTATTTTTGTTTGTCAAAAATAATGTACTTAACACTGGGTAAATGGGTTTTGTACCTTTGTTTGTGTACTTTAATACATAGTGAGTAATTGCATCTGGCAAATAGAAAAAGTGCAGTTTCAGGTCTCATAGACATACAACCTGCAGTAAATATTTATCACACAGAATATTTAAAGTTTTGCTGTACTGGTGACAGTCATTTGTAATACTTTTTATTCTCTCCCAAAAAAACCCCAAACCACCAACTTGTGAATTATAGCTGGTTTGTTTTTTATTGCAGTATGAGCTGAAAAAGATCTTGTTTTCTCTGGAAGCTGAGAGCAGTTGCATATCATTGCACAAGGGAATTGTTGTCACATACCAGTCTCTTAGTTATGATATATAATACACCATTTTACCTAAATCCAGGAGTTGCTAATACTTCTTATATGGCTCATCTGTCTATCTGGTTTATAGCCACATCTGTGAATCATTGGACCACAACTGTAGCTTGCAAGAGCACTTTTCAGTGATTAACAGGTCTTACAGCAAGCTTTTTCATTGCATTTTACAAAATCTGTGGGCTGCTGTAGATGTTGTTGCAGGTGGAGGCAGTACATATATTTGTGCATTACAGAAAGTGGGAAGAATATCAGCTACCAAATCTTTGCTTTATTTCAGCATTCTGAAAATGAACCTCACTTCTTCATCAGTGTACTGTGTCAAGGAATCCCATTACATTAAGTTTGATAAATAAACAGCATTAAAGATTGCACTGGCTGTGTAACAGGCTTGTTTGACAGTGAAAGATTTTAAAATGCCTACTTCACACAGAAAAAAATGAATACAAGCCCATTTTATGTGCCAAATGACAAACTATAAGGATTAATGGACCTATTTAAATGAGTAATTGTCCTCTGTCCTATACCAGCTTATGTAGTACAATAGCTGTATATGCAGCAGCTGGCAAATCTCTTCTAGAGATGTAAAAGATGAGAATTGGTAACGATAAAAAATAATGGTTGAGCCAGGTCGAGTTAAGATTAAGTCTCCACTGCATTCCCAATGACCTCAGTGGAGTTCAGAGAACTTAACTGGCATCTCAGGGTTTCATTCACCCTCCCCCTAACTTTATTTCCAAATCTTCCATTAATCACTCTACAGAAAAATATCTTGTTTTAAAGATCTAAATTAATCCCAGTGAAACAAATGAAAATTTTCTTTTTTTCTGTATAAGATCAGTGATCTGATTCTATTTTTTCTTAATGATGTGGGAATTAATGAAGCCAGCAAAGTTAAAACAAAGTTGGAGTTTGTGATAAACACTTTCATTTTTATTTTCCACTCCTCCAGCAATGTGATAGGAATTGCTGCACTAGAAAGTGTCCCAGGGCAGGAGGGGCCATCAGTGAGCAGTGACACAGCAAACAGATCTGGGTTTAACCAGGTTTGGTCACAGGTAGCTCAGCTGCTTTTGAGCAGGTGTTGGTGAGTTTTTCTCTTCTGTTTTGTGTTGTCGGTCTCTCAGTCACAACATGTGTTCTACTTAATGTATTTTATAGCATGGCCTTTAAAATAGAATGGTTTTTTCTGTGAGTGACTACAGTGGTTTTTACCAAAGAGACTTCACTGTATTTGCTAGCACTGGAGGCTTGTCATAGAGAAATTTTGGTAGACAAAGTTTCTAACCCTCCCTCAATCATTGCAAAATTTCCACTATTTAACTTCATATATTGCAAGATAATGTATTGTTTTAATAACCAATTGCTTTCTACATTAGTTGAGTTAGAGTGAGAATCAGTTAATAACCTTATGAGGCTCTCCTTGGAATCCACACCAAAGTCAAGCTATTACAGAACAACAGAAACAGGTAGCAGAATCTAAGTATGTGAACTGTGTAAAAGGAACCAGTAAATCTTTTCAAGTGTATGTCTAGTTTTAGCTCTCTAATGAAGTCAGTGTTTTCTTAGGGCTTAATTCAAAATCCAATGCAATTGATGTAAGAATTTCCTGATTTAGGTGAGGTCACAATCATGCAGTTGTGATAAGCAATCCCCAAAACTCTGTTTTCTTCTTGGCTTCACTTGTATAAAGTAAAACTCTCATAAGCCCATTTAGTATCTCTAAAAATGCTTTCAAATGCAACTTCCTGAGAAGGGCTGTAAAACCTAAAGCAAGGAGAGAAAGAATAACAATAAATGGCCAGTAAGCCTGTGATGCCCTCACAGAATATCTTTCCTACAACTGAAAAGCGCCTTTTCATTCTTTGAGGACTTTTGGCAACAACAACAAAGACAACTAGAAAATAATCTTCAGATAACGTGTCCCTGAGGCAATACAGAGAGCAGGCTGCAGAAAGAAATGAAATAGCTTTCTTAAAATATTTTGTTTCAAAAGTGTACTTATTACTCTGTGCTGTGTGGAGCAGACACAGGAACTGCAAACAGCACAGGCTCTTTCATCCATCTCCGTGCTACTGCCCTTTCAGGTTTGCCAGGATTGATGAGACAGCGATATCATAGCCCATCCAAGCCTTTTCTGTGGATTTGTTAACCTGCTGAAAACACACACTTTTATTCAGAGACAAAGCTGAACTTCCTCCTGTTTTCTTTACACACCTGTTCTTTTTGTCTAGTTTTGTTATTTCATTTTAGCAGGTTTCTGTGTGGCATAGGGAAGTCAGTCTTTTTTTTACCCTTACAAAGTGCATCCACATTCATGCTGGGCTTTTGTCCCTCCTGAAAAAAGAAAAAGCAGAAAACCAAAACAGTTCCTGAAGGATTTCTTGACTGAATGAATGGAAGACTGTGAACAGTAATGTTGGGGTTTCACAAGAGGCAGAATACAAATGATACCCTAATAAAGATCTATGTGAGCTTGCAAGGGCTTCTCTTTCTAAGTGTTACTTGCTCTGCTTGTGTTATATCAGAGTGGGGAGAAGAATGCCCTGGTGTTACATGAGCTTGTGCTGTGCACTTCAGTGCAACTTGTGTTTTCTTAGCAGACATGTTGTAGTAAGCAATAGTGGTTTCCAGTGCTTGTAAGAGACAGGGATTTTTTTTTTTAGAGCCTTGCCATCTCATTTCAAGTGGCATTCTCTTTCCTGAGGCACATGTAAAATGGCACTGGGAGATTTTGTATTTACTGTTTGGTACAGAAAGTTTAGTGAAATATGCAACTTTTCCTTAAGGTGGACTCTCTGGATAAAGAAGGTTCTTCTGATCTGGTAAACTTGGTCAAATTACATCACAGTTGGCAGCGCTAATTCCCTGGTCCTTTCAGACTGTTTGCGCATTTAACAGTCATTCTATCTTAGTTAATGATTCTAACCTGATCTGAGATAATGAATGAATTTAAAAAAAAAGGAAAATGCCATGCTTATGCAATTTGACAGATGCAGACAAATAGTTCTGTTGCATAAGAGCATAAACTTCTTGCTTATATCAGTTTTGAGAGTTAGAATTACCCCTAGATATTAGCTGATAACCTTCTATGGTTGTCCTGATCTGTCATGAATCTGTAGTAGCTATGTATCATTTTTGTGTGAAGACAGAATTGATGGAAAAATATCAATATCCATTCAGTCAGGTCTGGAGGGGAAAAAAGGAGTCACTAAACTCCTCATACTCTATAGTTTTCCTGTTATTTTGATGATAGTGGACTCATAAAAGACAGATAGTCAGCAAATTTACTGGCTTTTTTTCAAGGAGTAAGGTGTTATTTGATGTGAATTGGAGTAGAAAAAGAAAACAAAGTCATGCAAGAAAGTAAAAAAATGAAGTTTTACAGAATGTGCATCAGAAGACCCATATTTATGGGTATTGGAATGCTAGAAGTGTGAATGAAACAGTAAAGGCCTGTGGTTTGTGACAGTTGTCTTTTTATTAACCTAAAATGCAAATTTTTCAATTAGTGGGAAGAAAATGTGGGAAGGAATTGGTAGTCTATAAACTGAAAACTTTCAAGGTTGTGTCCAGGTATTCAAATCAATGCTTACAACAGATACAGCATTGCAGCCTAGCAAAAATCAATAACATGAATAGATCACAGTACTGGAAGTCATGTGAATGCCAATTAAGTAAATAAGTGAACACAATGAGATGTTGTCAATGAGAGATCTTGAAAGGGAATAAAAATGACTGAGGTGGGAGAATGTATGTTATGGGAAAAAGGCAAGATTTTACTCACAGTGTCACACTGATTAATAATCATGGCACACTGGGACAAAGAAACAGCAGAGAGGACTACAAATCTGCAGCCAAAACCAGACTGCTCCAAAAGGTATCTCCAGAAATTAATTTATGCAGGTGATTTATACTTGGATTTTTAAATAGCATGAAGTATTAAATGTTACTTACAGGATGATTGTGACTTAGGTTGTCACTGGGGAGAACGATAAGCAGAAAAAATATTAATCTAGGAAGAAGGATATTTCAGTGAGGCAAAAACATACAGTGGTAAAGCACAAGAGGTTCAGTCTAAAATATGGTCCAGTGATATTTCTGAGGGAACTGGAAAAGGAATGCTTAAAACTTGAATACCTCTGCCATTGTTCCCTGCTAGATTTCACTCACTTATCCAGAGATAACATCTCTTTTGACTGCAGCTTAACAGAGCTATTCTGGGTTCTGCATCATCTGAACACTTGTCAGGTGGAGACTGTGCCTGCCCCTCCTTGCCTGTATTAGAACTTCTGCATTTTTTCTGAGTGTCATAATCCTTCTCTTAGTTTTTTAATTTTATACCCTCTGAATGCAGTTCCATATATTTGTAGAGTAAACTGAGGTGTGCATGACTGAGATCTTCATTTTCCTAATCCTTTTTTTCTCTTTTTATCTTCCCTTTTCTTCTGGCATCTTTATTCCCTCTCTATTTTGTGGAGCCTTCATTTCTTGTCTGTTGATCCAGATCTGGCAATCTAAGTAAATGTAATTCTGATCAATTTTATGGTTTCCTTTTCTGTGGAGATGGCTTATTACCCACCTTCTTTCAGTGGTGAGGAGTGGATTAGGACAGCTTTTGCAGAAAAAGTTCAATAAGGTCTTACTACTTTTAACTGAAGAAACCTTCCTAATGAGCAAGTACCAGAAAATGTGCTGTGTCAAACAGCTCTCTCCATTGACTTTGGAGAGATTCACTTCTCCATTTAAGCAAAATCCTGTCATTCAAATGCAAAACATAAAATAGAACCTGTAACTTTTGAGTACATGAACCACTTACAAAATAGTATTTGGGAAATTAAATTTTGCAGTTTCTTACTAGTTTTCTCCCTAAGGTCTTTTGCTACTTGCTCAATGTACTAAATTCTTAGTTTACCTCTAGACCTAGTCTCAAGTAGAGTTTGTGTAATGTAAATATAGATTATCAAAAATACTTTGGTTTTGCTACTGTAATTTAAGTCATACCTCTTTTAGTCTTCTGAGTTGTATTAATGTTATTCAAATGTTGTGAAAAGACCATGAAAAATTCTTGACTTTGAAACCATATCCAAAAGACCCTTTGCAGAGTCACAATTTTATATATGATATCTTATCTTTCCATGGTAATAAAAAGTGTGTTAGATGTCTTTCTTTCCATCTATTTTATCATTCTTTAAGGATTGAAGGGTCACAGAGTTGCTGGCAGAGTTCTAGGAGAATGTTCATTTCTGAGCAGACATTTTGAGCAATGGAAAGTAGTGTGTTCTTAGGTTATACAGGAAGTCTGTCTCTCAGCAAGGCTGGAGAGACCTGGAAAGTTATATGTGAGTGATCCAAAAGTAACACTGAAAAGCTATTTTAGCTCTTCAGAAAGATGAAGGAACTTTTTACTTGCTTGCTATTATTATAATTTCAGAGTGACAAGTGATTAAAGCAGCAATGGACTGAGAGCCTCCCACAGTGTTTAACAGCATATATGAACCATATGTAATACTTACCTCTGTACTCATCTCAATAGAGAAAGATGGCCATGCTAAAAAATGGAATTGTGGAGGTTATGTTTGTGTGCACAACTTGATGTGCACAAAGAACACAGCAATTCGCTGTGCAGTTATTGATAACAGAGATTTCTTTATTCACAACTTTTGGAATGCCAGTTAGTTAGAACAGATAAACAAAGGTAATGATAAACTGGCAGCTGAAGTGTTTAGGAGGGCAGGTAGTGTGACAGAAGATGACAAGGAAGGCAGGA
This sequence comes from Chaetops frenatus, assembly GCA_013400775.1. Lineage (NCBI taxonomy): Eukaryota > Metazoa > Chordata > Aves > Passeriformes > Picathartidae > Chaetops > Chaetops frenatus. The sequence continues at coordinate 184,631 of VZTR01011390.1, forward strand.
AATGAGCTAAAGCACAAGGGGAAAAAAGACTTTAAAAAGCCTCTCAGTGTACTGACACCAGCTGACTTTGAAGTACATTTTGAAGAGGAAAGTTGCACAAGTAATATACGGAGCAAAGCCCACAGAAGTTATAAAAGCCTTGAAATTCTTCCTTAGAAGTATCTGAAATAGATTTCTGCCCCATTTTTAGAGGCTTAGCAGCTGCTTTATTTTTCCTCTGAAGTATTGTATACCATCTGCTGTTGTTTGTCCTTTTGTTTAGAAGACCTACTGATAAAACAGACCTTATAAACAGTTTTATTCTTAAATAAAGACTTTAAAATAGAAGTCAAAATTCTCATCTGCATTCTGTGAAACAAAACAGATTTCCTCAGTTGGTAGGATAAACAAGATATGGTGTTTTATTTTTATCTTATCAGGTTCCAGCACTAAATTTAATAATTAATCTGGAAGTTCCTTCTTTTGATACTCAGAGTGCTTTGAATGTGCTTATGTAGTTTTGTTTTCTTACAAATCATTCTAAGATATCAATCCCTGAAAGAGAAAAAGTTGGATTTATCAGTATTATAAGTCTTCACCTTTTGGGGAAGAAAACCCCACTTCTATTAGTTACCATCTATTATTTTTCTGTCTTTGGAATAATTTTCTTTCTTTGTCCTAACTTGGAATTGTCTGCAGAATAAAAATTCCAAGTTTCTCTCAGCTTTGTTAACTCTTCCTTTTATCTGCTTCACTCAGGGAATAGCAGATTCATCTAAAGCGTCTATTAAAGCATATTGTTTTGGAGGTGTGACTTTGCTGCTTTCTTCTTGTAATACTTCTGCCATTTCTTGGGAGCATCACTCTGTGGGGACTGTTAAACCAGGATTTTCACAAATACTACATTATATGATGTAAGGGAGGGTAAAAGGAAAAAAAAACCCAAACCACTGATACATCTATTTCTTTGATGTATCACCATTTTATATAGGAATAAGAATTTAGGTTGAAGTGAAATCCATTCCCTGTGTGCTAGGTTTAAGAGTTTTATAGCTATAATTCCATTAACACTCATTTAAGTCTGAAATCTTGCTGAAGAATTTGATGTAACATTGTAAAAATCATATAAGCTCCAAGTGAATATCATGCAGATTTATTTGTTAATGTCAGATATAATTGCTCATCTAATTTCCATCCATCACATTTTATTTTAAGAATAGAACGTCAATTATTTCTTTTTATAGAAAGTTTTTAGCAAGCTATTAAAACACACTGAAATGGGAAACATTTATGTTATTCTCATAGAAGAGGAAGACATGAGGTGAGGATGGGGACACTGGCAAGTTTTAAAAGATTGTGAAGTGCAGGTCAAATCAACACAGCATATGATGCCTGTGTTTAACAGTACTTAGTGCTGGGCAAATACTGGGTGTTTCAATAGTTAGGCTTACCTGTGAAGCTCGCTGCTTTTAATGGGAAATTGGATAATTTGAGTGCCTCCAGGTCAAGTACTGCTGGCTCAGTAAACTTCTGGAAAAAAGTTCCTTTGGTAGCAATGAAAAGCTGACAAGCATTCTGGGGACAAGGGTTATAGTCCCCTCTTGCCTCAAGAGAGTAAAACTACACAGAAACAGCTCAAGCCCTGGTGCTGAAAGTTCATGTAACATTTTGGATACATTTCCTGGCTGGGCAAAATTAGTCCTGTATTTTTAAAAAAACTCCTCAAAACTGTACATCAGTTTATTTAAAAGGTAGGTAGTATTTTGTTAATTCTTGTTACAAAATGGATTTTTTTTTGGATTGCCTTTCTTGTGCCCAAATGAAACAAAAGCTCTGAAGAAGTGATACAGGTCGTAGGTGCTTTTTCAGGTGCCCAACCACAGTGTCACTGCTCAGAGTTCACAGTTATTTCCAGTACTATCAGTGAAATTCATTTTCCATTGAAGACAAACACAAAATTCCAGTCGGTTCAAAAAAGATTTCACTGCATAATTAGGAATATTGGAAACTAACTACAACCAATCTTTCCTGAGTAAATATGTGCCCTATTAAATTAGGAGCACTTCCACAACAGATGCTTTTTTGTAGATTTCAGGTATGTTATGACAGCAATTCGTAATTATCCATCCTGTCTTTGTGCCAAAAAATCATGCTGATGAGAGTCACTTAAATGAAATGAAGACTTTGAAAAAATAGCAAAACTCCCTCCTGCTTAGAGAATATCACTTACACTTCTTCAAACGGTTGCCACAGCATAGTAATAACTATTTTATGATCTTACTAAACAATAATTAAAATTCCTAGTATCTGTCTAGGATGATTAAAGTCATTATGAGGCTTCCTAGTATGGCACTATCTCAAATTATCTTTGCAGCTTTCTTCTACCTCTGAGAACCAAACAAAATCTGTTTTTTTATGGTCCAGTTCCAGAGCTGTTCAAGTCAGATAATGTGCACCCTCATTTTCATGAAGTTACTAGCATGGTGTTTCACAGGAACTTTTCCAACTCTCATAGTGAGAGCTTTATCTAAGATGTTATTTAAAAGACGTTGTTGTGGCTTGGTCCATTGTCTTCTTCCCAGGGGAGTCGGCGGTCAGGCAGGTTTGGGGAAGGCCGGGTGTGTCACGGAGCGGGTGTGGGCACAGCTGAGGCTGCTCAGCTCAGCTCAGCTCAGCTCAGCAGTGCCCGCCGCAGCCCCGCACACACCTGTGAGGCGCCCTGGGCTCCCACACCCTGCGGAATCCCCGCGGCCCTGTGGCTGGGGTTAACTCCGAGCCAGCGGAGTACCTCTTGTGGCAGCAGGGCTTTAGAGCTGTAACTTTGGGAGCTGGAAGGTGTGAAGGTGCTCACAGGATCCCTCCCGGCGCTCTGCTCCCTCTCTCCCGTTGCCCCGACCGTGTTCGGGCCCCTGCAGCCCCGCGGGCTCCTCCTCCTCCTCCTCCTCCTCCTCCTGCTGCTGCTGCTGCGTCCGCCGGCCCGGGCGGGCTCACCTGCGCACCCCGCGGAGCCTCAGGCGGCCGCCGGCGCCTCTCCTGGGGGTAGGTAAGCTGTAAATTCCCCTCGTGTTTCTGTGTGTGCTAGAGATTGTTTATAAGTTTTGTAAGTTTTGCAAGTTTTCGAGTGTGGTGCACCCGGGGGCTTCAAGCCCTCACGGTCGCGCAGCAGGTGGGAGGAACCTGTCGGTCCTCACTGCTGAGGGAATCTGGCGCTGCCCTCACTTGTGACGCACTTTCAGAAAGAAAGCCGAATTCCCAAATTTTGTACGGAATACTTGAAATAGCGTGAGTTGATTTTTCTCCCTTTCAAAAAGAACAGGCACGTGGAAATGCAGGAATGGATGGCGTCTCATGAGTATTTCCTTGGCGTGTGAGGGCCGGGGGGCAAGGGTCGTCCTCCTTGGAACTTGCTTGTGTTTATTCTTGAAAAAACAGATGCTTTTTGTCAAGATACGCCTGTCTGGATTTTCTCATTTTCTTTGTTTTATCTGGTGACTCCGTTCATACTTGTTTCTTTCATATTGCAAGGGTTTTAGTGCATTTGTTCCTTTTTGCTCTGCGAAGCAAACTTTGTTAGTATGAGTGGTTGTAACTTAGTATCTTTTTAAGTCAAACGTAGGGGTTTTGTTTGTTTGGGGTTTTTTAACCTTCTCTCTTTCCAGTTGATGTTGAGAATTGGATTTGTGTTGCTACTTGTTTTGAAAGACAGGATAGCGTACCAGCAAAACAATTCTTTGCCCCCTCAAAATGGCTCATGTAGATGTTGGGAGCATAGGGCTGGAATTTCCAGTAAGGATTAAAGCAGTAAAGCCATTGACTCCTAGAGGGACTTTACTGCTTTCATGTGGATGCTGTCTAAGCTGAGATAAATAATGTGTAAATCAATTTTGTTGCTAATGGGCATTTTAGAAAAAAAATAGCGTTTCCTATTTTTTATTTCAGGTTTATAATTTTTTAAAAGTAGATATCAAATTTCTGTTGACATAAGTAGTGTCTTACTTTATGTTCTGCACCTTGCTAACTTACGAAATTTCAAATGTGCCTCGAGTTTTCACGTGTTATTTGCATTTATATGTAAAATGCTTTGAGACAGAAGAAGGGTCATCAGCTCAGCTGAGTCTCCCAGACTTGAACCTTTAACATTTGCTGCCGTTCATGTGTGTCATATTTGGTATATTAATGACTCCAACATTTTTCCAGCAGTCATTATTTTGCTTTATGGGGGAATCCTTCACCCCACCACTACATGCAATATTGATATACAAAAATATAAGCATAGCTGCATTTTAAATATAATGGGGGGCAAAGGTATTTTCTAGTTCATTAAAATGTTTCTTTAACTTTCAGGAAGTGGGGAATTCAAGGTAATGAGAAAGCATTTTTTAAATGATTTACAGTGAAGCTTAAAGGATGCCTCTGATCAGAAACATTTGGTCTCCACTTTCTGTTTATAAGTACAATGATTTTGAAGAGGCAATTGCAAAAGAATCATTGGTACTGTGAAGTGAATTTGGCTCCTGTGAGGGTTCCACTTGACCACTTAATGCAAGTAAAGCAGAAAGTAAATGTCCTGGATGATTTTGTGCCTTTTTTTTTTTTTTTTTTTTTTTTTTTTTTTTTTTGGTATATATTATTTAGAATACTTAAAACCCTGAGACTCTGAGTTGTACTTATTTACCAGGAATTATCTGTGCTTTTCCAGTGCATGAAAGATACATGCACATGTGCAAATTAAGGCATTTAAGACTGATTGTACCTGGACTATATGCTAGCTAAATCTGTAAATTATATCGATGATTAATTCTCACTTGAGAGATTAATAATGACTTCTGCTGAACTACACTGATTATTTTCTTAAACCAAAGTAGTGTTTTCACTATATGTACCTGCCTTGTGTTAAGGTTTGTGTTTCTGTAGCTGAAAAACTATGACAAATATTGGTGCTTGGAGTTGGTAATCATATTTCATTCAGAGAATCACAAGACACATAAGGAAGTAGAATGACTGCCTGCATTTATCTCTCTTTCACCTCAAATTTTCCTTTAGGGCTTTTTTGTTGCTTGCTTTTTTCCCTCTGAATAATTGTTTTGTCCATCTGCTCCCGTGTGTTCATTTGGAGACAGTACAGTATATTCTTGAAAAACACTGATCAGTTCCTTAAACTTTATTAATTTAAAACAAATAACACTGATGAATACAAGAACTTCTCTTTGGTTTGGTTTTGCTTCTTTGGAAAAAAAAAATCAGAGGCAGAAGTTATTTTGCTTTCCTCTCTCAGGAAAATACTTGCATTATTGTTCTTTTATTCAAGTCATTAGCATACAAAGTGATATTAATGAAACTGTTAACTTTTATGCCTACCTGCAATATTAGTCTAAATCATAATTCAGCTTTGCCAGTGCTTGTCACTTCTTTTATTTTTTCCTGTTGGGCAGGCGGGAATAAATTGTGATTTTTCGGTATTGTGTCTGTATTAGAGTATTCATTATCTGTTCTGTTTATGTCTACATAAATAGTCACTGTGGTGTTGGGCTTTCATTTCATTTCATTCTGTTTTCTAGTGGTTAATTTTTAAGCAAAAATGGTGGTTTATTTTCTGTAGACTTCAGGAAATTTAATACCTGATTAAAGTTACTACCATGTGTGATTTCCTTTCTATGGCACAACTGCACTACTGGGTAATACATTGTGGATACACCCTGATCTGCAGGAGAGTTAAAAATTCTTAAATACACAGGAATTTTTTTACAGTCAGCTCAGCTGAAGTCTTCATATTTGTGTTGAGTTCATACTGGTAGATGGTAAATGATATTTGTCTTTATTGACTTTCCTAAAGCCTTATGTTTTTTCACTGATGCTTATTTAACTGGTTGTAAACCAGCTTCTGCATGCAGTCCTAGTCAGAATTCCAGGATAATTCTGTAGGTGAACCTTTCCAAGGTGCCTTGTCTGTTTTGTTGCCAGCTGAAACATCTCTGAGTGCTATTTGTAAGAACAGTTTGTAGGAATTCAGACTGCTGTCTGCCAGAGAGAAGTTAAACTGCTTTCTGCCTGTCATAGTCTGTCTGACTAATGGGTTATAGCGAAATGTTTAAGGGCTGCTGTGGTTCCACCCCAGCTGGCAACTGAGCCCCACACAGCCCCTCACTCCTGCACCACCCCCAGCCCCACCCTGTGGGATGGAGGACAGAATTGGAAAGTTGAGACAAGTTTTGGGTTGAGATAACAGCAGTTTAATAGGTAAAACAAAAGCTGTGCCCACAAGCAAAGCAAAATGAGGGTTCCACTCACCAGCCTGGGCAGGCAGTGTTCAGCCATCCCCAGGGAAGCAGGGCTCACAGCTGTGACTTGGGAAGGCAAACGCCCATCACTCTGACATCCCTGTTCCTTCTTCTTTCCCAGCTTTCCATGCTGGGTATGGTACTGTGAGGTGAGGACTGTCACTAGGGTCACCTGTCCCAGCTGTGTCCCCTCCCAGTTTGTCGTGCACCCCCAGCTCCTCACTGGTGGGGCGGTGTGAGGAGCAGGGAAGGCCTTGGCTGTCTGTAAGTGCTGCAGTAATGGAAAAGCCCCTGTGTGCAATCCCGTCCTACAGACGGGGAGTTCTAGAGGAAATCCTTCAGCGTGCATTGCCACTGTTCAACCCATAGATCAGGACACCTACTTCTAATGGTATTTTCATTGGCATAAACTTTGTATTGTCTGAACAAATTAAGGTTCTTTTTAAACTTTTTCATCCCTGAGGGCTCTTAGTATTTGTAGTCAGCAGCCACACCATATTTATGATTCTGTTTAATTATGTGCAATTAATTGGGTCACAGCTCTGCATGTTGGAAAAAATGTTTATAAAGAAAATCTAGTATGGATGTAGTGAGTTGCAGCACTTTTATTGTGCTTAATATGTGTTTCTGGCAGAGCTGGGAGTACTTACTAGTTAAGAGTTGATGGATTTTTCATTGATGTTCTACTGCTTAATTTCAAAATACGGGATGCATTTTTATCAACTGCAATTTGCCAAAGTGAACATATGCACACTTTAATTGAAATAAAGCAATAATAAGTTCATGTGCTACTAAAAATATGGCTGCTCTGCATTTATGGAAAAAATTTTAGGACAAAGATGTGCATCGTGAAAGATATACAAAACCAGCTCCTTGGAAACACGCCAACCAACCAAAAATCCCTTCTTAAAAAAAAAAAAAAAAGAAGCCATGACCACACTCATCTGGCTACTGTGGTTGTGCAGCCATCAGTATGTTTATAGAGAGCTTTCAGATGTTCATGTTTCAGGATTTAAACTTCTTAAATGCACATAAACTGGATTTGGACATAGATGTACACAAGCTGATGTCAGTGTCCTTTCCATATTCTACCATCCAGAAAAAAGCAAGAAATAAACAAGATGCACCTGTTTGTATAAGCACTTCTAAATGTTAAGAACCTATTTTAATATTAGGGGTTTTTTTCAGTATGAAGGCACTTTGGTAGAATGTAGGAAGTCAAAATTACCTTTGTTGGATGAAAATGAAATGGAATCTACTTGCTGATGTGGATTGGAACATCAAGGCAAAGTGCTCTTAAAAAAAGATTCAAGATTTCTGTGGTAACATTTAGTGTTACGTGATAGCACCTGATAGTTTTCTGTCATGCTTCTCCCTTTGGTTTACAATAATTGGGCCCATGAATTTAATGCTTTACTGACACAGGAAAACAAAGAAACCCATTTTGATAGTTATATTAAAAGTTTTATTTTGATGTTGTAGTAAAGAAGGAGTTAAAGCTTTGCCTTGAAAGGTCACATGCTGCCCATCAAGGTTTGTCAGTTCAATCTGACATCTGAACAGATCTAGTGTGCTCTTAGCTAAAACTGCTGTTAATCTTAGTTTGTACAAGAAAACATTGATTCTTCTTGCAGAATTGGAGTAAACTGAGTAGGGAGACAGTATTTCTATTCCTTTTATCTGTATTTCTATGGTTTTACTTAAAAGTTGTTAATGATTCTTATTCTCTTCTTTGAATTTATCATCTTGCAAAGTAACTTTGAAATTTTTTTTACTATAGCAACATAATTTTAAAAGTATGTAGCAATGCTAGAAAAGTCAAAGGTGACTGTCGCTTCTGTGCAGTCGAAGAATTAACACACAGTGCAGTCCTGCTGCTGCAAATTCATGATCTTAGCTATAAAATGTTGAGAAATAAAATGAAACTTACCTGTCTCCCTGAAACAGATTGTTAATACTTCTGCCATTATTAGAGTAAGGTCTATAACCATCATATTGAGTGAGTCAGAGTTTAAATTTTTTATGGAGCTGAGAAATTGCAGCAGCCTACTGAACTGCAGTGTAGTGTACTCAGTTTGGATGAGCAGTCGCTGCGGTGAATGGATCTCAGATTTGGAGTGGTGCATGCAGCTGGAAGGTGGCTCAGGTCAGAGAGGGTTAAGGGATGCACTCCAGGGGACTGTCATCTCTAAGACACTTGAAAGGGCTTCTGGGAGGTCTTCATCTGCTCTTGCTAAGCCCAGTGCCAAGGCATGATGCAGAGCCCGGCTATGTTAAATGCTGACTGTAGAGATGGAATGTGTATTTATCCCTAGTTTCCAGCCCAGAGTGGGCTGAGATTTCAGTCACAGCTGGACTACTCAGGGCAGTGTCCTGGCGTGTCAGTTGTCACTTTGTGATTATTTTGTGCATGCATCATTGTTTGGGTTTTTCCCAATAAAACATTTAAACAAGAAATCATCAGGTTTAGAAATTTAACTTGTTATGATGGCATAAAAACTGGCACTGACAGCTCCTCTCAAGTGTAGGCTGAGGGGGCAGACCTCTCTGTCTTATTTTTGCTGAAAGAACCATCACGACACCCAGACTCTGGCATGGACTGTTTGGACAGCTGCTCCCTCTATTTCACAGCAGTCTCCAAACAGTGGACCAGATGGATTTAGACTCTGTAAGAGAGACCTCTGAGAGTCTGTGACAATGGAACTTTATAGTGATACAGGCAAAATCTTATGAGGACAAATCTTCATCCCTCACTCATTAAAAGGATCTGATGTGTAGCAGGGCTTTTTTGGGGGGTATGTATCAATTAGTGTCTTACAGAGAGTTTGATGCCTGGGTGTTGTAGCCAAAGACTTCAGCCAAATAATATAAAAAGGTAGTGTTGTGCTATTAAATAATAGCTCTTTTTTGAGGGTAATTTTGTCTATATGTCCATATAGGCAGCCTTTCAAACATATTTGGTATTGAAAATAACTTTATTTGTATTTCTTGTTAAAGATTGATGTTTTCTCTACCTAAGCTTGGAATTTTTGTGTATGTATGGTATCTATTACATACAGTGTCTGTAAAGCTAGTGGGTTTGAGCTTAGTGAGAGCTCTGAATTGCTATACCATAATAAATGCAACATGTAAATATTAATTTATTGCATGTGCAGGTAGGAGCTCTTCTGAGTAGTTCTTGCCTGCCTTATAGGTGTCCTGGATCATCTGTGGTAGAATTACTACTGAATAGAAGCCCTGAGTTCAGAGTCTGCTCTTGTGAGCAAACAAAACTTTGCATGACTAATGACTGATAATAGGAGCTGCTTCTTAGTGGGAGAAGTAAAATAGGGTAATTTAAACCTAATTAGGACATGGTTATTTTTATTCTCATAGCTCTGTGACATCTGTAGACCATATGAATGGGGAAGTTAGGCAGGATTGTACATTAAATTCATGTTAGTACTTACAGGAGTTATGATACTGAAATCATATGTTGGTATCTTGCAGTTTCACTGGTAGGATGTTTGATGCTGAATTATTATGGAACAATACGTAATGTTGCAAGTGAAGCAGAATGGCTTATTTAAGGTGTTTGCACTCTTACTATTGCTCTTCCAAAAAAACCCCCAAACTTAATTCATTCATGATAACAGTGTAAAACAACCTGTTCAACCTGTTGAGGTGAGTTGTGGCTACAATTGTGTTCCAGAATATCATGATGAAGTGACAACTGAAGAATATCAGCATTTTAATGGAAAAATTTATTATTGGTAAAGAGCAAAGCAGAGAGCAAAAATAGTGAGCTTTAGACTTCATGTCAAGAATGTAGACTATACATATTAGAGACGGTACTCAGATGGAAATTGGAAATGGGTAGGTATTCTAAATGTGTTACTTTTAAACTCCACCTAACACAAGTATTCTTTGTACGTGTGTGTGCTCCTGTGTAAAAGCAAATCATTAAAGATTCTAAACCTTATTCCTCATCTGACTTTTTGAAATTTCAGTGCTCACAGAAGCCCTTGGAGGTGAGAACTGAGTCTTGCCCATTGCTGGAAGCAGGAGTATTGTTTATATGCTGGTTAAAGTATGTGGGAAGATCAGTGCCAGGAATGTAAAATTGCCTCTTTGACCCCTTTGTGAAAAGGGACCACCATTCTTGTACCTCTCTTGGTGACTCGAAGCAGATTGTTGCTGATAAATGCATCTTTAAGTGTTAAGTTTGCTCTAATTTTGAATCTTGAAAAAGTTAAATTCATAAGCAATTTTGTCTTAGACTACAGTACTTGGGAGGAGTTGCATTGATTTGCTGGCCCAGGTTGCACCATTGTCTTGCCGATTCAAAAGCTTTTAGCAAAGATAATTGCAGGGGTGAAACAAGGGCTTTAAGTGTAGGTCTTGTGTTTTGTAGCAATGGGACAGATTATTATTAATTTCTTAATGCATAGTTTCTTCAAATGATCAAACAAATGAAAGCCTTAGCAGAGTCAAATCTAGAGTGAATGCAGATTTAGTGCACTGTGCAACTATAAATACAGACAAATATTGCAGCAATGAGCAGCTTAGCTTCACATTTACACTGATATGGAAGCTGAATGCAAGCTGACCTTTAGGTTAAGTACTTTCATAAGCAGTATGATGGTGTATATGTACATTACTTATCTAGTGTGAGCACTGCTGGGGTACTTTGAAGGGCAGCTTTAGTTTTTTTGCTTCAAATAAGACTAATAGAAGTAGCGCTCAAATTTATATTTTAAAGTGTTCATAGACTATTACGTTAAATTCTCTGATTATGACATCCTTTGGGTGTAGATTTCAATAATTAAAGATGAGCTTTTACTATTCTGTTGTTTTTCATCTTAAAAAAAATCTTTTTCAAGTATGGAGCTTTTGTGTCCTTAACAGTACCTTCCATGTTGTACGTTGTGGGGTTTTTTTCAGCTAGGAAAGGAACTTCTGTATGTTGAGAGAAATCGCCCTGGAGGTTGATAATTAGAGGGTAGGATTCTGTGACGGGTGAAGTTGTGAGCTGATAACTTTTCCTGCAGCTGTCAATCATCAACTTAGACATTGCTTTAAGTGTGGAGGACGCAGGTTGCTGCAATTGTCCCCCATTGCTGATCTGGAAATTGGAGGCTTAGGGAATTTTATTACTGATCTGGACTACAGAGACCTTTTCTTATTGGGGAAAATAGAGTATAGATTTCATTGCTCAGTGCTTGTAATGGCTGGAGATTTCAATCCCTCCTTGGGATAGAGGAAATAGAATTTAAGTATGAAATCCTAACTGATTTGAATCAGTGACATCATTAAAGTTACCTACTGATAGTGATCAAGGTGTCATTCAATAAATGTAGCACTGATGCTACAGTGAAATCTATATGCATATAGAGCTCCCAAAGAATTCATTTTTCATTCCTTGCAAACACCATCAGGTTTTCCTAACAAAGAATACTTGTGTTAGTTGGAGTTTAAAAGTAACTATTTATGTCAGCAGTTAAGTGATGGCTGAGATTATTGATCTGTAGTTTTCAGAAGAACGTAATGAGATAACATAGACTAAAGGTGCTTTGCTTGTGTCTGCTATGGAAAATCTCAGCTTAAACTTAGAAATGGAACTGCAACCAGCATAAGAGGAAGCACTTGGAGTTTTGGTATTGTACCCTGGGCACTGTGGATGCTTCTGTCTAACCACAAAAGAGATATTAAAGATGGCAGAAATTAACACTCTCCCACAGTGATCCCAACAAAACACCAGTCACTGCTTTTTGCCAAGTCTGTGAATTATTAGATGTTCATTAAGAAAGCCACTGGGCAGTGTAATTGTATGGAAAACAGACTGCTTATGTTTTGGAGTTGAAATGTTTTACATACATCTGAGTTGGAGCCTTTGTAATATTAATGACATGGGAACATGCAGCTAATTTTTTTTTTCATACTAGCAAAAACATTTACACCCTCTGTATGCTGACAAACTGAATTTTGGAAACAATTTGTGTATTTGGAAGTGTTTGACACTTTGAAATAATCTTTTAAGAGGAGGAATTCGAAACATTGAGATACGAATAAGCCGTGATATTTCTGTTACATGAAAATTGTTTAAATTATGGATATACTGGATTTTTCCTTTTTTTTTCTTTTCCAGCCAGAGTCTTGTTAAATCCATCCTTTCCTCCACTGTTTTGAACAGCATATTGAATCTTATCCTTGTCCCAGTGATGTCATGTAGGATTTTGCTATTATCTTTAACAGAAACAGACCTTTTAGGAAAGGCATCAGGTGAACTAAACTGTGGAAACAATAGTGACACAGTTAGAAATTGCATTTTTAGGTTATAATAAAAGATTTGCTTCATTCAGCAAATGTAAGTCAAAAAAGAAATTGCAAACAGTCATGGGAGGTTCTTCTAAGTTTTGAAAAAAATCTTGGACCTTCTGAATAAATTCCACAGAGCAGGGGAATTTACACAGGAAGGACTGCAGTTCTTTATCTCCTGAGGAAAACAAAGTTTTGATGGAGAAATTGTTTTGTTGTGGGCTTGTTTATGTATTTTACATGTTTTACTAAAGAAGTAGATTTTATTGAATGGGTTATCTGTCTGGAGAAGGAATTAATGATGTCTTGCTTAGCATGTAACAGTGCTACACTATTTTTTGACAAAAAGTGACCTAATATGGATACAAAGCAGTTGGTTGGGACAATTTGAGCTTTGAAAATAAGATCTGCCTCAGACTTGTTGACTTTGAACAGCACTATGGCCACATTTTTGTTTCTCTGTGGTGTGTCATTGTAGGATTTCGCTTGTAAATGGGTATTTACATTAATAGACCTGAGACTGTCATCCCCATGGGGATCTTTCAGTAGGATAATATTAAATTTTACCTTCTGAAAGGTCAGTCTCTTTTGGGTAAGAATGCCTATTCTGAATGGTAACACATTAGAGATGATGTGATTAGGAAATGGATTTGTTTAGTAGCATGAGAGTTTGTATTAATAACATAAAATAAAATCTGGGTTCTTCTGATATTAGTTATGGGTAGTGTAATGGTGGATCTCTAATCAGAAGGCTGTATATATGGTGAAAAGCATAGGGTATTATAATCAGAAAGCTGTATTGTAATAATAATTGTAACAGCATCTTAAATATAATAATGAGTAGCTAATCAGATTATAAAGGGTACCCCTGGACTGGTGAAGAGCTTTCATCTATGTAAGATTTGATTTGCAAGACAAGCCAGTATCACAGATTCATGGTGTTTAATTGCGGGAAAATGAATCTCAAAGATGGTTTGGTTCAAAATTGATGTTTCAGTACCTTATTCACAGCAGAGAGAAAACAGGGAGGTTTTCTCTCCCTTTTCATCTTTATTGGACTAAATTGACAGTCTTAAGGATGACATAGAGAGAAATGTTAAGGTAATCTCAAATCTTGTTTTAAGGGAAGCATCATTAGTCTTCTGGAAGAGCTGTGAAAAAGAAAGTGGTTAGTATTACTATTAATAGATAATATAACAGACTATAATCCTTAAACTGTCAACAAGCAATTTGCTTCATTATATGAGAGATGGGTTTGAGGTAAAAGGACTTGGATTTATAATAAACGAAGAGGCCCAACATTTAATAGGAGACCAATGAGCTTGAAAGTTTACCAGTTCACAGATAATAAGCATTGGCTTCTGTCAACCAAATTGTACAAGAGCTTTAGGTTTGCCCAAGCAGTACCTGCAGATACTCGCCTGTGTATGGTTGGAGCTATGCCTTATGCTGTGCCAAACCAACAATTACTCAAACATGGGTTCTTGAGAATGTGTGTTTTGCTCGTTGGTTCCCTGCTCACACCCCCGAAGGTTACAAAGCTTCTCTGCCTCTGTTGATGAGTTGCCCTTTCCCTTCAGCACTCTCATTCCCACATTTTGTATGGGGGGGATGTGGATGCCTCTGCTGTCAGGCCCACTGGTGTTACTGCACCGCTTCCTGCCAGCCCCTGCCTCCTGTCTCATATGGAAAGCCTGCTCTGTGCAAACACACCTGCACACAAAGTTTAGAGTAGCACCAAATCCCAGAAAAACTCCCTTTAACCATGCTGAATTTGATCTGGTTTTTAATAATTTGTTGAAACAAGTATTTTTCAACTCATGATCACCCAACCAGCAACAGTGGTGAGGAATTCTGTTGGATTCATTACTTGACTACTTAGTTTTTTAGTTGCTTATTCTTTTTAATGTGAATCTGGGAGGGAACACAATGTTTATGAATTAAAAAGGATTAATGTAGTGCTGTAGTTAATAACTACTCCTGATGTCCACACTTGGGTATGAGATCAGTGTTGCCGAGGTACCCAAGACTGTCCCCCCAACTGTAATTAACTGTAATTAACCCAAGGTGATGGAGAAGGCCAGTTCCACAACAAGCACAGTTGGCTATTTATAGATCCAGTGCCATCTCTGATGTTTAATCACTGCCACGGCCAAGCTGCTAAGTGCTGCTTGGGTATTTTGTGAATGCATGGGAATGGATGCACAGAGAATTTAATTTTTAGATCTAATATAAATTTTAGCAAATAGCACAGCATGTGAGTAGAACTGTGTGAATTTATGCTGCTGTAAGTAACAGAATGCATTCACAAAAATGCTAATGTTTGTAAATTTTGAAGGAAAACCTGAAAAACCATTTTGAGCAATCATTTTCTAGCTAGTGTCCAGACAAAAAAAGCCCTCTTTTATATGACCTTTAGTTAAATCTACAAAGTACTGGCCTTTAATTGCTAAATGCTTGATAAATTGAATTTTGGAGGAGGGGAACAGTAAAAAAATTCAGCAAAAGGTGACACATCTTGAGTTTAGTGCTCTTTGTATTATGTAATAACTACACATACCCTCTTCTGGCAATTAAAACCAAAATATGTTTTCTCAACAGTTAATAGGGCTTAACCTAAGTGATTCACTTTGTGAATATTTGCAGATATATTCTGTTCGTTTAATTTTAATTAAAAAGCTTCTTTTATCACCTCCTTGAGGGATTATTTGGGCAATTGTAACTAGGTATTTGACTGCTAGTAGTTTAAATCTGTCCCCTACACTCCTGAATTTGTACTTTTGTGTGTCTTTAATTATGAAGAAAAATATTTTCATTTGTCCAAGATATTACTTGAAAAAGCTGTTTTTCCATAAAATCTTCAGCTGCCTTTTTTTTTTCCTATTGAAAGGAAAATATTCTGTTTGTGAATAAATTCAGTGTCTCTGAAAAAAAGAAAGATAATCCTTTCTTTACCAGTCTTACAACTGGAAAATTAATTTTTAAGTTACAGCTTCCTGTTTCAACACTCTACCAAAATACTAATAAAAATAGTTAGATCTCTTTCAATGACTTGCTTTGTAAGGCCAGTGGTTATCATTAGATCATCTAGTTTGAGTAATATATAGCAACCAAATTATTTCCTGTCAGAAAAATTGGCTCTGGGCTATGGCCAAGGACAAAAATTACTAGGAATCAGGCAAACATAATTTGAGATTATTTGAAATAATTTGAGATTCCAGGCTGATTCTCCAGATGCTGGCTTCTCCTTTCCTTCCCAGCAGTCTTCCAGTTTATGAAGCATAAAAATCTGTTCCTGTAGGAGGGCACTGCCCATGTCTGGTAACTGAGGCATAATGAGACCTATTTTTGGTTTTAAGAAAGAGAGGAGGAAAAATACTGAACTAAATTGTGGAACAGTTCTGGGGGCTCTTTCACCTCCTAGTTTTGTGTTGAATTTAGACTTGTTATTTGCAGGGAAAATATTGACAGTTTGACTTTCAAGATTTTAGAAGGTTTCACAGCTTATGTCCTGGTTGATTTGTGAGTTGCTCTAGCTATGTTTGTGGTACTCTTATGGAGAATATACTAATTTTATGATGTGTAGTATGTGTAGCAATGTTAGCCAGCAAAAAGTGTAGAAAAATAGATGTATACATTAGGAATAACTGATGACACATAAATAGCATTATAGTTTTTTAGTGTAAGTAATGCATTTATGCCAACCTCAGTTTTCTTTGCTCTGCTAAATCTTTTCAAATTCCAGAGAAAGTTTTGGTTTTGTTTTGTGTTTTTGTTTGTTTGGGTTTTGGGGTTTTTTTTCATTGAGTGTGTTGTTAATGCCAGGAGTGGTCCTATAGCTGTGAGATTCAGTATTGGCTTACAGGAGGCCTAAAAACTCCGACAGCAAACTACAGAAT
This sequence comes from Chaetops frenatus, assembly GCA_013400775.1. Lineage (NCBI taxonomy): Eukaryota > Metazoa > Chordata > Aves > Passeriformes > Picathartidae > Chaetops > Chaetops frenatus. The sequence goes on from VZTR01011390.1 coordinate 201,084, forward strand.
TGGAACGGAGGCTTGTTCCAAGGCAGAGGGAGTTTATTTCAAAATCTGCAAAGGAAACTGAGCCTTCTGAAAGGCTGTTGTTATTTTATCTGTAGAGCCATGATAGGTCTAGGGTTTCTCTTTCATGTCAGATTTTTGTCTCTGCAGATATGAATGCTATAATCAATGCATGAGGGAGCAGCATTTCATTTTCTCCTACTAGCTGAGCTCTGTACAATTGCTTCCAGACAGACGTGTGCAGTTTCATTGCAAAAAATGCTCTATGCAGCCATTAGTATGACTTTTAAATTTTTTTTTTGTAGTAGCAGCTTGTGCTTGAAGGCTCTGTCTTCAGTCTGCTTCTGTGGATTTCCCTCCACCTTTATTCATTCTGCCAATACGGGTATAATTTCAGTGTCATGGAATAGCTGCTGTGGGCTGCTGTCAAGGGGATATGTGTAGACCTATGAAGAAATGGGAGTGAGAAAACATGAATTCATATTTAACTTGATCTGCAACTTTTTATCCCCCAGAAAAAGAGATAAAACTCAGTGAATTTTGCAAGTCTGGGAGACAAAGTGAGAGATGAGAGTAGTTGGACCCCTTCCCACGTAATATGCCTTAGGACAGTTCTTAGATAATTCTTTGGTCTTTCCCATTCTGCCCTCAATCTGCCTGGCTGGTTTTGGAGGTAGTTGATTATGTTTCTTTTTCTGAGATGCTTCTGAGGAGATGAGCACACCCTTCTCTATTCCCTGCTACTGACATGACCACTTCAGTGAGAAAACAAAGTGAATGGTCTTTTAAGATTCTCCCTGGTTTTGCTATGTCCTGTGATTTAATGTGCTACTTTTCCTCCATTGTGGTTGAACACTCCCATTCCTCCTAAACCCAGTTAACCTCCTCTGACCCTCCCCCTCAGGCTGCTCAGCAAGTCCCCATTGCTACTCACTTGGTTTATCTGCCTTCATGCTTTGCATGAGCAGATGGTGGCTATTACACTTTTCTTGTTGAGCACAACCTAAAACGAGCCCAGCACAGCAGTGATTTTCTTTGGACTGAAATATCCCTTCACACACCGCAGTTAATGCAGCTCGGTTGCCCTCAGCCTTGCATGTATTAAGTCAGAGGCAGGCACTCATTAAGAGGCACCAGACTTACTCAGAGTTGTTCAATACAGTAGATTAGATATGTGCTCAACTCCTTCCACTTATAAAAATGAAAAATTATTTTTTTGAATAAAAACATGCTCCAGCTGACAAAACTTTTAAGCTCTCTCGGAAGTATGTTTTGATGCAGAGGAAAAGAATTGGCAGCAGAAAGTTCTGTTTAAAAATGCAGCTTCCTTTCTTGGCTGGATCAGCCACTGTCTTTTTCTGTGCATTCTCTTGCCTCATTGCTTCTGCTATTGTCTTCTGACATAGTTTAAAAAAGTCTGTTCACTGATGTTGGGGAACTGTGAAGATATCAGGGAAAAATCTAGACACAATATTTGGCTATAAAAAATTATTTTTTCTTTTCCAGAGGTGACAAAAAAATGTGTCATTCTGTCCCTGGCTTCTTAGCAGCTTGAAATTACCAGCTGGATATCCTTTGATCGTCCTTTCATTGTTAATGCCTTGTACTGTGCTTGCCATTTCCAGTCCTGGCTCAGCCGAAAACCTTTGCTGTGGTACAGTAATTGCTGTCTGTGCTTAATATGTGTCCCTGTTTAGGAAGTAAATTTTATGGTTTTCTGTTGGGTAAGGAAACAGTTCTGTGAGAACTGATCATGAAAGTATTATGTTTTAAAGATGAAGTTTAATCTTGGTAGGGACCAACCATTAACAGGAATTCTTTGCAGACTTGTGAAGCCTCCAAATGCTGATCATTTGTTTCCCTTCATTCTGTTCTAATGAAAGAAGAATTTAGCAAAATCCCTTTTCATTGTTTCTTGAACAGCTCCTCACTGGCTGGCCCTGGCAAGGGAAGCAGTTTTGTCATGAAGCAGTTCTGGCTTACAGAGTTCCTGCTTTTGCCTGTTTGTTGCTGCCTCTGCTGCACAATGTTTTACAGGTCTACTGAAACAAGTGTTTTGTGCAGATGTGGCAGGGACTGAATCAGGGTAGCTACGTGGATAAAGAATAGGCCCTTTTCTTTTTATTTTGCCCAGACCCTGATGTGTCTCTCAACTCAGCCTCACAAACAATTTTATAGGCATTAGGTGGCAGAATGCTGCAGAATCTGTAACTGCAGATAAGAAAAGGCAATTTCTTACGCTGGCAAAGCTGCCAAAACTTTTGTTTTGTGAAAATTCTCCCACTAGTTATCTTTTCATCAGGCAACTGAGGAAATTGGATTGTAGGCCTTAAAGACAAAAAACAAACAAACATCAAACTCCACAATTTTGTGTAGGTCTCATGCATAGTCTGATTAAGTCCAGAGTATCCCATTGGAATCACTCAATATACTTTCAAAGCCAGCTTTATTTGGCTGATAGGCTGCTAATTTTTGCAAGTTCATAATCTCTAATGATAAAGAAGTGAGTCTTTTAGAATTTTTATCCTTTCATAAAGCAAAATAATATCTATGAACTTCAGGGTGCAAATTTAGATTGCTGCTAAGTGATTCTTGCTTTTGAGGGATTTTAAAAATGTGTGTGTTTATTTTTTTAATATATCTGGAAAGCAGTGTAGAGTTAAAAAATGAAGTCTAGGGTTGAAAACCTGAGCAATTTCCAAACTTTATTCAGCTTCACTAATTCCTGGATTATAGAAACTAAACACTACCCTCCTGAACTGAGTTAATCACTGCCATTGATACTGTTGCCAGCTGTTGGTATTTTTTAGCTATAGCACAGCCATCTAGAGTACAAGACTACAACAGTGGTGAGAACTCCTGTAAAAATGCCTAACATAGGTTTAAATATTAATCACATTACCTGGATATCGAATTAGTTGCTTTTGTCCAGCTGAAACTTTTAATCAAGACATTCTGATTGTGGAGTTACAATAGTTTGAATAAAAGGAAATAGTAAGGAAACACTATTTGCAGTTATGGTGGTTTATTTTTTTGAGATGATTTTTCCTTTTAATGTAATTCTTGGTGGTAGTTTAGAGAAAATACAGTGATGTTAGTGAGAATCTCCTCTTGGTTTAAGAATTACTAAATGGTATTGATACCTTTGTCATATTGAAGAAATGAAAGGTCACTTAAAAATCTCTGTGTAATTTCTTTAGTTATATGCAGAATTATAAATTTTGAGCAAGATACCCAACAACTGCTTTGAAGATGTTCCAGTAACATTACACTTGCTGGGACAGAATGTATTTTGTTCCTTAATGCATGCAGGAAATCTCCAACCAATAATCTTTTTTAAATGCATGAAGAAGCAGCTTTGCTTATTTCTGTGGCCTGTGTCTCAGCCCAAGTGCTGAGAAAAGAAGCATAAAGGTGAGGTTCTAGACACAGTTCCCCAGTCAGCAGAGACACTTGTTCCTTGCACGTAGTTGTTAATGTCTCAAATTGTCTAAGTCATGGTGTGTTACCTTTAAAGACATTTAAAGCAATCTTCTAAAATTTTCTGGCTTAATTGCTGGGAGAGTAGTGGGCAGAGGGAGCAAAAAGTGCTAATATGAACCGTGGCACTGAATATGTAGTATTACCATTTACCAAAACTGGTCAACTTCTCAATATTTCTGCAGCATGGATACAACGTACCATAGCAGAAAAAAAAAAAAAAAAAGGTGTGCATTTTTCTTTATTTTACAGCTGAAGTGTAAATTCACAGACCTGTTCTAACTTCTTATTGTCATAGATGTATTTTAAATGTAATTATTCCAAGGTGGTTNATTGAATTTCTGTTGTAAAGCTAGTTACAATGAAAAATTACTTCAGAGGAAGTTCAAATAGACATATATGAAATGTTAAATAGACATACATGTGTTTGTATTTATAAATGGTACAGATTGCTGCTACTTCAGTGAGTTAGGTCCAGGTAGGTAGCCAAGAAATCAACAAAATTGGAATGTCAGAGGGAAAGATAATGAAATCTTCAGAACTGGGGCTAACATTACATTTATTAGCAGTGTCTGATGATTCAATGTCTGTCTTTGTTCGCCCTGACAAAGCTGGATGATATTTAGATCTCCTGTGAACCTCTCTGTTATCATCGATTTTTTGGTTTGTTGTGAAATTCTGCCTAGGAGCTCCACCCAATTTCTGGTAAAGAAAGTTAAATAGTCCTGAGAGGAGCTAAAGGTGGTAATAGTTCTTCCTTGCTCCTTCAAGTCCTGTGCTGTGTGAACATTGCTAAGTGAAATTTAGTCTCCAGTCTTGGAGGAGAATTATGCAATCCAAAGACTATTCGGGAATAAAAGTGGATGTTTTAATCTCTTCTAAAAAAACGTTATGTACAAGGTACAGCAGTAGAGTGACCTGAACTTGAAGGTGCGGTGATGCATGATGTGCCTTAGGTCTTGGCTGGCCCTGTGTACACCTTCAGACCTTGCATTCCTCATGACTCCTCCTGGTAAATGAGATGTTGAACCAGTTTGTTCTTAGGATAGGTGAGGGCTCTGACCAGCTGTTATCTGTGCTCTGCTCTGTTTCTAGCTCTGCAAGCATTGCTCATCTTCCCTGTTTGTAACTCACACGTTCTATTGCCTGCAACTTTCAGGCTGCTTTTTTTGTGCAAAACCGACCAGCTCATTGTACCATTTTATTTTACTCACTGAGGTCTTTATTCAAAAAAAAAAAAAAAAAAGAGTTGTTAATCAGGAGTACAGGTAGGTGAAACAGATGATTATTAGTTTCCATTTTTCTAATGTTTGATGTACTTCTGCAGAAAGTGAAGGGAAGGAAATTCTCTGATTAAAGAATGTGTAGTTATGGATAACAAAATTTGTGGTTTTGCTTCTTTCATGAAAATGTCATGGTTCTATGACAAAAGCATTTCTGAAGCTATTGAGTAGTCTGGTTGTTCTTAGTGTGCACAATATCAGTGACCCATAAATGTTGAAGGATATTTAAGTAGTGATGCCTATTTCACTTGCCTGTTGGTCTATGGGACATTTGTCTTTTATCCAGTGTATTAAGATAAGAGGTCTTGGTGCCAGACTAATTCCCAAAGCTNCATATGCTCAGTCTTACCCTTCTTTTGGGTTGGTGGTCCCTGAGTCAGAAGTCACGATCTGCCCCTGTGGGGATCACCTTTCACCCAGCTGGAGCTGATTTCAGCACAATTCCTGAGTTAGCTTTACTGTGCATTTGTAAGCCACTGTGTGCACTTTGCCTTCTTAAGGTAGTAGGGTCTAAGTGCTCTAGGCTGAACCTTCCTGCTCACGTATTCCAAACTATGATGTAAATGTTGGGAGAGCTGAAGGGGAGTATAAAACTGGAGAACAGCTAGCAGGCAGAAAAATGGAACAGGAGCCTTGTCATCACAGCACACTGACATTTGAAATTAACGCAAAATACTGCAGTTCACTTTTGGATATAGATCAAGTTTTTTATCTTAGAAACCAGCTATTCAGTTTAGTATCCATCCCTAGATAAAACACTTCCACTTTGATTAGAACAAAAGTTGTGCCTGCTTATTGGAAACAGCATTCTTGGGAGAGAACTTTTCCTGGCTGTCAGGAAAAGCCATGGAAGATGCAGTTGCTTTCACTTTTGTACCTATTCACTAATATTGCCTCTCTTTGATCTACTTCTTAGCGAGGTTTTAAATTACCTCTCATTCTAGGATAGAAATTCCATGTTTATAAGACGTTTTGGGTTGGTATGGGGGGGGAGGGGGAAAGAGATTGATAAGCAGCAGAATTTTCATCTGCTGAACAACGTTGGGATTTCTTATGGACTGGTGAAGGATATCCAGGAAATGACCAGGTACAAAATGAACCTGATGAGGGCAATTCAGTTGCTTATATTGCAGAAAGGGTGTGAACACTGCTCTGCAGTGATTGGTCTTGAGTGGGTTTGGAAATTCAGGCTTTCTTTCAGAACACTGTAAAATGCATCCGAACATAACTGTCATTTTTCCTTGA
>VZTR01011393.1:9973-32541 GCA_013400775.1 Chaetops frenatus
CCCAAATCTGCTTTTTTTGGGGCTAAAACATGGACAACGCCTTCGTGGAAGAAGTGGCCGCATCACTGGTGAGAGAGTTTCTCAGTAGAAAGGTAAACTTGTCTCGATTTTCTCCCAGCTGAGCCCCCGGTGGGGATGGCGCCGGGGAAAATGGGGAGGGCTGGGGAAATTGAGGGGTGCTGGGGGATTTCTCCGGGCTGAAATCAGCTGGAAATGAAGGCTGGGAGGCTCTGGGGGGAGCAGCTGGACTACATCTCCCACAGTGCCCTTTTATTCCCGGTGGTGGAGCCGCTTCCTCCCGCTCGGGGGAAGCGCATCCTTACCCACACACGCCTGCCAGGCTGGAGATTAAATCGAGAAACGCACTTTCAGTTTGGTTTTTCTTGTTGTTTGCAGTTTGGGGATTTTAAATTTAATTTTTTTTTTTCCGCTCATTAATTGCCTGTTTTGATGTTGTCCTTCTGTTTGCAAGAGGCATACAAAGCCCAGTTTATTTATTTTTCTGAGTCAAAAGGCAACAGTTATAGAGAAACCAGTTACCTGTATTTTTTCCTCCCAGTTTTCAGTAATAACTCGGCAGAAAACCCATTTTTTTTGCGGAGGAAGAGAATTTAGATAAGGGGAAGAAAGAGGCCATTGTACCTGTCACAAACTGAATGCTATAAAGGGAATTTTGGACCACATGGATGTGAGGAGTGTGGGATTGAGCTGACTGGAAATCACATCTCCATCTAGCAGTGCTTATTACTTTATGTTTAATCCTTAGGAAATATTGCTGGTGTCAGACCCGCAGTGTCAGGAATGAGTTGTTTCATATCAGAAATTAAGCATCCACTGTCTCATTAAGTGTTACACAAACCTCAGTCTCATGTTTTGCATCCCGTCTCCAAAGTCACATTTTCAAAACAAGGGGCACTGATAATCCTTTGTGCTTCTGCTTCCCCCAGGTCTTTCATACACATCAGAACCTACAGGGGTAATGATCCTTTATTTATCACAACTTGTCCTGAATTTCATAAATCTGAGCCAGACGCTCTGTCAAGAGAAAAATAAATCCTTTGTTGTGACAGTAACCCTCCACAGAAGGAATCAGGGCTTTCTCTCTCAAAATAGTAGTCCTGTGTTGTACCACTTAAATTAGTTTGGGATCCAGCCTACAATAAATCAGTCTCTCCCCCCAGAAAGTGAGATGCCCATGGATTTTGTCTCTGAGGTGCCCATGGGTGCTGATCACAGACTGAAATTCGAAGTTTGAAGGCCCCAAACCAGCTGATGCCGTGGAGATCTGACTGATTTCCAGCCTGAGGCTGCCTGGAATAACTTCAGCTCAGGGCCTTTCATACAGACCATCAGTCCTAGGAGGCTGTTCAGCAGCTGAAATCTCCTGCAGAGAGGTTTTTGTTTTTCTGTGTTCAGCAATCTCCATCTCACGTAGCCACCTAATTATTTTCGCATCCGTGGGCTGTGAGAATCCAACACTGCACCATTACAGCCCAGGTTCTGAGGGCTACCTGGTTACAAACTGCTGCCATCCACGGGCTTCATGTCACACCCAACAATTCTGAGAGTGAAAGATTTGGGGTCTGACCCTTTTTCTTCTCAGGGTTTGAAGAAAACCATCAGCACCATGGACCGGGAGCTTCCCCGCTCTGCACTCAGCATCAATAACAGGAATGAGCTCCGGAATGTCCTGCACCTGCACTCCTTGTACAGACACAACAAGGTGAGGGAGTACATGCTGCTCCCCAAATTGGGGGATTATCCATGCCTGTTTCTATTTGCAGCTTTATATATGGCCCAGCAGATGAAAATTACACTTCCAGCCTTTATTATCCTTTGAAATGCAATATGAACAGTTCACTCGTGACGTGAGGCACCACAGTGCTTTTGGTATCTTCGTGTAAGTCTGCAAATGTCACTTCAAAAAACCCTCTCCCGTTGTAGAAGAGGTGCATTCTAGCACAGTTACCACACTTTGGAATATTTAGCTAAAAGGAGAGTCAGAAATCACAGTGACAGGTTGTTTTTCTGTGTCGTGCTTCCTTCACTTAACACAGCAGCACCTTCAACCCCTCGAGATTCTCCAGCTGCCATCTTGCAGTTCCCTGGATTGTTTGTGCAGTCCCTCCTGGGATACACCCACAGGCAACTCTAGGAAACTGTTAAAACATTCAGTTGCTGTACAGGGTGAAAATAATGCCCTGCAGCCAGACTAACACAACATTTCAGTAGTCACCAAGAACTTTATTTCTCCTTTTTTTTGGCCAGGCAAAGGAGAACCCACTGAAAACATTACTTGAAATTATTACTAATTACTTCCTGGAGCACCGTGGGACTTCCAGGAGCAGTGGTTCCAGCTCTGCTCTGTCAACTCCTCAGAGTAAGAGCTCAGCATCCCAGCCACCCGACCTCCTGGATGAGGATCATGGGAATGCCAATGTTCTGGATGAAAGCAAAACTCAGGCCTCTAGGTACAGTCTGATTTGTTTCTCTTTGTCCTGTGTTTTCGCTTATTTTTTCTTAATTAAGGGAAATAATGTTAAATGTTTTCTGGTTTATTCAGCTCTACTACGTTTTTATTAGTAATCCTTGTAACACAAGGCTTGACTTTCCAGGTTTTTAAAATCTCCTGTGCAAGCTACCCTTCAAAAATGATCTTTTAAGTTACCTGCCAAGTATGAAGACTGATAACCTCAGTTGCATCTTTCAGTCACTGAAGCACATAAAAATAGGAGATTTGATGCCTTTTACGGTGGAAAAACTCAAACTGAAGCAGGTTTGGAGGTGAAACAAACCACCTGTGCTCAAACTAGAGGTTTATATTATATTATATTAATGCCTTACATAGGCAAAAGCAAGGTTTGCTGTCTTAAATTCAGTGTTGTTACAAATAGTGTAGGTTCAGACCTTGCAGAATACCTGAAAATAGCATGTAACCAAGATAGCATGTAACCAAGTTTTTCATTTGTTGGTGCCTCAAAGGGGATTAACAGCCCTGTACTTCCATAGAAAGCTTTTAAAAGGCAGAAAAGTGTAATTCACCTTCCCAGCCTCTACCCTCTGGGAATTAATCAGGTTTTATTCTTCATCCTAAAGGCAACGTGCTCAAAGCAGCCAAGTCTGAGCATCAGGGCTTGAAAAAAACCCCACAAAATCATTTCTCATAGGGGAAGAAAGCCAAGATGTTTTAAGTTGAGCTCAGAAGCAGCAGCTGAAAAGGAGGCAGTGCAAAGGCTTGCTTCCTCTTTTCATTTTTCTCTTCCTCTTTTCTTTTTTTTATCCCTTCTTCTTTCCCTTTTATGGATCTCTCCCTCAGAGGAGTCCCTGACACTGCTCTGGGAAGGCACAGCAGCACCCAGCAGTGTTAACATTGGAAAGGACCTTAAAGATCATTTCATTCCATCCCCTTCCTCTATCCCAGGCTGCTCCAAGCCCCATCCAACTTTACCTTGGACACTTCCAGGGATGCAGGGGCAGCCACAGCTTCTCTGGGCACCCTGTGCCAGGGCCTCCCCACCCTCCCAGGGAAGAATTTCTTCCCAATATCCCATCTAACCCTGCCCTCAGGCAGTTTGATGCAATCAGCCCTTGTCCTGTGGCTGCAGAGTTGAGGTAACACAGATTATTGTGGCCAGGTTGAAAGGTTGGCTCAGCCACATTCTTTTTCAGCCCACAGGATGAACCAGTCAGGGAAACACCACAGCAAAGCACAGCTCTGGGTCATCCTCAGCACTGCCATCCCCTGTGGGCAAGGGAAAATCAGGGATTTTGCAAGGTCAGCCAGCCAGTGCCTGAACAGATCAGTTCTAATTTCAGCTACCTGGGTAATTTTTAACCATGCTTTCAGGGGTGGAGAGTTGAATCAGACAGGACTCTGCACAGGTTCCTTATTAACAAGTCTGCTTTGTTTTTAACTTTCCTCTTGGAGGTTTGTGTGTAACTGTTGACAGAGTCTCCAAGCCAGCAGCCCTTGAGGGGCAGGGAGGGGTTATGTGGAGCTGGGCCAGGAGGAGCAGTCCTTACTTTTCCTGGTGATTGCAGAGGCAGATCAGGCTCCCTTCAGCTCACACACACATTGTGTCCTCTCCACACCAGACACACTCCTGCAAAAATGGGTTCAATGAAAGGAACATTTTTGTGGTTCAAGATGTTGCAACTTACGGAGTTGCTTTACAATGAATTAGGGTGGAGGAAAACATCCCAGAGTGAAAAACAAGTTCAGGGATTTGTTTCCTTGTGTTGAGGAAGGGGAGTGTTTTTGAGTTACACAGAACATAAATTTATAAACAGACACAGAACTGGGAACTACTCAGTAAAATAATTTCCATCACAAAAGTGCCTTATTTTTGGACTAAAGTAAGTGTTCTACAGCTGAAGAAAGAATGGGAGGGGTTGCTACAGTCAGTCTTGTTACAGGAGAACAGAGCATGTGAGCAAAAGTATTAAAAATTTTCAAACAGATGGAGAAGTAGCTGGTCCTAAGCTGGTTGTAGCTTAGGACCTGTCTGGTATAACATAAATTGTACTTTCTGCTATGAAATACACTCATACAGTCATAGAATGGTTTGGGCTGGAAGGGACCTAAAAGATCATCTCATTCCAACCCCCTGCCATGGGCAGGGACACCTCCCACTGTCCCAGGCTGCTCCCAGCCCTGTCCAGCCTGGCCTTGGGCACTGCCAGGGATCCAGGGGCAGCCACAGCTTCTCTGGGCACCCTGTGCCAGGGCCTCCCCACCCTCTCAGGGATGAATTTCTTCCTAATGTCTAATGTAAATTTTCCCTCTTTCAGTCTGAACCCATTGCATATCAAAATAAGCAAGCATGACATTAAAGTGTTACACATCTTCTAACCAATTATGTGACACATAATAATGATACTGAAATAATATCCTGAAGTCCTACATCCAGGTGTTTAAGTGAAAAGTGACTGCATTTGATTACCACTTTGAAATAAAATGCAATTAGCTGGTTTCATTGTTTTAACTGTGCATTACTTGGCAGTTTCAAGCTTTTCCTCTTTCTTCCCTCTAGGTATGATGCTGAGAATCCACTGGATAAAATCCCTCCACCCAGGAAACATCAGCACAGGAGTGAAAAATGCCACGCAGGGACAACCCACAGCAGTAACTTACCCTGTGCTTGGGACAAGAAGTTCAAAGACAGTCAAGAGGATTTAAAAACAGCTCCACTTTCTGAGGAGCTGAAATCCACAGGGAGGGAGAAGTCAAGGCCCAGGGCTGGTCTCATTGCCAGGGGAATGATGGCTGGACCAGTGGCAAGTCCACCAGAGGTGATTCCCAGCACTTAACACAATATTTGGCTTGCTCATGGATTTTTTTATCCAGCCTGCTGGGGTAAAAATCACTTGCAAATAATGTTCAGATCGCTTCTGCGCATTAATCCATTAAATCTGCAGGCTGAGAAGATGTGGTGAGTTGGGGAAAGTGTTCTGCTTCATTCAGAACTTCAGACATAACCACTGCAGGCAACTACCCCCTGCATGTCTGTGAGCTCAGGTCTCCAAATTCCCTTATAAATCTTCCTCATTCTTGAAATGTCTTGACAGATTTGGTTTTCAATTTTCCTATGAAAATTGCCTTTTTACCTTCTCAGTATCTGTTTTACTCCGTTTTTTCCAAGACCCCACATTTAATCAGTGGCAGTTTGAAGCTGAAAATTGCTTTCAGTTCAAAATATGTTTCTGAACTGATCAAATCAGACCATATTCCATCCAGAAGTGCTTTCAAAGCACAGTTAAAAATTTCTTGCCTATTTTTTTTCCTTTATGCTTGTTTTATATAGACAGGGACTTTTCCAATGTAAAATTAAGCTTGTAATAATGATAAATTTAAATATTTTGACTCTGACATTTAGGTAGTACTGAAAAGCATATGGAAAGTCAATGAATTAGTTGGATATTTATAAATATCTCTGATTTAGAAGTGAAGACTAGATATTTGTAGTGGTAGATATCAGTAAAATACATGTTTTGATTTCCTGAGTTGGATACAATCCCAAGATAAGCTATTAGGAGGCATTTTGTTGATTTTCTTGGGTAAAGAAAAACGTATTTTAATGGAATATAGCATCTTTAATACAGGTCAAATTTTAAGTGAAAGTGTCTGTCTTATTTATTACTGATTTTTAAAAAATCTTCTGTGCTCTGTAAGCTGATTCCTAAAAATAAATTAATAGCTTAGCTCAGAAATCAGTGCTAAAGCTTTCCTTTGCTTTTTTCTGTTTATTTAAAGATGGTAAAATTTCAATCTGTGGCTTTCATGGCACTTTTTTTCCAGGATCCCCAAAAGAGGAGGCTTTCCAAACGATCCACGAGCATCAGCAGCACAGCCCAGCTCAGGGCTGAGGAGCAGGAGGAGCAAGACCTGAGTGTCCCAAGCACTGATTTCCAGGAAAGCAAAGCATCTCCAACAAAATCCAACGTGGAATTTGCATCAAAGACTGTGCCAAGCTCACACACCAGCTCTGCCTCTGAAAAACCAAGGAACAGCCCCAAAGATCCAGATGACTTTTTTTCCAAGCTGCTTTCTGAGAGAGAAAGGGCCAAGACAGAAGAGAGAAAATTTCTTTCAGGTTCCGGTGCAGACAGCAGTGAAAAAAGCCTTAAAGTCAGTGCTCCTCACAGACATTCAGGGCCTGGGAGAGAAAAGAAGGAGAGATCCCTCAAGAAATCTGAGAGTCGGCTGTCAGGCCACAGGTGAGAGTATTTCTGGGAATATTGGGCTAAAACAGATTTTTTATTGTTGTTCTACACTATTCCATAATGATGTAAAAGTTTTAGAAGTGTCTCCTGTGAGCTCCAAATATGTATTTTTGGCTTCTCTCTCTTGTGTTCTCAGTTGATCTCTTTTTTTAATGTTTTTTTTTTTTTTTCTGGGTAAAATTTAAGAGTGGGAGGCGTGGCTTGTTGTTTATTTATACACTAAAACTGCAGCCAGATTTCTTAAAATTATTATTGCTATCTTGTTTTCCAGTTTAATTTCTTAAAAGTCTGAGATACCCCATGTGGAGGCCCTGTTGAGTAGGAAGCAATTATACATTAAGTCTCTCCACATTTATGTTAGGGGCTGTGGGAATGGTCAAACTGGGGATCTGCTGGAGCTGCAGATGGGCCAGGAGTGTCACTTGCTTCCTGTCTGCAACCACAAATCAACTGGAAACAGTTTCCAGCATTCCACAGTGTGTTGGCTCATTTAATTTGTAAAATATTAATGTGTCATAGGCCAAAGTACTACAGTCTAAGGTCTTTAAAACTTTGTTTTCATACAGCTTGGCTGAGCCTGTGAGGTAGTGCTGCCCCATCACTTCCTCCTGCCCACTTTCAGGATGGTTTTTTTACCTCACACTCAGCATTAATTGAGCTTAAAAAGACAACTTCAGTGGCCTTTGGCAGCTCCCCAGCAAAGCTGAGACTATTGAGTGTATTCCTGATATTTGATAATCAATGACTGTATAGTTCATTATGGAAGAGCCTCAGAGGCATGGTGGGCTGGATGGAATTCCCTGGGAAGACTGTTGCATTTAAAAAAAAAAAAAAAAACAGTAAAAAAGTCTGGTACAAACCTCACTTGTTGATGGCTGGGTCCTACACGGGGCTCACAGCAATCCCAGGCTGGAGAGCTGCCCAGTGGGAAAGGGCCTGGGGGTGCTGGGTCAGTGGCTGAAGGTGAGCCAGGAGTGCCCAGGGGGGCCACTGGCACCTGGCCTGGGCCAGCAATGGGGGCAGCAGGACCAGGGCAGGGATTGTCCCCTGCACTCAGCACTGCTGAGGCCACACCTCAAACCCTGGAGTCAATTTTGGGCTCCTTGTGACAAGAAAGACTTTGAGGGGCTGGAGGGAGTCCAGAGAAGGGAAGAGAGCTGGGGAAGGGGCTGGAGCAGCAGGAGAAGCTGAGGGAGCTGGGAAAGGGGCTCAGCCTGGAGAAAAGGAGGCTCAGGGGGGACCTTGTGGCTCTGCACAGCTCCCTGACAGGAGGGGACAGTGAGGGGGGATCGGGCTCTGCTCCCAGGGAACAGGGACAGGATGAGGAGCAATTGCCTCAAGCTGTGCCAGGGGAGGTTTAGATATCAGGGTGTAGTTTAGATATCAGGGAAGATTCCTTCACTGAAAGGGTGGTCAGGTGTTGGAACAGGCTGCCCAGGGCAGTGGTGGAGTCACCAGCCCTGGGAGTGTTCAAAAGCTGTGTGGCTGTGGCACCTGGGGACAGGGTTTGGTGGTGAATGTGCCACTGCTGGGGGAATGGTTGGACTCGATGGTCTTGGAGATCTTTTCCAGCCTAAACAATTCTGGAATTCAGTGGTTCACTCAGGTGGATCTGGACACGCTGACACTTCCCAAGCTTTGGTAGAAAGCTGAAAAGGAGAAGCTGGGCTGGAAGGGGGGGGTGTCCCACAGCACAGCACACTCTGAGCAATGTGCTGCCATCCTGAGCTCCATCCCTGCAGAGAGGGATTGGGAGCAATTCCCTTCCCTCAGAGAGCTGGTGTGGTCTCAGCAAGAGCAGGAGAGGGAGCCCTTTCCTAAGCAGAGCCTGCTTGCAGAGGAACACAGATTTATTCCTGCCAAGCAGGGTGAGCTGGAGCCAGCATTTGAATCCATGCTGAGCTCTGAGCCCCTGGAAGCTCCCACAGAATCCAGCGGGGCTGCTGAGATTCCTGGAGTTCAGTGGAAGGAGCAGAGACTCCAAATAAACACCCACAATATAAGGCTTGCCTCTTGCAAGAAGACTTTTATTTCCCTTCAGCCAGATCCTGCAGTGTTTGGGAGCACTGCAGATTTTGGTCAAAGTGATTGAGTATTTTAAAGAATGAAAAATTACAATGTGGGAGTGGATATTTGTCTGGAACCTCTTCCATTCTCTGTTACCTGACATAAATTAATCTAAGTATTTTAATGAAAACCTCTCTAATATTAACCACAGCTGGTTCACTCACAGCATCTGGAATTATGGTTTTATTTCCCATAGAAAACTAGAGACAGATCCTTTTTTCCCTTCCATTTGCCTTACTTTTTCATTCTCTTTTCTCACATGCCAAAAGTGCTGTTGCAGCATACAGGCTGCAGGCATCCTGTGCACACACAAGAAAAAATTAGAAATAAAACAACTGCCATGCTTTAAAAGAATACCTGGACATCAGAATATCCTGGGGAAATGCAGATGCACAGCATTTTGACTCACACTTTGTAATGAAAGAAATTCCAGGGGCCAGTGATGGTTCTTTATGTCATGATTGTATTTTTTGCCATATCATGAGAGTTTATTTTATAAAAAAAATATAACATGCTGTAGAGTTTGCACACCTACCCAGATTCTACAGGTGGGGTTTTTTTTAGCATTTTTATTTTTAATCAGTCCAGGAGAAAAGCAATACATAGGTGGCAGCAAATCTTCATGTATCCTCAGCTGTAAGCAGAAAGCAGCCAGTTTAATTTCTCAATTCACAGAATCCCAGATCACCAGGTTGGAAGGGACCTCAAGGATCACCTGGTCCAACCTTTCTTGGGAAAAGCCAGGTCTAGACAAGGTCACCCAGCACCCTGTCCAGCCAAATCTTAAAAGTGCCCAGGGTTTGAGAATTCAACACTTCTCCCTGGGGGATGGTTCCAATGGCTGGTTGTTCTCTTGAAAAATTTTCCTCTTATTGGGATAACCCCAGGAGTAATTTGTACCCATGGCCTCTTGTTTTTTTCCATGTGATTCCTTGGAAAAAGGGAGTCTCCATCTTATTTGGAGCCAAGTTTTAAATACTGGGACGTGGTGATGTTGTACAAACAGTGCACACACGTTTATTCAGAAATATGTCAGTAATTCCTCCATGCTCCTTCACAGCAGCTTTATTTAACTTAAAAAATTAAAAGTGACATTTATGTCTCAGTACCAATTAAGTGGAGAATTTGAAAACCCTTTCAGGTCATTTTGATGCTGTTCATGGTTCATTTTCAAAGGAGTATTCCTCTTTTTTTTTTGTTGAGTTCCTGTTCTTCTCAGTTGTGTGCAAGGCCACGTAAAATGTGGATCATTCACTACTTTTTTTTTTTTAAATTTATTTAGAGATTTTAAAGGGAATAAAAGCTTAAATTTAAAAGTACTCAGTTCAATATTCCATCTAAAAATTGCTGTATTTGTAGTTTCTTATGATCTATAGAAACTTGGGAGAGATGATGTTGAAGGAACATACTCAGGTCACAGGTGGCAAATTTTTAAAGACTTTCCTGAGTCTTTTATCCTGGGCAGAGCCTTGAATGGCAGCAAGCAAAGGCTCTCTGCTTCCTGTAATATCTTGAGGTAGGGTTAGGCCAGGTGACCTCTAAATAATTCTGTGATTCTCCTTAGTGCTGAATCCCCTGTAGGAGGGGAATATTTGTCATTAACCTCAGCATACAGAATAAAGAATGAGTGGAATGGAATTTATGATCTTTAGAAATTGTAAGAAAATAAATGGGTGCTGAAGTTGATGCCTGTCCTTGCATGAAAGACTTTCTGTTGCTTTTCCAGAAAAAACCACGATGAATAACAACTTTTTTGGGAAGGTTACATGGGGTTAGAAGGTCAAGATTTCCCCATTTCACAGCTTGAGCAAACAAAATTGGGGAAAGGCAAGAGAAACCCACTTCAGAACAGTTGAGAAACAGTTCTTTTGTCTTGGCTACAGAGATGTGTTGTATTTGTTGCTCTTGCAGCCCCTGAAGTGTTTCCCTAATTTTCCTTTAAGTCTATCAGTACAAAATATGGTGGAGCTGTGGAAACCTTGCAGTTGTCAGCTGAATAAATAATTTCTAGATGAGTAAATCTGAGCTGGCAGTTCTGCAGTGGGGTGGAACCACCTTTTGCTGAGTTAGATGGGCAGATTTGGTCTGAACAGCTCCATTTCTCTTCTGGTAGTTACAAAGAAGAACATGTGATGCTTGAAATTCTGGTTTTCACGTGTAAAGCCAACCAACTTCCCTTCTCCCATTCCAAGAAAAACAGCACAAAATTAGAATCAGACCACTGGAAGCAGAGAAAAAAAGAGTAAAACCGGACCAAGAGAACAAAAGGGCATTGCAATCAGGACCTGAAGTTAAGGACATTTCCTGGGACCTCAAAGGGGATGGCTCAGAATCAGAAAGGCACAAAGAATTTGGGAGCATTGTGATGCCAGAATGAAAATTTCCTGCTGCCATTAGCGAGCAGAGGGATGCAGCAGTGAATCCCACTGTCCTGAGGCAGAGATGTGTGCAGCCCCAGTGAGCAATAGGATAATGGATTTTGCTCTCATCCTTCCATTGTAAATTGGATTATCCTGCCCTGATTGTGCTTACCTTGCCTGGCCACCAGTGCTGGCTGCAGCCTGGCTGGGAGCTGCTGGTTTCCTGCCAGCGTTTTGCCAGTGCAGAGGGATATTCCAGGATCAGGGACTGGTTTGTGGCTGTGGAAGTTGAATTCTGGTGCCTTTTCCAACCCAAAGCTGAGCCTCTCCTGTGCACTTTGGCTCCACCACAAGGAAGGTGCCACCAAACTCAGAGCCAGGGGTTCTCTTCCTGCCGTGGTCTCTCAGCTGAGTTTCCCTCAGCTGGGCACTGTGCAGTGCTTCCCATTCCCAAAATACCCCTTGTTATTTGGGAAGAAGCCTTTTCCTAGCAGTGCCCTGCATTCTAACACGGGTAGGGTTGGGTTAGGGAATTGCCATAGACACCAAGTGGAACATTACTCATATTTTATAGAATCTTAGAAATTGCAGATGGAAAAGAACTTTTAAGGTCATTTCTTTCGATGGCAGATTAATCACTGCTATATGTATTTATATTTGCTGTGATACTTTTTCCAGGTTTTGTCTGGTCCAGTATTAAATGACTCAAGTGAGACTTCTCCCCTGATAATGCATTCCAGTTTCTAGCAGTTCTTATTATAAGGAATTTTTCTTCTATATTCATCTTGCATTTGCAATTTTTTGTCCTGTTATCCATAGCCGAAGTTGGTTTTCGACTGGTGTTTCTGTTCCTTGTTACATACTCTGTTAAAATACTCTAAGTATTTTTCATGTTCCTTTAGGCATTTTTTTTGTCTAAAGTTTGTATTGTCTGCTAAATGTTTTTATCTTTCCTGCTCTGAACTTTTGCTGTTGTTTTTCTGCTAGATTTTACTGGTTTGTTTCATATTTCCTCCGTGTATTTAAGGGTTTCTCTAACATTGTCACACTGTGGCTCTCAGGGAGAACAGGGCAAGAACTGTCACCTTCTGCTCCTGCTCTGATCCTCAGCATTATAAAATCACAGTACAGGTGAACCCATCATGCTACCAACAATTCTGCTTTTTCTCTTTCATTTGTTCCAAAAAAGAAAAAAAAAGGCCCTGAAAACTTCTTTATAGAAATAGGAAATCCTTAGAGGAAAAAAACACAGCTCTTTAAAGAAATCCCTTAAATTCTTTAAAAATAGATTCAGGGTTGTTTAGTTGTTTTGGTTCTTTATTCTTTTCGATATCTGACACTTTCAAAATATTATTGTATAAATATTATAAGGACCATAACGCTTTCAAAATAATATTTTGAAAGCGTTATGGTCATTAAAGGATTGATATTCATGCTCTCTGTGTTATTAACAGGACTAAAAAAGCTTATTTTCCATGTGAGGACTGAGCCAATACCTGTCAATTACAGATGGTTGAATGCCTAAAACTGCAAAGATCCTCTTCTATCTTTTTATCCTGCACCATCCCCAGCCACAGTTTGGGCTGATCTGCTTGAGGAGGTTGGCAGAGAGCATTGACCATGAGCTTCTGAGCAAGTCCTGAGCAGGATTTGGTGTTCTCTCAGTCAGTGCAAGCTGCAAAGCAGAGCACAAACAACCCAGGAGGTTTCTGGACTGCACTGGTGATAATTTCTTGACACAGTGAAGCAGGAAAATTCAATGCTTGTTGGAGGTTAATATGTGAATGTGTCACTTCGTAAGGGATACTAATCAACATTCCAGTTTTACTGCTATTTTTTAAAAAATAAAATGGAATTTCCCACTCAAAGGAAAAATACTTCCAGCAAAGTTATGTAATGTACATTATTTACCCAGCAGTTTTGGTTGGCTTCAGTCTTGCCTACAGTGCATTTTGGTGTAAGAGTAGGTTTTCTAGGAGTATTCTGTATTGTTTGCCTGGTAGGCTGCAATATTTCAGTATTACCTAGAAAATCGGTGTGTGGGGTGGGATGGCTCTGCCTAAAATATCACCTGGCAATTTGGTGAGTAATAAAGTTTTGATCCTGGGAGGTGTTGAGCAGTTCCTTAGAAGTCCTCACCACCTGGAGAACCTGTTGTGTGGAATGAGGCCTGAGCTCCCACGGCCGGGTTGTTTGGACTTGGTCTCGTTTCGAACCGGCCAGAAAGGCCTGGATTATTCCAGGACGCTCAGTGTGTGTGTGAGCAATGCCTGAGGAACCAATTCAGCTTTTCCCACTGTCAGAGGAAGAGGCTGCACTGGGCTGGGGTGGCATTTCTAGGAAGCAGGAGTTGAGTCAGAGTGCAGCGTTCCGGACGGAGGAGCGGAAAGGAACGCGGGGCTGGAGCAGGCCAGGAGTAAATGACGTTGGCACGTTTGCTTCCACCTTTGTCTGGGATCTGTGCACTGTCCTTCAGCCACTCTTTGCATCACCTCCAGTGCTTTGGAGTGATTTTGAAGCCAGGAAACATGGTGAGAACAGTGCTGGAGCAGGCCAGGAGTAAATGACGTTGGCACGTTTGCTTCCACCTTTGTCTGGGATCTGTGCACTGTCCTTCAGCCACTCTTTGCATCATCTCCAGTGCTTTGGAGTGGTTTTGGAGGCAGGAAACACGGTGAGAACAGCACAGCCACACCTTCCTGGAGAGAGGAACCAAGCCCTGCTGGAGGGGTTCTGATCCCTTACTCCAGGGAGTAAGTCTGGAGTTGACTCACACAACTGGCAGCAGAGGAATGTCTGTCAAACAAAACGGGCTCAACCCGTGGGGAATATGGATTTAGCTCACCCATGGATGAGAAGAAAGATTGTGGTTGCCAAATCAGGAGTGAAAACCTTCAAGTGCCTGGAGTTGCGTAATGACTTTTATAACATAATGCTTGGACCGGAAAAAAGGGCCTAAAATAAAAATTACAAACTATTGTGACTTTCGTGTGGTGCCAATGGATTTATGGCAGCAGAGCCCGTGACGTAACATCTGTGGGGCTGCCATTTGCCCTTTTAGTGTTTTTCCAGCACTCCATAGGAAGAGGCGCTTTGCAATTACTGGAAATGACAAATGGCTTCTGTATCATTTCTTTATTTTTGGAAAGGAGGTAAATCTGGAGAGGTCCAGCCCATTGCCTGGAATGCAGTCAGTCAATTGAGAATTTGCCTTAGAGGATCCTTGAGGTGTCTTCCAACCCAAACTATTCCATGACTCTGTGGAATGACTTTCTCCTTAAAAAAAAAAAAAACAGTTGTGTGCAGGTAGCACAAGGAATTTTTTTTACCCCCATTTATCCCTCAGATTACTTTACCAGGAGGTAAAATCTCTATGGGCTCACCAGTAACCTGTTTTTTTTTGAATTCACTTTTTTTTATAATAAGATGAGATAAGAGAATACGCCATCCTCAGTGTAAACTTTTGTCTCCCAGTTTAAGAATTGATATTAGATTTCAGGAAGATTGTTTATATTGCTGGTACCTATCAGGTTACACTGGTTTGGCCTGTTAAAATTCTGAGCTTTCTGACAGGAAATGGAAGACCACTAATATTCCACATCCTTAAAAATTAAACCAGACAGAGTGGGTACTTTATGGATGGTGAATGGAGCAGAACCCTTTTCTGTGCTTTATGTAATGTCTTGTAGGTGCTATGCATTTTTATTTAATGGAATTCTATCTCCCTTTTTTAAAATTTTAATGATTCTTGTTTATTTTGCTGGCAGCAGTTTTGAGTTGCTGAACAGAATGGTGAGTTCCCACAGGTGGTACTGAGCTCCTTGGAAATTCCACTGTGAGGGTATCACACTCCAAAATCTCTGGTGGAGAACAGTAGGAACAAAGCAGCTTCACTTTTATTCTAAATCTGATTTTGCAGCTGGAGATAAATCTTCATTCGTAGCCTATGGATGAGCTTTGTGTTCAGGTGAGCCCAACTCATCAGGCACTTCAAACCATCTTGTGGCTCAACCTGTGATTGTAATAATAATAATCCTTTTTTTATATACAAACCTTCTCAGCAAAGATTTCAAATTGTCACAGTTAGTAAATTCAGCAGGACAAATGCATATTTATGTGTGAGGAAATCTATTTTTATTAGAAGTGACCACTTCTATTAGAAATGACCCTTTCAGTGACAAGTTTCTCATTTACCTGTTTTATATCTGTCAGTGTTCACAAATCTGTCTGTCATCTGTTCCCCAGTTAATTTTTCATATCGCAGATGTGCAAATCAAATCCGATGCAGATCTTCACTAAAAAGGAAATCTGGAGAAATTAAGTCTCTGAGCCTCTGTTACCTTTGTCAACCAGACTTGCCAACATGATAGAATTTATATTAAATCCTCATGAGAAGGTATTTTACCATAGAAGAATGATGCCTTGATTGTGATCATGTCCTTTGCATCTTTGCAATTGCTTTTAATAATTCTGGTTTTACAATTGTGCCCCAAAGCACTGACAAGTTGCACCACATAGAATTGCTTTTTTTACACCTTTGCAAACAGCAAAAGAGGCTAATTTTTAATTGCCTGCTCTGTAGATCTCACTTATACCAAGAATATTGGATATGTCAGCCTGTTCTACATCCACCAGAAGAGCTGTTGTAATCTGGCAATGAAAATGGCTTTTACCACCACAGTCACCTTAAAGTCTCAATGTTTAATTTTTAAGCCCCTTTGTTTGTTTGAGCTCTTGTGAGTTTTGGTGTAAATAGGAAATGATGGAATGCAGATCCATTATTGTGCCAAGGAGCTCCCTCTCTGCCAGTTCAGCCCTTCTCTGTAAATCCATTTTCCTACAATGCTTGGAGGCCAGAGAGGAATGTTCAAATATTTAGAGAAAGTACTGTATAGTATGTTTAGAATGAAACATATTTTCTTCCTGTCCCGTTTTCCTGCCTTGATGGATGACTTCCCCCTTCCCTAAGTGTTCCAACCCAATGGTTTTATGCCTACAATAAATTTTCCTGGAACAGCAACCCTCTGCTGAAATGGAAATTGCAATAAATGTCCTGGCTGTTTTGAGAAACACAAGTTCCCCTCAAGGAGGGGAACCTCCACCTGCAAAAATACCCCACTTAAGCAGAAAACACCCAACATTAATCTTGGATGGCAGCGCTTTCCTCAGCTTGATGGGAATTCCCAGCCTTGAGAATGCAGAGCACTTTGCATCCTGGGCTTGGTTCTTCCTGGAATGGGTGTAGAACCAACACCTTTTAGACTTTTCCAGAGAGAATTAACTCTACAAAAACTGGTGCCAGGTGAGCTGCATGTGAATTGTCCCATGGGGTGGCTGTATTTTCATTTATAAATGGAAACTGCAGTGCTGCACTGAGTGTCAGAATCACAGAATGGTTTTGTTGGAAAGGACCTTGAGGATCATCCTGCCGTGGGCAGGGACACCTCCCACTGCACCACCTTGCTCCAAGCCCTGTCCAACCTGGCCTTGGAAGGTGTTAAAAACCTCTTGCAAAATTAGATAGGGATGGATTGACTGGGAAGAAACATTAGAAAAGAAGAGAGAATAATGTGAAATCTTATACAGAACAAAAAATGTGGCTTTTCGTTATGCCTTAGTGCTGTGACTTGGCTGAAAAACATTTTGTTGGTGAATTTATTGCCATTAAGACCGTTTCCTTGACCAGGAGAGATGAAAATAGTAGCAAGCAGCTATGGGAAGGGAATCTCAGCTGAAATTCATGTTGGGAAAGAGCAAGGAGAGATCTGACTGTGTTGTAAAATAAACCACAATCAACTGTTAAATTCTATATCACATAAAAATACTGTAAAATTCAGTGGGAGCTCAGTGCTGCTTATTCCCCTATACAAACTTGCTCTCAGTCCTTTTATTTTTATTGACCTGCTGGACCTCCCATTTATTTTTACCTGAAGTTCCTAGAACGTGGGTGATTCATTTCCATTCTGTCTGGCCCAAACTGGGGCCACCCACGTTTCATTGCCTCAGTCCTTTAACTTATTTATAGATAAAAAAAGAAGTGTTTCTGTTCTTATAGTATCAAATACTATCAGTGAGAAAGCTGCCAAAATGCCTTTAAACTGGGCAAATCCTGAGTGTGATATGTCTTTGCTCTGGTTTTATTATTTCATACTCTGAAAAGGAAATTAAGCTCATGGAAAGTATGTGGCATGACAGCAGTTGTTGCTGTAATATCGTGCATACAAAGAATGTTGCTGAGGAAATTATTCCATACTATTTTTGAAAGGATTGTCAGTGCAATACCTTTTTTCCAAAGCAAAAGCCAATGATACAATGATACTGCTCTTTTTGGGGGAAAAGAAAAAAAAAAGGCCATTTTTTCCATTTTTAGAAATGATTATTCAAAACTTTTCCTTGATTCTGAATTTGTTTTGGTGTGAATTCAACAGGAAGAATAAAACCCATCTCGTCTCCAAAAACCTAACATTCTATTTCAGCTCTGACTTCACAGCCAAGTTTAAATGCTTAGTCCTTTTAGTAGTTATTCATATGAATTGTAACCTTTTAGCTGTGTAATATACAATTAAATTACAAGAAGAGTTGAACAACTGATCCCTCTTAGTGGATTAAAAAAATACCTTGGTAAAGGAGCCAATCTAAAACCTATTCCCACTTGGATTATTTGGATATTTCAAGGGGTTTAATGACTAATTTGAATCTTATCCTGATGC
Organism: Chaetops frenatus; assembly: GCA_013400775.1. NCBI lineage: Eukaryota > Metazoa > Chordata > Aves > Passeriformes > Picathartidae > Chaetops > Chaetops frenatus. The sequence goes on from VZTR01011393.1 coordinate 27,834, forward strand.
CTGTCAGGGATGTGAATTTTATTTTATGACCTGATCTGTCATATCACACAAATGAAATGAAATTGATGCTGGAACAGGAATGAAATCCCAAATGAAACACAGGGTATTGGTCTGTGCTGGCTGCTTTTCCTGGTGAACTCCTGGAGTGCAGTTTTCTTCCATTGAAAAAGACTTTTCTCTAAGACTGTTTATTTCTTAGACCATATATTTATTTTTATAGATATATATACACACACACACATTTATAAGTTATATCCTTGTGTTGGCATGCTCCCTATTTCTAATTGTTTATTCAAATAACTTTTCTGATCAAAAAAGAACATTTTGTCTTTCATTTATTGATTAATTTTCATGTAGGAAGTCTCCAACATCCACTGGCTGTAAAGAAGACCAGATGAAAGAAGTCCTAGACTTGGGTGAGTTATGCCAAGTTTCAGTTTGGCTTTTGCCATCTTTTGTATTGTTCAGAGCAGTTGTGGCCAAACAAATACATAGGAGTGGCTTCTTTTGTAACTCTTAGTTAATTAGGGCAATTGCATTTGCTATAAACTTCTAGGTAAGACAAAGAAATCATTAAGAAATAATCAAACAAAAGCTGGCTCATGTTTATCTGTCCTTTTTGGCTAAAACTCTATTTTCCTTTTTATAAAGACAATAAGTTAATTTTAATGTTGATGACCCCCTGGTACTGAGTGTGCTGGGGGAAGAAATTCTTTCAATCCAACACATTCTGTGATTTTCTTTCCTTGCAGTGGATGTTGAGGATGAAGAGACAACTGGAGAAGTTAACAAGACCCCAGATCTTTCAACACTCTATATGCTTCAAATAGTATCAAAGGCAATTGATATTTCTCTTGCAAAAGTAAGACTAATTATGGTAAATACAAATGGGTGTGTGAGGGTGTTATTTGAGTTTTCTTAGCCAAAGCTGCAGTGGGTTGCTCTGTGTTGTACTTTTGAACATGTGCTGTATTCCTGAGTATATACCTTGTCCAGGTGACAAAGGAATTAAAAAAAAGTAATTTAGAGATGCCTAAATTCAGAAAGAATTACCCTCATGGATAAGCCCACTTGAAGCACAGATAATAGCTTTAATTAATTAAGCTTATATGGTTTTCTCAGTGCCTCCAGTCAGTTACTCATGTGCTTATTCTCCAGTCCTTTCCACTGACAGTGGTTTATTATTCCCCCACCACTGTTTCTGCCTTGCTTATCTCCCCTATTTTGAGCAGAGATTAAATTATTAAATATTTTTCCTTCCCATTCAGACAGAGGAGAAAAAAATCCAGACCAAATAATGAGAGTGTCTTCCAATTTAATTTCTAGATCAAAGAGCTTGGAGTAATTCTACCAGCCCTGAGGAGTCTTTTTTTTTATTTCCTGAGCTCTGCTTTAGCATGAATGCAATTTATTCAGTGTGGCTATTGCTGGATGGTCGTGGTCTGCAGTTGTTCAGGGCCAAGGTCTGGATTTGTGCCACCTGAAATACGGAAATCAAACATTTAATTAACATTTATCTTGTCCTTTTCTCCCTCATGTCACCGTTGGTTGCTCTTCCAGCTGTTAAATTTCAGGCAGTGTTCTGGGATGCTTTCATGGGAAACTGTGCCCCAGACATTAGACATAAATATTTTCCAGTGCTGAGCAGCTCCCAGCATTATGAGTGGAAGGAATATGGCAGGAAAAGGAAAATATTGCTCCTTTTCATTGGGGTGTTGCTATTTACAGTATGGATAAAACAGAAGAGGGTGGTTATACAGAATTAGTCATTACCCTTCCACACTCTCCTTTCTTTTCTGCAAATTACTGTGTTTTGGATTTGTTTTTAAAATGAGATTTTTTTTTCTTTCCTTTATAGGAATTAAAAAATCTTCTGTTTGGCTCTAGTCTTTGTTGCTTCAGTGAAGAATGGAAAATCCAGAGTTTTACCTTTAACAATATCCCACAGCTGAAATATGGCATTGTGCAGAAAAAGGTACTGTAAATTCCTTCCTAACAGTGATCTTTGCTTTTTACACTGACTTTACAAAGGCTGTGTGTTTCAGCAGGGAAAAAAGTTCATTTTCTAAATTCATTTTCCTCCTTTTTTAAACTCTCTGGTTACCAGTGGATGATGTCACATTGTCAAGTCGTGATGGGAGACTTGAGAGGGATGGAGGAAAACTGGAGAGCTGCAGAAATTGTGCAAATGTGTGTGTGTGTGATGGGGAATTATTCACAGGGAGGAAGAGGAGGAGCTGCTAGTGGTGGTAAAAGAATAAAAGAGCAAAAATCAAGGGTGGAGTTCAAGAGAAAAATGATGTGTGGGGCCAAACAAATTTAAGATGCAGCTTGATCTGTCTCAAAATGAGACATAGCAAGAGCTGCCTGGAAAATCACATGGAGATTTTTATTTCCTGGAGATACTGAGGTTCATTCCTAAAATAAAAGGAAGGAACATCTTTCAGGGTCCCTGGGACCCTGGCACTGCTGGTGGGCTCATCTCTCCTGCAGCCACAAGATGCCAACTCCTCCCTACAATGGGATTTTCATCAATTCCCTGGCAGCTTCTACCAGGTGGACAGACCTGGAATGTCCAGCAGGTCCCTGAGGTGACCACAGGTGATAAAACCACAGTGCCATGACTTGTTGGGCCAGCCCAGACAGCACGTGCCCAATCCATGGAAGTTTTTGGTGCTCTCAGATCCAGGGCATTCAGTGACTTCTCTGGGCTCTCCCTTTTAGTCCTGTCTGGGCTCTCTGCTCCCTCTCTGCTCTGTGTTGCTCTCCTTGGTTTCACAGGCTCAGCCCTTGTGCCAGGGGGGTCATGGAGCTGCCCCCAAAATCCACCAGATCCCTTGGGAGAATGGATCCTCCCTGGCTGCTCGAGGCTTCTCTGGGGCTGTGCCTGCGCTCCTGGGGTGTCCACACAAGGTCTGTCCCCTCAGGAGCTGGGATCTGGGGAATTCAGGAAATACTTGTAGGCTCCTCTTTGCAAAACACTCACTGAGCCTCTGTGCTGATGGAGAAAATCTTTATCTGGCCTGAGAGAAGGAGACCATTACACACAAATGAGAGGAAGAGAGGCTTTGAGGCAAGGACAATGGCTAATAAACATGTCATTAAGATGTGTAATTAACTTACCTCATCTAGTTAAATATTTCATTAGGCTGGTGATCTCAGAAGAAAGCTGCTTATCTCACAAAACCCAGTGGAAAAAGAAGATATTAAATGTTAATTTAAACTGCAAAAGGAGCCCTGGCAGTGGTGATCACTGGCTCACAGTAAATGTTACTTTGGTGTTTCCAGCCTGGAGAAAGGATATCTCATCACTTCCAGCCACTCACTGGCCATTAAATTCCCCACCAGAAATTCCAGTGCAGGAATGGTGTTTTACTCAGATTGTGCCTGTTTCAGCTCATTAATATATTTCCTCCTCACTTCCAAAATTCATTTCAGCTGAACAACTGTTTGGTTCTTTCTTACGTTAAGTTTTTGTGGTGCTATTAAAAAAAATTAGAATAGAATTTATAATTTCCATTTTGACTAGGAGGCTCTCCCTCATGGACTGAAGCAAACTTTGCTTTTTTTCCTTGATATGTTTCAGATTATTCACTCTTCAGTTACTTAAATAAATCTGGAGAGGCAGCGTGTGTATAATATAAACGAGAAATGGAAAGGTGTCAATATCTAAACTGTTTCCAAATTCCAGGAATTAGTTTGTTTTCTAGGTTCCATACTGCATTTACCTGCAGGTCCTGTTGCCTTGGTGCTGCACTTAGGACAACCAGAGAATTAAACTGATCCCTTTAATCACTTTGCTGTGTAAAACCAGCAGTGCTGGCTGCCCTTCCCTTCTTCTGCAGGGTTTTGAGAGGAGTCTGATGGGTGGCACGGTGGGTTCTGTGCTGTCAGCCTTGTGTCCTGCATGTAGCCCATAAATCTTAAATAAAATAAAATTTAAAAGTTAATAGGACATTGGTATTGTGATTTTTTTTTTTCCTCTGAGATTGATTGGTTTTCTTGCTCTTCCCCAGTGAGAGAGAGAGAAGGAGAGAGGGAGGATGTGAGGTGCAGAGGGCTGTACTGAAACCTGAAATCTTTGTTTAAGTGCTGCAGGTGGGAACTCCAGGTGCTGAGAGGAGGTTCAAGAACAAGGCTTGTTCTCAGTCCTTGGGAAACACTCGGGTTGGATTTCTCTCTGAAAATTAAACTGCAGCTCAGTAGAGATCAGGAAGTTTTTAGTTTCTATATCCCAAATTTAAACACCCCCACATTTCTTTTGTGTCAAGGTCTTTTCAGGAAAAATAGGAACCACAAAACCACTTAAACCCACTGATTTTCATTGGTTTGCACACAACCCCAGGGCTCCAGAGAGCACTGTGAGGTCATGGCTGGAAAGAGAGAGAGATGAAGGGATGGCTTTGGGCTGGATGGGAGCTCCCAGAGGTTTTCCCCAGCATCCATCAGTTTTTTGCTCATGGAGTGTCCCATTTCCCCCAGGGTGGCCCATGTGGAGTTCTGGCTGCAGTCCAAGCCTGTGTCCTGCAGCAGCTGATCTTTGCAGACAGCAACAGGAACAAAGACACCCGGTAAGGCACTGAATTCTCAGAAATTTTCCCTACAGAAGTAAACAAAACAAAACCAAACAAAAACCAAAAACAAAAGCAACAACCAAAAAAAAAAAAAAAAAAAAAAAAAAAAAAAAAAAAACAAAAAAAACAACCCC
>VZTR01011393.1:32665-104169 GCA_013400775.1 Chaetops frenatus
AAAAATATATATTTCTCTGCTGCAGCCACTGAGGAGCCTTTTGAGTTTGAACTTACTGAACTTCTTGTCTCAGAGAGAGAGAGAGAAAGAAAGAAAGCAGCATCTGATTTACTTGTGTTTATTTCCCATTGAGCTGTAGGAATGTAGAAGTTGGTGTCTTATTTGTGTAATTGCTTGTGATTAACCCAAGAACCTCTGCAAAAACCCAGCAGCTTGAATTGAGGCCAATGAAAATTATTCAGTATTGAGGTCCTCATGGAAAGTTGATTTCAAACAAAAAAAGTAATCAAGGTTTGGGAGACCATGAAGTTCATCCAGTGTTTGACACTAAGGATCTCAACAGGGTTGAAAAATTAAAGTTATAACTATTTTTTTTTCTTGTAACTGTATTTGATCATTCATGTTTGAACTCCTTAATGGAATTTTTATATTCTGTGTATTTTCTACTTGCTTTAAAGGAATTTTGCTAGGTGTTGCTGCTGACAAGGAAATTGCTTGGACTGCTACAATAATGATGTACTTGACACATTGCTCAAGGAACATGGGTCCCTGAACTAAATTCTGGAAAATAATGCCTCAAAAATTACTTTATTTTCAGATTTCATGTATTCACCTTTTGTTTTCAATAAGAAATTAAGTCCCTTGCAAAAGAAAAATTCCACAAAGCCTCCCTGTGCCTTAAAGGAACAGAATGTTAAATAAGGAAAATTATTTTATTGGTTTGTGCTGCCACCACCTTGTTTTATTTGTGACCTCCATTAGTCTGACCTCGATTTAGTCTGAAGAGAAGCTTTCATGCTGAGATCCTTCTTGAACTTCATTAACTTACAATATCAAAATGTTCCTCTTGTATTAAATTTTGGCCTTAAATGCCCATTTTTCTGCTTGGAACCGTGTAGGAAAATGCTGTGGTCTCTGTTGGTATTCCTTAGTGTTGTCTGGCTTACCCTTAGTGTAAATTCATTGTTTGGGCTGTTTTTTATCAATATTGGAAAGAAACAGGTACCTGTAGAGCATCATTATTTGTCTTCAGCATCCAGAATGGGAACTGACAGAAATTATCCTGCAAAACTTCAGGATTCTAATTCAGATTATAATGAGGGCAGACTTTTCAAGGTTCTTGCCTACATAAAAGAAAAATCTCAGAAACTTTCTTGTAGGAAACTAAGTGCATACTTAGGTTTTATGACCAGGGATCTCCACAGAAGAATTATTTCTGGTTGTGAAAACCAAGAATTTCTTTCAGCTCTGAGGACAGCCTTTGATCATCTGCTCCTTGGTCCCTTTGTGTCTCAGGTCATCTTTAAAAATAGAGATGTTAATTTCCCTCTTGCAGCATGGTTCAGAGATCATAAATGAAATAAAATTATGTGGCACCCAAATAAGTGGATGGAGGCCAGGTTGTTTAAACTGCGTGTCCCAACTCGTGCCAGTTCCAAGCTCTCCTGTTTACTTGGCAGAATTTGCCTCTCCTATTTTTCCCCTTTTATTATCCACATGGTTTTAAAAGATTTTTGGTTTTTATTCATGAGATAAGCAGACTTTTCTTATGCTGCATTTACCATGGGCAGAAACTTCCAGCAGGCAGAAGGAAAGGGAAGTCTCAGAGCTTTGAATGAGAGGGTGAATATTCCTTTCTAATTCTAGCCTGGATTTTCAAATTATCAGCCACTTCACAGAAAGTGTTTGATTTCAGGCTTTTTGACATTCAAGAAATAATTCTCATGTCTCCTCCTTCCTCTGCTGCCTCTCTCAGGCACAGGAATCACTTGTGGTTCCCATGAATTTCTGGGTGTCTGTATTAGAACACAGGCAGCAATAAGAGAAAGTTGTGATGATATATTTTCTTTTTCACTTGAAAACTCACCAATTATTTCCCATATCTCACATCCTTCAGAGAAGGAAACATTCTCTAGATGAACATTAGATTCAAGGCAGACATTGTACTTGAAAGTCTGTTTAATTTTTTTGATGTTTGGTGTTTCTTGTTTAGTCTTTTGAATTATTAGATCTTTTACTCAAACTCTGGGAACAGGTTTTGTCCTCATCTCCCATGCTGGTAACACTCAAAAACTGATAAAATCTGAATTTCAAAGACTGCCATTCTTGAAGCCACTAGAGAAAACTCCTGTTAGGTTCTTCCCAGAGGCATGGGATCTTTTGGCTGCTTCTTCAGTCTCATGGTTATTTGGTTTATTCTCAAATCTGCCAGTTTTCCCAATTTTGTGACTTTTACCCTCCTAGCCCTGTAATGTTTTAGGTCCTGACTTTGGGGCACTCCTTATTTAAAAAAAAAATGCAATCCCAGTGTTTATTACAGATGGTACTTTGGAGAAGGTTTAGTGGTAGGCAAAAAACATTATGGTGTAGATTCATTTAAAAGGCTTAAGAAGTAAAAACTTCAGAAAGGAATTAATTATGAACACATTTAGAAACTAAAAATCATATTTAAAACATAAAATAATCCTGTTAGAGAATATTGAAAGTTTGATTACAGATTTAAAGATGAAGTAGCTTGTCTTGTCCATTATTTGCTAATATGGTATTGTTCCCTGAAGAATTTACCTGCTTTTTTGTCCAAGTAATCAAAAACATGTTCTGTGAAAGAGCAGCTTTTTTCTTTTAGAAGATCAGTGTGAAAAAACAGATCTGTGCACAACCAGTTCCTGTTGTTGATTATACCTTATTTAGTCTTCTCTCTATTTTCACCCGTTGCTTTTAATGATAAAAACAGTTTTATTTTAATCATTCCTTACAAATCAGACACCAGCTTAAGTAATGATCTCCTAGAAGTAAAGACTGTGAGTTTCATCACTTAAATTCACCTGTATGACAGGAGCAGTGTCACAGAACACAGAGTTTGCAAAAAGTTTACAATTATTTATAACCATCATTAGGAGCAACAAAAACTCATCCAGGTCCCCCAAAAAGCAGCACAGAGCTGTCAACACTTGACCTTGGTGAATTAATTTCCTTCCAATGCCTGTTTTCCTTCTGACTTGAGAAGAAACCTACCCTGTGCCAAATTTGTTCTGCAGAAATCTAAAGAGAGAGTGGCTCTCCCTACAGCTCCATCCACTGGATCTGATTATCTTCAGGGTCCAAGGTACCTTCTGAAATGGCTGAAATGAGGTTTCTCCCCCAGAGAATGGTTCCTAAAAGGCCAGTGCTGACATCACTTGCACCTCTTTGTTGGGAGCTCTGTAGGTGCTGAGAAGTCTCAGTACAGGGAGTGCTCCCATGGCCTCTCACTCAGCTGCTGAATTCCCAGAGAAAGGTGGGAATCAGCTGTGCCTTTACACCTGGAATGTCTCCCCAGTGACAATGCCAGCTCCCTCTCCTACTCACAGGGCTTTTGGCCATCCAGGTTGTCTCTTTCTCAGCTGTAGAAGAACTGAGGTACCTAAATCAGGATTTTCTGAGGCAACTCACGGGAGCCTATTAACGATTACGAAATTATCTCTAAAGATGCTTTTGTTCTTTTAGGGACAAACCTGCCATGACTGTGTTTGCCCTGACATTTTGGTGCTTGTCTCTCTCCTTTATTTCCTGGACTGCAGTTGTCTCCAGCCCTCAGAAGCTCAGAGGACCAAGTGCCTGTCCTTGGCTCTGGCTGACATCCTGTGGCGTGCGGGGGGCCACGAGAAGGCCCTCGTGGCACTGTGAGTAGGAGAAGCACTTTGAGTCACTGTACACTGCTCTTACACCTCTTATCTGCCCCAAATCGACACAATTCACAATATAAAGGCCTTGAAAGCTGTATTTATGCCTCCTGAAACAGCCTAAGGAGCAATGCAAAATGTAGTTTCTGCTGCCCCAGTAGCTGGGACGGAATAGACAAAATACTTTGGAGTTGCTGTGAAAGATCCTGTGGATTTAATTGATTTTAGGGGTCCTCCAAAATCTTTTTGTTAAGAGTTGTTTTTCCAGATTCAGCTTTCTGCTCCTGTATTGCAGGATATTCTATTATGGCTGGAATTAAGCTGCTTTTGCTGTATTTGCCTGCTCAGTTTCTGCAGTGCTATTAGGTTGCTTGTACACAAAACATCCAACTTTTAGATCCCTAGCTTTGGCTGTACTGGAACATAAAGGATGTTTTTAAATGAGTCAGGTTTTGTGGCCATAATTAATTTCTTTTATTAGATCAACTAAGATAGCTGCAAAATAACAGAGAGGCTTTGGGACACAGAAATCCTTCTTAAACCTGAAATAGAAGCAGCAAATTCAAAGACATTTCAAATGATATTTCACATATTTTACATCTCAGAACTACTTCCTCTGTGGTATTTTACATATGTTTTGCTTGTTTAAATGTCATTGCTCTAGAATTATTTTTCAATAAAAACTGTCATTAACAAATCTATATTTACCTTCTTTCTGTATGGAGGAACTTGTAAGTCATGTTAGACTGAGAGCACAGTATAGATAAAGTGTTTGTTTCACTGATAGAGGTTTGATTTGCAATGTGAATTTATTTACAAGAAATCTTTTTTTAAAAGGTCATTAATAATAATAATAATAATAATGCTGCAAATCTTTGTCTCATCATTCAGTTCATATAACATGTTGATTTCTCTTTAATGCCATTTTCTTCTTTTTAACATGAGTTTTGTCTGAATATCCCCTTCAGGCCATCAGGAAGACAGCAGTTCACTCCCACAGGAAAATACAAGGCAGATGGAATCCTAGAAACTGTAAGGCTCTGTAGGACTCCCATTCTCCAGATCCTCTTTCTTGCTTTCCCTATTTTAATTCAATGAACCTGATTTCCATTGCTCTCCTAACGTTTTAAAATCAAATTAGTTATGATCCAAAACCCAGTAAGAAATCAAATCCCACAGCCTGCCTGGCTCTGAGCTGTCCCAGTGGCTGTGGGCAGTTGGGTCCTCTGAAGTCATTTTTTTTCCCCATTTACCTTTCAAACCTAAAACTCTGCCTCCTTTTAATGACAAACAGTAAAAATGAGCATGGGCCCCTCCAATTCACCATGGGCATGAAAAGGCACTATTTTCTTCTTGTCTTACACAGAATTCTTTGCCTTTTTTTTCCCCTCCTCCAGAAGCTCCAAATGGCAGAACACTTTCCAGTTATGCCTTGTTTCCATCTGGGGCTCTCAGATGGGATTTGCAAGCAGTGGTGCCTTCAGCCAGCCTTTAGTGGTTGGAGGAAATGTTTTTGGCCTCCTGAATGGGGGAATAGATGTCTCAAAAAATCTGAAGATGGAAAAACAGACAGAGAATATTGAAGTGAGGGCCTGGATCTGTGAGCTCTCCTGGATTTCATGTTAAATAGGAATACTCATATTCTCTGAGTATTATAAATGCCTCAGAAACCCCTGAGCTTCTTGCCCATCCTGTGTCTGCTAAAGCTTCAGTATTCCTTGGTTCTAGGGGTTGTTTTTCATTGCATAGACAATGCTTAAAATTGAATCAAAAAGGTCTGTTCAGCAAACTTAAAAACATCAAGAAGCAGCATAGAAAAATTCAGAATATATGAGGTGCTGAGATATAATTCTATGCCAAATCACAACAGTAAGAGGTAGATTTCATTAGATCTTTATTTCCTTTTGTTAGTTCAGATCTTCCCAGGCAGTTTGAAAGTTTTGTCTGCTTCATTTCAGCTTTCAACTTATAAAAAATGAGTTTCTGTTTTTCATATCACCTTTTTTCCTTCTTGCATTTCTTCCTAGCTAATACTTCACAGTGCCACGAGATATGAGGACCTGATTGTATTTCTACAGCAGAATATTCATCAGGTACTGTGTTATATTATATTAATTTAAGAAATTGTGGTTCAGCTGCCAGACTTCCTGTGTCTATTAGTCTCACAGAATGTGTCCTGAACATGGTTTCAAACACTGCATGCACATGTCTTGCATTTTAACAAACACAGCAAGAAATTCAGTTTTAGCAGAAATCCCAGCAATTCCTTCTGCCTTCAGTTCCCTTTGCATTTCTGGAGGATCGGGCAAAAAAAACCATACACAACAAACAAAATAACACCAAAATCCTAGAGAAACAAACACAAAAAATAACACCAAGATAACACCTTTTCTTTTTCAGTTTGAATTTGGTCCCTATGGGTGCATCCTCCTGACTGTGTCTGTCATCTTATCAAGGTCCATCAACCTGTGAGTGCCTCTCTAGCCTTGTTTCATGAACTGCAGAGCAAAGTGAGCTGTGAAAAACAAGGGAAAACCCATGGTGTGCTTAAATCTCTGGCCTTTTTCATCTGTCATGGTGTTTGCTCTGATAAATAGGGGGGAATTATGCAGATTTACTCAGCTAATCTTGGCTTTTATTGTTGTATACACACTCTTGTGTGTGTGTGTATGTATATATCTATATCATCTATATCTATGTATATCTATCTATATCTATATCTATATCTATATCTATTTGGTGATAAGTCCACCACATCTGATATCAAATACTCCATCTAAACATTAGGATTTCATGTCTGAGGTACTTTTTTGTGCTCTCTGCCTTGATAGTTTAAGCAAGACTCATTGAAAGGGTTATTTATTTCACAAACTTCAGGCATCTTAGGTAGGGGGGGAATAACTTCCCTGTGATGACTTCCCCAGTCTCTCTGTCAGTGATAACGATAAGGAAAAGCCAGGAAAAAAAAAATGGATGGGGCAGCTCATTTTTAGGTAGCTATAGTAGTGTATAACAAACCTGCTCTCAGTTTATTGCTGTAATGAATATTCTGAGCTCTAACCCATGGAAAGTCACCATAACCTCTTTAAAAACTCACTGGGGCTTGCCCAGGCCCAGTGGCATTTAATTGAGCTTTTATACAGACTGAAGGTGTTTCTGTGATGCTGTGAGTGTCAGAATAGAAAGGCTTCCTTCATGTAGTGTTGTGAAGATCCCCAGGAGCAGGGGGGAAGCTGCTCCCTGCCAGTTTGCAATAACAAGGGACACAGAGGGAGCAGCTGCACTTGAAAGCAGCACCAGTCTGATTTATGGAAGCTTTTAGTTCCTACAGCTCTGCATTGTCTTCAACAGGAGCAGCAGCTTAGTCCAAATTTGAGATCCACAATCAGTTGCTCACCTGCTGGGATCCCAGCAAGCCTTTGCAGTTTGGGGGTTTTTTTGCTTTGATTGTAATTTCTGTGCTTATAGCAACACTAAAGCCCTTGGCTTGACTCCACCTTTGTACTCTAACACAAATGATGTGGTAATTTCAGGGCATATGCCATTTATTCTCATTTTTCTGAGCTGGTTACAACAGATCAGATTAGTAAAGGTGCTTGTGCAGGTAATGATCTGTTTGGCATTTGGTAGGTTCATAATTGCTGCTTTGCTTGCTATAAAATGATAAATATTCTTTAATAATAAAAGCAAGGATATATTCTTCCTCATCACCTCCCAGTTCCTACCAGATGGATTATGACAAGGCCAGTCAATCATCTGTGTTTTTATTTGGGGGAGCTGTGTCTAAAGTGAACATGACAATTCCTTATGGTGCCTGTTTGCATTTTAAACTATCCAAATATTTTTACAGATCTCATCCAGAATGTCAGAACAGTTTATGAAGTGCAGTTCTATTTTGAGGAATTGTCATGATTTTCTCACAAAACTTCATTTTAAAGTACTGTGGCTCCTCAAGCTTGTAATGTGTAAGCCACTGCATTGGTACCTATCTTTTGCTTGCAAGAAACAGGAATTTTTCTGTCTTTAAACACAATGAAAGTGTTTTTAGACCTTTGCATAATTTTTTTTTTTAAAAATGCAAACTGAATTTTATTTATATAATCCTCAGCAATCGATTTAGCTGCCTGTGTCACAGTGCTTCTCTTAGGATATTAAAAATATCAAGACAAATAACTCAGTGCTGATATTCTCCAGAAATATGTACCATTCAGAGAGTGTTACCAGCATGGTAAGCAATTATTTACATAACTGGCATAGTTCTGGATGAGCAGCTGAAGACAAATAAGAGTTGGTTTAGATAATGGAGTTTTCAGCCAGTAATAGATCTCCCTGGGATTGTTCTGTCCCAGTTTTTATTTTTTAACAGAAAATCAGCAGGTTTTTACTATAGAAAACTCCTCGGAAGTTTCAGTTATCTGGATTTTTGTGTGCATATTGCACTGAAAAAGGCAGATAATTTCATTTTAATTGAGGAGTTGACAGCACTTTGATTTTTGCCATTTTGAGTGTAAGTATCTGTCTTAATGATCTTTATTGCCCAGAGAGGTTGTGAACTCCCCACCCCTGGCAGTGTCCCAGGCCAGGTTGGATGGGACTTGGAGCAGCCTGGGACAGTGGGAGGTGTCCCTGCCCATGGCAGGGGAGGGAATGGGATGAGCTTTGAGGTCCCTCCCAACCCAAACCATTTTAGGATTCTGTGGTTCATTTGCTTTTTATGGAAATATTTGCATCTAGACCTTTATACTCAAAAAAACCCCTGAAAAAAAATCATAATTAATTTGACTTATTTTGGGTGTCTGGCTTAGAATAAGATAAATCATCTCCAGAAGTGCTTGGTTATCTCCCCTGTAAAGTGAGAAAATCTAAATAACCTACTCATAAAGAAATTCTACCCTATAAATATCAAGTTGTGAAATGAAATCTGTTTTATACTGACAGGTTAATGAAAAATGAGAGATTAAATGTCAATAATTCAGAGATTTTTACCTGACAAAACCAATCTCAACCACACTCACCTAGTGACGGGCTTTAAATAGGCTGTTATAAAAAAAGGAGAGAAATTCTGGCTCCACCACTAGAAATTTAATTCTCTGAATACATCAGTTCAATTTTTTGTGCAAGAAAAAAGATAAATCATATGTTTGGAGTTGAAAACAGAATAAAAACACATTAATGGCTTTATATAAATATATGATCTTCCATATTTTATCTTGCCTGTAGCCCTGTCTCCCTAGGCCAGCAAAGTCACATTAGTCCTGGAACAGAGTGGAAGACAAGAACAAAGTTTCCCTTTAATTTGCACAGATAAAAAAGTCTTTTTTTCTTCACCAATAAAGAGGAATAACTTGGAAATAATACAAATTCATGCACCCATGATAAGGTTGAATACAATATTCCTCACAGTCCAAAAACTTGGGTGTTCTCAGGGAAGCACTCAGGCTTTGATGTAGAACAATAACAATTCTAATTTTTACCACAGCATCAAAAACTTTCAGTACTGGGAGATGAGGAGGCCAAAAGTACCAAGGGGTTCAAGCAAATTTAAAGCAATTCCTGGAAGGTGCAGGCTCCAGCATCCCTAAACCCCTTGGCCTCAACGTTACCTCTGTGTCCCCATTTTTGTGTTCTGCCTTGATGTTTGCTGCTGCTTTTGCTGCCTTTTTGGTCCAGCTCCATAATTTTTACATTGTTACAGATTTTTCCCTTGCAAATGGAAATTCCAGCTTTCAGCCAGATCTGCTGGGCAGTTGTTCTAAAATCAGTGGCAATCTGAAGTATTTTTATTTCATGGGGACGCATGCCAGGAAATGCAGGAGTTTGCACTGCTTTGTGGATTTTGGGTAATGAGTTTTTCGTGCTCTGAGCACTGATGATCATCCCTGCCTGAGCTGAGAACAAATGGCCAGAGAGGAGTGAGAATTCCTGAGGAAGTTGCTGGGAACGCGTTGTTGCTTCTGGTACAGGAAGGAATGCTGGTTCCTAACAATTGTAACCTGGTTTTTGAAAAATTTTGTTTTTTAAAAAACAACCAGTGAAAAATTAAAAAAGAAAAGCTGTATTATAGCAGCTCAGGGGACTAATCTTTCTGAGTGTGCAAGATGGGTACTGGGATCTTCATGTTGCTGAGAGCTACAGGATATTTTCCATGCACGGGAAAGAGAACGAGCTCAAAGTTGGGCTGCAAGCCCCCACTGAGCCTCACCACTGAGTGCAGGAAAATTGTGAATATTCAGGAGTGATTCAATGACAGCTGGAGTGATCCTCCACAATCTGACTGAATTTCCAGCCTGCAGTGGGACTGCAGCACAGCTTTCCCTGCTGGATGCTGCCTCATCCTCTCCCAACCCTTGGCACCTTCCCTGCTGTGCTTACTCATGCAGAGCCATTCCTGGAGTGGGATGTGGCTCCTTTGGATCCACTCACTGGATCCTCAGATTTCTTTAAATTCCAGTTCCTCACCAACCCTGTTCCCACATTTTTCCTAATCACTGCAATAACCTTGCTGCATAAAGGCATCATTACTAGAACCCATGAGAGCGAGGAACACGTGGGATGAGAAGATTCCTTGGGTGGAATCCCTTTGTGAAAAAACAGAGTATTGCCATTTTCAGGCTACCTGGAGACAATGCAGAGAGCCTGATCTGAAACACAGGCTCATTGTGTTGCTCCCAAATCAAAATTCCACTTGTTTGCATCACTTTTGTCAGCTTGGGGATACTTCATCAGTTACTGATACCAGGTCATGTGTCACTCTCCAGTCAGGATTGGTCACTGGGTGTCTTTTCCATGTTTTCTCTGAAGTGTTTCTGTGAGAATAAGTAAAACAATGGCTTTCAGCTGTGGGAAAAATGAAAAAGGGCACTGATTTTGCAAGTCAAGAGGAGGCTGTGTACTTCATTAAGGTTGGTTGCTTGTAAACCTTGGAAAATACATGTCAACATCTTCTTCCCTGTTGTGCTCTCACAACTCTGTTAAGTGCACTTCTGTAGTCCTTACTGCTCCAGAAGAGGGTGTTCAGACCTGTTTTAAAATTATCTGTTCTGGCTGCATGTTGGTGATAGGTAATTTTGGTTGTTTAGAGTTGGTTGTTTTGTGTGTTTCTTTATTTAATTTATTTCTTTCAAAAGCTAGTGTGTATTTCAAAAGCCAGGTGTTACTAAATCGAATAAATCACATTATGACTCCTTATTAGTCTAGGATTTCTCACAGCCAATAACTCTGTCATTGACTATTACCTAATCACCTGATTCTCTGAAAATCTGTTAATGAGCAATTTTTCACTTGAGGGAATCAAGTGGTTAAACTTACGTTGGTCTGTGCACTTGAGCACTAACTCTTCATTCCTGTGGTACTATTTTACCTAACTGGGGAAGTTAAATCTCCTTAATGTGCCGTTCTAATCCACTGTTAACATAAAAACATAGAAGCACCAAATATTGTTAAATGCTGCCCATTATTATGCTCTTTACCACAGTCAAATATATCTGTTTATCATCTTGGGTGTACTTCTGTAATAATTTGTCTGGTTGCAAGCAATCTTACAAAAATATTCCTCTTTTGGTCCCTTGGCAAACTATTTTTACTTTTTTCTTTGTGAAGTATAACAGTTCTGTCTGCCTTTATTCATCAAAACAAGTTTTTATTGAGATGTGTAGCAGGCAGTGATCACCACTGCAGTCATCTGTGTCAAACCATTTTTTTTTCTGTAATATTTCCTATCTCCTTTCTGTATCATTTACTGTAAAATAACCCAAATTCTGACACATTACTGGACCTTAAATCTCTTTCAGTCATGCAGGACATTGAAAAGGAAAGTGATGCTCTGCTGGCTGATGGGTCGTGGGTGGAACAAAGGGTCCCCCACCCTCAATCCATTTTCCTTTGCTGACACCTTTTCTTGTCCCAGAGCCAATCTCTAATTTGGAGTTCCCCTGAAATTCACCTTCTCTCCTGATGCTGTTTGGCTGCTGAAGAAAGGCTTTCTGTGAAATATCCATTTGGCTGGGCCAGGGGTAAAATTCCAATTCCAGCTTCACATGAAGGATCCAGTCACCTGGGGCTCTCTCAGCTCCTTCTGGAAGGAGACTTTTCTGTGAGCCAGGGTTCTGGGAAAACCTTTCCAGAGGTAATTTCCCCTCCACTTGAGAGGGCCTGGGAGAGCAACAGCAGGGGGAGGTTGTGTCTGTGAGCACTTTTCACTCAGGGCTTGCAGTTATGTAATACAAATAAATGTCATGGTGTTTTTTACAGCTTTTGGTGTTTGAAAAAGACAGGGAAGCTGCTGTTTGTGAGGGGAAACAGCTGTCAAATATGTTATAGTGCTAAAAAACAAGGAGCTGGACCCAACTGAAAAAAAAAAAATATTTGAGAAACTCAGAGCTCTCCAAGAGCCATTTGGGATTTTGCAAGATGAGGGAAGCAGGTTAGATTTACCAGGAGCAGTGGGAGGAGCAAACAGGAGAGATTTTGTGGGATGCAGACCTTGGTAAGGAAGAATTGAGCCCTTTTTTGTTGGGGTCAGTGAACTTCTGTGCCTCCTGCTCAATGGGTTGCATGCAATTCCTAATTTTCAGGATCTTCCCTGCCACTGAGGTTCTGTTGTGGGAATGGGACAGAGGCCCCCATAGCCAAAGTGTTCACTGGGCAAGAGCTGCTTGCAACATTAATAAATCAATGAATTAATAAGTGCAGAACCTTAATGAAACACAGCTTGCAGCTGCTAGAAGGTAATAAAGAAGGGAGTTTGCTTGAAAGAATTTAATGGTTTTCTTTCAAAGAAAGGTAAGAATACAGGGATAATCAGTGACAGCTTCAGCAATATTTGTTGGAGGATGTGAGACCAAGATTTGAAGCTTGGTGCTTTCAGAAGTGGATAGGCAGGGGAATATATTGATGTGTGAAATGTCACTTTCTAATGTTTGAGAGAGAGGGGACCCAGGGACAAAAGGTGGTGGGAAAAGGGGGTTTTGAAGACAAGGTAGAGGAAAGGAGAGTAGGGTCTCACTCAGGAGAAATTTGCCAAATAAAGGCAAAGGACTTGGCAAAGTAGGATTTGCCAAATAAAATGTGAATATAAGGAAGTTATTTAACATTCTAGGTAAAGGAATGTGACCCAGGTGGAAATGTGACCACAAAGGCAAAGAAGAGGAAAGGTTGAATTAGATTTGAGGTTGTTGGCTGCACTGGAGGACAAGGAACAAAGTTTAGGGTAAAGAAACAGAAATTCAACTCAGAAAAAAATGGGAATAATCAAGAAGACAAAGAGGTTGTTACACCAGTTCTGTTTGTTATCTTGACAGGTGAGAGATTGGGGAATTAGGAAACAATGCCAAAAATAATAAATGGGGGAAAATGTGGAGTTTGCCCAGATAATTGAGACATGTGACTCTTGTCTCCCTGGTAAGGAAATTCAGGAATTTGAGCTGTGTCACCAGCTGGGTGCACAGAACTGCACTGGAGACTGAGTGACAGCAAATGTGGTGTGGATGTGCAGCAGGAAGGTCACTTGTGGGAATAAATCCAGATTGCTCCCCTGACACATCCAGCTCCTTGTGGAACAGATCAGGATAAATCTTAAAGCTGAGGAAGTGAAGAAAGGGAAGATTATTAGCTCATTCTCTGGGGAGTCTTCTGACCTCTTAAAATAGTGCAGAGGAATGAAAAAAAAGTGTGGTGAGCAACAACCTTGTCTGTCATCAGTGGTCTGAGTCCTGGTGTTGGAAAATGGAGAAAAAACATGGTTCAGATGAGGTCAGAGCTGAGGAAATGAAACAAGAAGTGATTTCCTTATCATATTAATACAAAGATATCAGGAAAAAACGTGAGGTTTCTGTGCAGAGTGGAGGTGGCTGATATCAGGAATCATGTAGAGAATGCTCCAAGTCTAAATTCATATCCTGCCCTTTCAGTAAGGAGAGCAGCACGGTGCAAAGTCATCATGGCTAATTGGAATTCATGCATAATAACTGAATCAAATTTGGGGGACGTGGAATTTAACCTGAAAAAGTGATGATGGCTACACAACAGGAAGGAAAAAGTTAACCAGGTATCTTTGTACCTACACCTCATTCTTAAATGTATTCAGTACTTTCAAGCTTTCTCTTGCTTTGCTGGACTTTATGAATGGACCTGGTCCTAAAGGCTTACCTTTGTCATGCCCCATTTATATATAAAGTAACATGACTTGCAGTTATAGGAGCACATGGAGAATTGTTAGTTAAACTAAAAAAAAAAGAAAAAAGAAGAAAATAGAATAAAATTAGTTAATGGAGACCTAATAAGAGATTTTTACTTGGTATGTCAAATGAAAAATTGTTTGCTAATGTGAAAATGACACATCTTTTAAGAATTTTAAAGGTGATAGGGAAAAAAAACTAGAAGAGTGTTGTTAGCATGGGGAAGGTGACTGATGGAGTTTATCAAGGATCAGTCTGGGATTAAAAATGTTTTATTCCCTACAATAATGCTGGGAAAAGGGAGTGCTGTGCTAATGAAGTGACCTGATGACTGAAAAGCTGCAAGGCCCTGTCAATACAGAGAAAAAATTGTGCTGTAAAAAAGAGTTGGCTCAGCCTCACGATGAGGGCAATAAAAAAGGAATTTATTTTCACTACAGAAACTGCAAGGTCTTGTAAACAGAGACTGCTCACTACTGTTCTGGGGGGTTCCTCAGCTGTAAATGGCAGGATGAGGAGCTGAAGGGCAGCAGAGCACTCAGACACTCTGAGCCAGCATTAAAAAATAGCCTTGGATTTGCTCTGAGGGTGTATCAGCATAAATAGTTTTAGGAGGTGAAGAAATGTTAATGGATTGTGCAAGGCACTGATGTGTCCTCAGAGAAACACCATGGCAGGCTGGGTTCACACATCAAAGCTGGGGGAAGTGTAGGAAAAGCACAGGCCAAGGGAAGGAGAAATCTGTTTTATCAAAGAAGAATGCTTAAAGAACAAAAGTTTTTATATTTTCTAGCCTTAAAAAATAACAAATTTTGAGGTGGAACATAACTGTTTTCTGAAAACTGGGATGGCAGTGGTTGGAAATAAACAAGAAAGGCAGGGAAAGTTATTTAATTTAAAGGTCAGTGTTAGCACAGAGTGAAAGTTCATGAGTAAACAGCCTGTTGAGTCAATAAACCTCATCAAAGTGTGACCAGATTTCAGGTTCCTGAGCTACCACTGGGAAAAGTGTAGAAAGCCAAAACAGCAACTAAGAAATGTGGATTTCTGTGAAAGAGAGTAACTGGGATGGCTGATGGGTTTTACCTGCCAGCTGCAGGGAGCACCATCTTCCCTTCTCCCTCTCCACAATTCTGCTTTATCCCAGTGTGGGTTGGGGCTGTAATTCACACCAGGGCTGATAAAAACATGGAATAAATATTTTTCCTGGGAGAAGCTGAGACCTGTGGGTTTGACTGCCCCTATGGGATCAAGGAAGGGCTCTTCAGGCCTTTCAGCCAGTCTTAGGGGGAAGAAATGAAACTCTCCAAGAATCATTCTGCTGGAATATTCTCCATGTTTCCAGCAGTAATTCCAGGACTTCCCAAGCTGGCAGCTGTGTCCAGGTCACTGAGTTTCTTAGCCCTTGGTGAAACCTGTCCTCTGTGAATTTCTCTCAACCCTTTAATCCTTTTGGCCTCCACCACCTCCTGTGGCAATGAGCTCCTCACTGCAGAAATGGGTTTCGTGAACGAGTTTTTCCTTTTTATTCCCCTTGAGTTGCCCAGTAAATCTAAGGAGTGCTGTGGAATTCATGTTATGAAAAGTAGTGAAGAAATGTTCCTTAATCATCTCCTTACCATTTGAACATCTCTTGGAGTCCATCAGTTGTGTGCTGCTGTAGTGGAAGGATCCTGGTCTCTGTAGCCTCTTCCTGCAGGAAAGCTGCTCCAGTTTGTAACTGTGCTTTCTTCTGGCTGCCAGAAATTCCTCTGATTCTGTCATATCTGAATGCTCAGATTCAGTTGAGCTGAAATCTGTAGCAAATTAACTGAAAGAAATTGAGCTTTTAATTGGTTTGTCCAATTGAGGAGTCTTTTTCAAAGAATGGCTATGGGGTGTTTCTAAGCAAGGTCACCTAAATTGCCTTCAGGATGTAGCAGTTTCTCTCCTTGTACACAAACTTAAGGAATTTCAGAGTGATTGCCTGTTCATGTGTCCACCTTTAGATATAAAAATCAGTGATATGAATCCTGCCCTGAAGTCATTGATCAGCTTTGTCATCTTTCCAATCTTCTTTTTTCCCTTTCCTTTAGCAAATCAAAGCATTTCAGAAATTGAGTCTTTTGATTTTGGGGAAATCAAGTATATTGCTTAAAAGACTGCAGAGGTGTGGAAGAATGAGTGTGATTCTACAACAAAATGTAGCAGTGACAAATAAATTGTCAGATTTTGTCCAAATTTCAGCAGGTTACTTTCACACATTTAGATTATTCAGCTGTTTTCTGAAGGGTCTATATGGTGAGATAGATACAGGTTTGGTATCTTTGCTTGTTCTGTTGCACTCAGGAAGGCATTGCATTCGGTTAGAAAGATAATTTCTTTGAAAAAGTAAAATAGTGGGTTGAATATGCCAGTAGATCATTCATTTTTCCCATCAGATCTATCCCTATGAAATAGAAATACTTCCTATAGTTTGCCAGCANGTTTGTCCAATTGAGGAGTCTTTTTCAAAGAATGGCTACGGGGTGTTTTTATTTCTAGATAATCTTATTTCTCATTTCTAAGAATTTAATCTAAGAAAAACCCAAATAGACTCAGCTTGTCTGCAGTGCCAGAATATTTGTGATTTATCCATCCAGTCTTTGGTATTTAGCAATTTGATGGCCATGGCCAGGTTGTGGCAGGCTCCTTTTACTGTGTGTTCATCAGATGGAGAAAAAGGAATTTTCCTGTAGTTTCTTCCTCTGCTCTGCAAACTGCCTAAGCAAGGTCACCTAAATTGCCTTCAGGATGTAGCAGTTTCTCTCCTTGTACACAAACTTAAGGAATTTCAGAGTGATTGCCTGTTCATGTGTCCACCTTTAGATATAAAAATCAGTGATATGAATCCTGCCCTGAAGTCATTGATCAGCTTTGTCATCTTTCCAATCTTCTTTTTTCCCTTTCCTTTAGCAAATCAAAGCATTTCAGAAATTGAGTCTTTTGATTTTGGGGAAATCAAGTATATTGCTTAAAAGACTGCAGAGGTGTGGAAGAATGAGTGTGATTCTACAACAAAATGTAGCAGTGACAAATAAATTGTCAGATTTTGTCCAAATTTCAGCAGGTTACTTTCACACATTTAGATTATTCAGCTGTTTTCTGAAGGGTCTATATGGTGAGATAGATACAGGTTTGGTATCTTTGCTTGTTCTGTTGCACTCAGGAAGGCATTGCATTTGGTTAGAAAGATAATTTCTTTGAAAAAGTAAAATAGTGGGTTGAATATGCCAGTAGATCATTCATTTTTCCCATCAGATCTATCCCTATGAAATATAAATACTTCCCATAGTTTGCCAGCACACTGGAGCAGCAGAGCTGATGAATTAACCTGCATGAGTTCCTCAGTACATTTTAAGAACTTTGTGAAATTAGCAGATATGTGGCAAAAGTGGTAAATAAAGAAGGATGTCACTTCTTTTCACTGCTCTGAATCCCAAACTACATTTTTTTTTTCTTAAGAGAGGCTCTTCCCTTCTTCTTTGAATATTCATTTGAAACATTTGCGAAGTGCCAGTATTTAAAAAAATAAATATTCTGGAACATTTACACAAAAAGGCAGTCACCCATCCTGTCATTTTCCACATCCCCATTGTAATTATTTGAAATCCTAATGCTTGAAGAGGAGTTTTTTCTCCCTCCCAGCCCCAAATCTATTTTGGGAGTAGACTTGTAGTTGGGTGTTTGTTAATGTGACTGTCTGTTGCCATGAACAAAGTGAGGTCACCAATTTGCTGTGGCAGCTTTGCCTCAGAGTTAAGGACTGTAAGCCAGCCAGCACTTACTCAAATGCACTATTTTTCCCTTTATATTATTTTATTTTGTTCTGTTATCAAGCCAAATGGTATCTATGGCATGAACTGACTCACATTGTGATAGTTTGGGGTTATTCCTACTATTACAGTTTGTGTGGGACTTTTCTATTCAGTATTTAATTATTCTCCATTGAAGACTTGTTGAGAATTTTCCTGGAAAGTAAACTGAGGATAAATGTATGTGAAGCATTTGAAAAACATATCCTTCACTTAATTTTGCTAAGGAGAAGTTCATCTGTTTGCAGGTTACGTTATATTGGAGATTCCAATGCTCAAAATATTAATATATTGGATTTGTATTTATGCACCTTTAAAACTTTATTGAGTCCATAGAGATCACTGAATTTATTTTATCAATGCACCATCACTGCTAAGGTTTATGATGACATTACAGTTTCTTCTGTCAAACACTGGTTTTGTCCATCTGTCTTCAACCCTTTGATTATTTTTTACAATTATTTTTATATCCCAGAATGGATTGATTTCCAGGCAGATTTCTAATAACTGTCTGGAAGTCAACAGATTGTGTCAGTATGGCTGTGACAATTCAGAGCAGTCAAAGGTTTGGCTTAGAGCATCTGTCCACCTTCAGTACTTAACATTCTTCATAAACACATTATTTATAACTTGAAACAAACAGTTACAGCCAGGCTGAAGAGAAACACAGATTCACCAACAGGAGCATGGAGAGAAAATGAATTTATAATATATAAAGATATTTCTTGGAAGGAATTTCAGGCATCCCTGCCTTAAACCCAGAAGCATTAAAAAACATGGAAATACAGGTGTAATTCACATCAGGGGTATTTTGGTGATTTCTATCATCAGGAGATTTCTCCAGTTGCTAGAAATGATTTTTTTTTCTCTGAAGCCACCTTAATCTTCTGGTTTCATCACATAAAGATGTTCATTTTGTGTGATAAAAATGTAAGAAAAAAATGTTTGCTTGCATGAGGACTGAAAGGACAGTTAAGCCTCAGGATAAGGGCTCACAATTACTCTTTTTTGGGGGGGGAAAAAAAGGCTTTCCTAGAAATATTTTTTAAAAGAACAGTAGCAAGTGAATAAACCATGTGAAGCTGTGTTTTGCCATGTTATTTAAGTTCTGTGAGCATATTAAAACATCCACATTTTATAAATACATCAGAATCCACACTCTCTCTTCCCTGGTTTCATACAGGCATTAACCACATCACAAACATTACAACTAAAATTGGAAATCAAGCTGGGAGATCCTACAAGTGACCTGAAATATTCAGCAAAGTGTTGCTGTCAACTTTTTGATTTGTATCAGCACAGGGAATGATTTCTGCTGAGAACTGCACATGGAGCACATGCTTGATTTAAAATCTTTATTCAGGCTTGATTTAAAATCTTTTTTCAGGAGATCTTGAAAGTCAATATCTTTCTTTCTGCCTGAATAATTTTTTAAAGCAGACTTTATTGGCAAGAGAGGCAAACCCCACTATTGTGGTCTAGCAACCAAGATGCTACTACCCCACTCTTCAGTTGGGTTTATGAACTATCACAACACTGGAAAATAGTGATAATACAGCACAAGAAAGGAATATTCACCATTAACACTGTTGCTTTTTAGTGTCTGTTTACTGCTCTGTGATTCTGTTACACAAGGAGTGTTGGGTTGTAAATTAAAAAGAAGGAATTCGTGGGATCAAGCCTGAAGTCGTTGTTTGATGATCCCTGGGATACTTAAATGACTTCTGGCTTCAAATTAATGGGTTTTTTCTCTTCTGAAGTGATTAAAAAGTTATAAATGGAAAATTCCATGCTGGGGCAGTCATATTAGTGATAATGATTCATTGATTAGGTCTGCGTTGATGATAGCCAGGACAGCAGAACGAACAAACACTTCAGATTTGCCTCTCACCAATAAATATCCCCACACCCTGGCAGAAACCAATCACAGAATTATCACTGCCTGATACTTTTTACAAAGCATGAAATGCACCTGCACCTCAAACCCAACAAATACACCTACAGAGAGCCTGGAGGGGGCCCTTGGCAGGTAGGAACGACAACCCCAAGCCCGTTGAGCGGAGGCGTAAATCGCGCGGCCGCGCGGCCGCCCCAGCAGCGGGGCTGATCTCCCCAGCAGCGGGGCTGATGATTGCAAAGGCAGATGTTGTCCTCCTCCTGGAAGAGCTGAGATCCACCTCCAGCCTCCCAGATTGTTTGTGGCTACAGATGGAGCTGGAGCTTCCTGCCATTGTGTGCGCCGTACGTCCCCTCGTCCCCGACTGACGCATGTTGGACGCTCTGCCCGCGGCGCTGCCGAGACGAGACCGTTGCTAAAACTGACAAATGGCCAAAATCCAAAGATTTTTATCGTCCCATCCGTGCCTTGCAGAGGTGCACGAGAGAGTTTTCCGTGTCACTTTCCCCGGCCTTTCCTTTGATTTCACACCGGCCACAGACGTCAGTGGCACTTTGTTATGTCTGACACCGCCTGGTAAATTGTCTTTAAAAGAAGTGCTTTAAAAGGGATAAAATATATTTTTGAAAAATTGATAACATGCATTTTTCAGAATGGGAGTCGTGATTCCAAGACTATGACTTTTTCTGAATTATTTAAATACTTTTAGGGCTGTAAACCTCAAAATTATACATTATATTCAAAGAAATTCTACGAGAAAATAATTATGTAAAGTTTGGGAATTGGGATTCCACAACTGTGACTTTTTAAAAATAATTTTAAATATTTTTAGGGCTGTAAACCTTGAAACGATACCTTATATTCTGATTTTGGTATTCAAAGAAATCCTATGAGAAAATAATTATCTAAAGTTTGGGAATTGTGATTCCACAACTAAGACTTTATTTGAATTGTTTTAATTTATCTTTAGGGCTGTAAACCTTGACACCATAAGTTACATTCTGATTTTGGCATTCAAAGAAAAGCTATGAGAAAATAATTATCTAAAGTTTGGGATGAAGGGATGACCTGTCCTGGCTTTTTACTTACGAAATAAATTTTTAATGGAGCATGTGTAGCAATATTAAGGGGAAATTTCCAACTAGCTTTACCCTGACCACATTATTTCAACTCTTTGTCATTATTTCAGCTTTTTGTCAGAAAGAAATTATTTTCTTTTTAAAACAAAGTTAATTGTGCCAATTGTCAAGAAACATGGATATTTGTATGCATAGATTTCCCAAGTCAAGTGAGAATGAGATGCCTAGATGTGTGTAAAATAATGGAAATTTTAATTGATGATCATTCAGGCATTTTTTTCTACTTCAGCAGCAATATCAGAATAAGAATGGAGTCAAAACAATTGAGATCAGCACATTTTATACTGCAGGAAAATAGCTTTTTTACGGCCCATAGAATTAATCCATGGATTGTATTGCCATAGGTCTCCCAGAATACAGTACATTGCTTTTCCTCAAACCTAGATTAAACATTTATTCATGTATAAAATGATGTTTGCAATCCCATTATATCTGCAGGATAAAAAAACGTTACGACTGTTATTGTTCAGGCCATCAACCAATCACTAATTCAATAATTCCAGGAGTTATGAGGGAGTGAACTTAGTTTGGGGACACATTACTCCATAATTATGGATATTGCAATTTCACTGATTTTTCTCTTTGGTGTCACAACTTATAATTAAGGCACCATTATAAATGTGCACAGCTAGAGGGTTGTTTTTTTTTTCTTTTCTTCTTGTTTTTGTGGACAATGTAATGTATAGATTGTATGGATGTATTACAAGTATTTATGATAGGAATAGCAAATAGAAAATCTTAATCTGAGTACTGGAATATGTTGCCCAGGTACATTTTGGAGTTTTTTCTCCTTAGAGAGCTTTAGAAACCATTCAGATGTGGAGCTGGGGAACTGGCTTTAGGTACCAGAGGTGGGGTGGACGAAGGGACCTCTGGAGTCCCTTCCAACCTCAGCCATTCTGTGATTCTGTCACACAATTAGTGCAGTAATTCTAATTGCTGCGGTTCTAACGAGTGGTGACAGTGGCTTCTCTTCTCCTCTACAGCTGTTTCGTTCAAGCCTAGCTCTACCACACTTTTGCTTCCCACAGGTTTACCTGATATATTAATTATTTTTGCCGTGTAAAAAATCACCTTGGAAGGACACAAAAAATACAGAGCTGCATTTATGGTTGGGAGACAGTTTGCTTTTGTTTTTCCCCCAGGATTTAGAGATGTTAAGTCTAACAAAAAGAAGCAATTTAAATTGTATTTAAATTGAATTGTATTTCCATATAATTGTGCTTTCCTTTCCAGGGTGCGCAATGACTTCGATGTGCTCACAAACCGCCTGATTGGCAGCCACGGCTACTGCACCCAGGTGAGTTGAAGGTCCACTTTTGGGGATGTCCTGTGCCTCTGCTGTGAACTGACCCCTGGGAGAAGGTGGCATTTCTTATTTTTAGGTCATAGAGTCATGGAGTCACAGAATGGTTTGGGTGGGAAGTTCATCTTGTTCCAACCCTTCCAACCTTGCACTATCCCAGCTTGCTGCAAGGCCCATCCTGAAGCCTGTTCCTGAACATCTCCAGGGATGAGGAGTCCACATCCTCTCAGGGCAACCTGTGCCAGGGCCTCACCACCCTCACAGGGGAGAATTTCTTCCCAATATCAGCCAAACCTGCACTCACTCCTTCAGCTGAGCCATTCCGCCTTGTCCTGTCACTCCATGTCCTTGTGAAAAGTCCCTCTCCAGCTCTTTTGGGTCCCTTTTAGGTATGGGAAGGCTGCTGTGAAACATCCAACAATTTCCTTTAGTTTTTTCCCTTATCTCCATAATGTCAAGCACCTTCATCCTTTATTCTTTTTCCTGCTGTTTTGGCACATTGTTGGCTTTGCTTTCAGAGGTTCTGCTTTTCAGGCTGGTTTTCTGGCCTGCACGTGCCTGTGCCTGTGTGTCCATGTCCTCACATTCCTCTCCTCTGCCTCTTTTGGACTTGTTGGTTGA
The DNA here is from genome assembly GCA_013400775.1 of Chaetops frenatus. NCBI lineage: Eukaryota > Metazoa > Chordata > Aves > Passeriformes > Picathartidae > Chaetops > Chaetops frenatus. The sequence continues at coordinate 55,299 of VZTR01011393.1, forward strand.
TTTCAGTGCTGAGATATTGCTGTGTTCCCTCCTTGCCATTTCAGAGAGGGGCCTGGGGTTCCATGTCTGATCCTACAGCTCCTCGTTCCAGAATTCCAGGATTCTGTCTACAGCTCTTTTAGCTGCTAAACAGGCTTCGTTTTCTTCTCTGGTTGCTAGAGGACTTTTGTATTGTGACCATACAATGGTTCCTCAAGAAAGTGGTGGAACATCAGTGATGCTGAATAAGAAGTGCTAAAAACATCAGTAAAAACCTCTAAACTCTGGGCAATCTTTCAGGAGAAACACAGAGCTATAGTTGTGTGCAGTTTTTTTAAGACCAATTCCAAACTGGCCATACCAGAGTTATTCATGTCTTTAAGCCTGGTAATTTGCAGTATTTTTTCTGGAAACTTTCTCTGTGTTATTTCCCTCCCCTGTTCCTAGCCATATGTTATTTATTAATAGTGAGCTGTTCACTGCTGCAGCACAGCCTGCTCTTAGCTCTGCTTTCATGCTGTTGCACCCCAGCTGGCCCTGGTGGGATGTTAGCTAAGAAAAATATCCCATATCTCTGTTCTTGAACTTCAGGCACACTCACATGTGCAAATGCCATCCCCTCAGGTGTTTTTAGCCTCTGACACATCCCTGCTTCAATTGGAGAGGAAATAATCAACAATCATCTCTAGGAAATATCATTATTGTAGTGATTTGGGTCCATATGGGTAAATGTCTTAACTGAAGGAGACTTCAGTTCATCCAGAAATAATCAGTGAGAAAGAATCATAATTTACCAAATCTTGTCCAACATACAAAACACATCACTCAGCACATACAGAAATGGCAATGTAGTACTGTGCAGGCTTTGAGTTTATATCATTCATGCTGTAGTTTTCATTGTACAGAAGAAGAGACACCAAAACATTTTCATTAAAAAAAACCAACAAAAACAACACTAATGTTTGAGAGTTGGATGTGACAGTAAATCAATTATCAGCAGTTTGCCTCCAGAAGGATGAAAATTGAAAACTCCTCTAATATTTGGGCTTCAGCAGTGCTTTCAATACTGTCTCTCACAGCATCCTTTTAGACAAAAAGTCCAGCCCACAGCTGGAAAAGGTTTTTTCCCCCAGAGGATGCTGGGCACTGCCCAGGCTCCCCAGGGAATGGTCACATTCCCAAGGCTGCCAGAGCTCCAGGACAAAACTCTCAGGCCCAGGGTGGGATTCTTGGCCAGGAGTTGGACTGGATGATCCTGATGGGTCCCTTCCAACACAAGATATTCTATAATTTTATAATCTCCTCATTTTTATTTGGGAGACTTTCACCAAAATACCTGGAATCGTTTTATAAGCAATTGTAATCCTAACCATAAAGCTAAAGCCACCATGTAAATTAGGGGTCAGGCAAATGTGTAACTTTATCAATCCTGAATCAGTCTTGTGCTGATTTTTAACTACTCTTTGGGGTTTTTTGTTTGCTTGTTTGTTTTTGTTTGTTTTGTTTTTGTGGTCTTTTTGGCTTTTTTGCTGTTGTTGTTTGTTTGGGGTTTTGATTGTTTTGTTTGTTTGTTTGTTTTTGTTTCGATTTTTTTTTGGTTTTTTTTTTTTTTTTTTTTTTTTTTTTTTTTTTTTTTTTTTTTTTTTTTTTTTTTTTTTTTTGTTTTTTTTTTTTTGTTTTTTTGGTTGCTGTTTGTTTTGTTTTGTTTTGTTTTGTTTTGTTTTGTTTTGCTTTGCTTTGATTTTTTTTTCCTTTATTGTAAACATGTCCCAAACAGGAATTGGTGAACTTGCTTTTGACTGGCAAAGCTGTGTCCAATGTTTTCAACAATGTGATAGAGCTGGACTCTGGGAATGGCAACATCACCATTCTGAAAGGCATCACGAGTCGCAGTGATATTGGTTTGCTGTCCCTCTTTGAGCACTATGATGTCTGTCAGGTAAGCTTTCCATGCTCCTGCTTTAATCAAAAAGAAAACAGTTACTTTTAAAATCAGCTTGGAGCGAGTAAAGCAGCAAAGAAATTACTGGCTTGGTTCAGTTTATCTCTTCTGTGCTGTAGTGGTGGTTCTATTACCAGTAAAAAAAAATTACAGACAATTAAAATACCTGTTAATGCAGTGGGATTGATCCCTTTAATTGCTTTTGATAGTCATATTTCAATTGTAGCCATCATGAAAATGGAAAGATAGATTAAAACTTTCAAAGGAGTGACAGCCATTAATTTATCTCAGGAAAAACCTGTGTGAGGGTTTCACTAGTTCTGCATCAACAGGAGAAGGAGGATGGGAGGATGGACATCTTTCCTAAAGACTTGTTCTGTCCTAAACAGTCTTGTGTTTGATGCAGGAATATTATTTGAAATTCTCTTGCTTTTGTTAGATACTTAGAGCAGTCCCACCTGCATTTGCAGCAGCAGCACCTCTATAAGAATTTGAAAGTGATTGCCAAAGGATTTGTTTGTACTGGTCTGATACAAATGTGTGACTGAAAACAAAGCTTGATTTTAACTCCTTCCCATATGGCTGAAGTCAGCTGCACTCTCCTGCTATTGGCAAATTATATTTTTGTGTTATTTTTAATGAAAAACAATCATTTACATTATTCACAGGACTACAAAAGGCTTGAATTCAGTCAAGACACCTTATCAGTGTACTCAAATCAGATTAATTCAGAACAGAGTGGACTATAAATAAATAAGCTTCTGTGTCTTGTTCACGCTTCTTTTTCTTTTCTGTAAACAATGTAACATTTAAACCCTCAAAAAATAGTTATGCACCACTCCAGCATTTTTTCCATTCTCTAGTGTGGAAAATGACTCGGGAGTAGCAAAATGGTAAATGAGGTCAGGGCAGGTAAGAGCTATTTCCTACCCACCTGCCCTCTAAAAATAAAACAAGTTATCCAGAGATTCAGACACCATTTTCCACTTATTCTGCAAATTATATGGTAGAGGGGATCTGTTTCTGCTGCTGGGCTCTTGCATGGGAGTTGGACTGGTGAGCAGGGATCTGTTTTTCCAAGCCAGTGACTTAATCAGTTACAGAAACTCCAGTAGACGTAGTTTCCTTTTTTTTTTTTTAAGAGTCTACACTAGCTGGGCATCTGCTGCAAATTGTCTTGGTTTTTATTAAGAACATCTGGGTGTTTTCTGCATTTCAGTTCAGAGGCAATGTCTGCTTAGGACTGGGACAGAAGTCAGATTCTGGTGGATTTTGGCCCCAAACTGGGGAGTCTCCACCATGGCTTCAGCATAAGGGGCCAGATTCTGCTTCGTGTTCCAAAATTTAGAGGAGTTCAGGAAAAAGAAATGTCAGTGGCAGTTTGCAGCAGTGGAACTGAGAATAGAATTTGTCTTTCAAAGTGACTCTTTTATTCCTCTCAGCATCCAATTACAGTGTGGCTCTGAGGCTGGTAACTGAACCCAGCCATGGAAAAGGACTGTCATTTTTGGTTGGGTTTATTTTTTGTTTCCAGCAGTAAGAAAATCCTGAGTGTGCTGTATGGTGAATCACAGACACTGGAGTCAGAAACCTCCCTTTAGGTCATATCCAGCCAATCTCTCAGGGGATAACTAAGGATATTTTTATGTCCTGTTATATAGCAGGGTTTCTTTTAAGAATCTGCATTCATGGAGTGCCTTTTTGCTCAGATGGCCACTTTGTCATTGATTTTAGTGCATGTAACTGTGATCTTACAGTTTTTCTCACCCATCTCTACTCTAAAATACGAATGAATGCAAATAAAGATTTGCAGGTCCTTGTGAATTTGGAGATTTTAATATCTAGTACACAACCTGCGTTTGGAAATCCTATTAATAAATCAGACTCTTCATTTACTTAGTTTCCTCTGATTATAATTTCACTCCTAATCCAGCCTGGCCCCTAAACAATTCATCCCCATCCGCTGGGCATTTGCAGCTGATGTAACAGTTCCTCCCTTTTTCATCAGCACATCCTGTCCAAAGCTTGTTTTTATTGCCCTTCTCTAGACTTGTTCCAGCTTACCAACACACTGAGGATGGGCTATTCAAGATTCCAGGCTAGATGCAGTAAATCCACATGGACAAAGACTTCCCTGCCATTTTATCTCCTTTTTCTAATATGTAGAGCATTTGTGTATAATCCACAATTCCCTTGGCGTGGCTCTTGGGTTGCAGGATATGGTGAGGGCAGGTGAATTAATCCTCCTGCCAAACTCCAGCAGTGGCAAATCCGAGCAAAATGATCCATCCCTTCTTCTCCAGCAGCTGCCTGGACAATCCCTCTGTTCCCCATCCATTCATCTTCTTCCAGTGGATCCTGTGTTATCTTTGCTGATGAGAAAAACGTGTGCCCCAAGTAATTTGTCTGGAATTGTTAATGTTCAGTCATCACTCTGAGTCCTGACATATCACCAAACTCTGTGGAGTTTTTGCAGTGTAATTACTTGCTGCAAATTGTTTCACAATGACAGATGGATCCAGTCCATCTGTTTCATGTGCAAACGTTTAGTTTCACAGTGAGATTCCCTGTTTTAATAGGAAAAAAAAGCTAAAAGTCCAATTCTGCTACTTTTCAGTAGGCAAGTTACACATCTCTGGGTTTCTTCTCTTTGTGCTAAGCCCATGTTTAAGCAATATCAATTCCATGTGATCTTACACATTTAACTTAGAAGCCCAAAATGAGATTTCGGATTTCCTGGGATTTATTTAGAGCATTACAAGCAACAGAAACATTTCCACATGAAACTGGTGGGGTTTTCCTCTGTCTGCTGAGCTGCTGAGTGCAGCAGTTCAATCTGGGGGAATCTGGGTGGTTTCTCAGCAGGGACAAGATCTCAGAGAAGGGGATCAGGCACAGGAGTAGCAAGACCAATTTTAGCACTCCTGGGTGAGAAAATCCCTGTGTTTGGATCAGAGCCTTTGGCCTAAATGCCACATTAAAATTGCAGGTGAAAAGCCTTAGAATGGTGAAATTCTTTCTTTCAAAATGTCTTATGACTTTACAAGTAGAAAGGGATGGAAATAGAGGCTCCTCAATGTTTATGCCAAGTCATTAAATAACAGTGAAAAAAGGAAAAATAATGTGGATTTTCAGGTAATAAATTTAACAGATACTTCTGTTATCATTATTATCATTAATAACTCGCTAATTCTTTAATAATATTAATAAACAATTAATAAACACCCATGTGCTGATTAATAATAATAACTATAACATTTATATGCCATTTTCTATTAACAAAATAGAAAGAGTAGCAAGTCTTATTTCCACTTTACAGAGATGGGTAACAGGTGAATAAAAGTCAAAGTGCTTACCCCAATAATCACCCAGTAAGCTCCTGGCTGAACTGGGATGAATATGGGTCTGAATCTCCCAATTAAAGGCAGTGTGGTGCTGGCTGATGAATTTCACCATCCTTCTGAAAATGTTTTTTGAAGCTCCTTTAGGTATGGGCTGTTCTGTGTGAAATAATGGAAACATTCAAGGTTTCTTGTCTCTTTTGAAGCTTCCGTTTGATTTGTCTTTGTTTTCACCAATCCTCTCCTGCTTTAATCTGTCCTGCTATAGTGGTTAAACCTCCTGTTGTCTGACCTCCCAAATTCACCCTGCCCTGGGTCCTGCCTGTCCCAGTCCCTGCCTGAGCTGCCAGCACTCCAAGGGACCTGGTGCTTTTTAGTTTCTGCTTCTCTGAAAACAGAGAGGGCATTGACAAAGCAGCTACTCACATTTTCCCTATTTCTTTTCAGAAAGAGAGAGTAAAGCAACAGAAATAAACAGAATTTATTCATTAAAATTCCACAGATGGGAAGTATTATCTTTGGTCCTTTTGAAGAAGCCCCTCTGTGCTATGACAAGGCTGACTTGAAGGATGAAATTCAGCCCACGTGCTCTGTCTCCCGGCACCTCACCTGTGGTTTTGCCCTGTGGAATGTCCCTCCTATAACCTCCTTCCCAGGGAAATGTGTCCCCTAAACAATCTCTTTTCCCCATCAATTGGCTGGAGTCAAGCCTTTGAATTTCCCATTGTGGAGGGCAAAGTTTAGGAAAAGGGTTTTAACCACCTCGTTTGAGAAACCAACCACAAAAACACACAAATGCAGAATGGAAACTGATGGTTGGCTTCGATTTTCCATTTATTTTTTGGGAATAGGGGTAAATATTGTGCCCTGCAGATGCATCAAAGGAAGCTGCTATTTATTTAAGACTTTTGTGAGCATCACTGTGGTCAAAAACACGGAGTACATTCAAATTTGACTGAAACAAGGCTGACAAAGCATTGGCCTTTGAGAAAGTCTGTTCTTCATTCCTTGTTTTCACATCTCCCTTTCTAGCCTGGAACTGAAATTTTCTTTAATGAAGTTCTGTTGTCCTCTGAGTTATGTGCAGTTATTTTCCCAGAGGCCAGTCACTGTTGCTGGGGTATTAGCATTGCTTCCCTCTCAACATCCCTCCAAATAAAATAGAATCAGGGAGTTTTTATTTAAGACTGTAAGGATAACAAACCCCACATGTCTAGGAGAGCTGTGCATGCTTTGCCAACACATAAAGCAGAAAATGATAAGTCAGATATTTCCCACATGTTTCTCTGGATTATGAACACCTGCATTTGGATCTGGATTTATCCCATCTCACTTTAGATGCTTTTTAGGCTGTAAATGCTTCAGGTAAGAGTCCAGCCAATCCCCTGCATCACTGCTGAATGGGAGGGGTCTGAATTTCTGACAATACTCATCTCTTCCTTATTTGTTTTTACAGACAGACAAAGCCTAAGGGCCAACCTGCAGTGGAGAGCTTAGAAATAAATACAGAAGAGTTCCCTGGGCTGAATCCTGCCCTGTTCTTGTCACTGCAGTGATGTAACTCCCTGAAATGAGCTGGAAACTCTGTGTGTAGTGAGGAAATGGCAAAATGCTGAAATCTGAGTGAGGGTCTGAATCTCCCTCAAGATTTCTTCATTTTTTGGGACATTCCAGAAGAGCAGCAGAGTGGGACAGAGATAAAGCAAAGACCTTGAGGCTGCCTGGCACCCTGAGGTCTGTTTTTCTTGCCTCATCTGTTGCCTTTTATATCATGGTAGCATAAGGGAATTTTAATCAAAAGCCAGTGCTTCCCAGGAGTCTCCTCTTTGCTTTGGGAGTCCTAGGACTTAACACACATCTCTTTCTATTCTTCTTCAGTAATGTCCTTTCCATACTTCCCCCTTCCCCCAGTTAATTACCAGAAAAATTTAATTTTCTACAAAAAAAAAAAAAAAAAAAAAAATTCCAAAGCTGCAGAGAAATTATTTAGGCCTCCCATATAGCAGTAGTGTTTGCTATTATTTTATAAATATATGGCTCAAAGCTCTTCAATTTCTGTCTCACCTGGCGTGGTGCATACTCTGAATATCAGATCTCGTAAGCATTGATTTTATTTTTCTCAATCTGATTGAAATCAAGTATTTGGCAATGGCAATAGCTTTACCTTCACAGTGTCCCTTAATTATCTGAAAATACAGTGGTGATGGGGCTGACCTGGTGTTTGGTGTTTGGGGGTGCTCTGGTGTTTGGTGCTGGTGGAATGGGTGACCTGGGTCAGTGGGGTCCCTGCTCCTCCCAGGGCTGTTGAAAAGGTGTCTGTTTTTACCCCCACTGACACTTCACTCTTAACACCCCTGGAACATTGTTTAATATTTATTCAGAAAAGGTCACTGCAGCTATGAGGAATAAAGCACTGACAGAACAAACAATAGGCTGTTGCCTGTATCTCTGAAAGCTTTGTTTAATTATCCTTTTGCCTGTCAATCCTACTGGGTTTGGTACTACCAGAAATTCCTGTTTGACAGAACCCAGCCCTTTGTGGAACCTTTGTGGAACTGTGATTACTTCTCAAATAAACATCTCTAGGAGCTCTGCTCAGGGAAAGAAACATAAAGTAAGGAATGCTTGATTATAACTAGAAAATGAATAGTAAAGTCCCACAAGCAAGGAGGTGAAATTATATTAAGTGACAAAACTCCTGGAGGTAAAAATGCCATCAGAGTGGCCATATCCAGTTATCCTGCTTGGTTTTGGTATCACATTCTCTTGTTTGTTTCTCTTGGAATACACGTGGCAAAAGATGGCCTTGTTCAAGGGACAAAATAAAGCTGAATGGAGAGGTGCCATCCACTGACTGTGGCAGGTCTATTGGGATAATTCTCCAGCAATAAATATTTGTCTGTAGGTTGAATTTCAGCTTTGTGGGAATACACACCAAAGCCAGATGTCAGATGGGGAATGAGCCCTATGAAGGTGCTTGCTTTTGAAAAGCTGACGTTTCCCAAAGATCAGAACAGTGTCCCTGAAATTTATGAGCATTCTGAAGGGTTTTTGTAAGGGAGAGGATCAGGGTTAGGGGAGTCTCCATGGGAATTGGAAACATGCAGTACAAAAGTGATGCCTGAAGTGGCTCCCTAGAAACAGAGACCAGACAGGAGTAAGGGAATAAAAGTGGATGTTTCATTTGAAGGTCTTCAAAGGCCCACCCTGGGGAGCCAGAGGCTGCTCACACCCTGGACCCCAAGATGAACCCCCCAAAACTGACCCCCAGTCATGAGTTCTTCACACAGTTATAGGTTTTGGTCCATTTGCATATCAGCATAAATTCACCAACTAAAACTTCAGCTAATGATGTAATTTCCCCAGCTTATCCCTCCTTCTCAAGATGTTGGGTTACACATTTTGTGTCCAGGACAGTCTGGGTGCCCTTGGAGAGCAGGCTCAGAGAAGCTTTGTTATGTCTGTCTTAAAGTGAGAGAACAGTGGCTAACAGGCTACAAAACACTGCAGAGTTACACACTGAGTACTACAGGATTTAAAAGTATGAAAGTTAAAATTCAAGGCATCAGGACACCTCATTCATTCCCCCCTTACTTTCCTTTTGCCTGAAGATGATTAATGAACCTGCTGGAAAACCAGTACTTGAATAGTGATAAAAACACAGCCATCGAGCCCTAATCAAAAATAATACTTCATAAAAAGGATGCAAGTCACATATCCCTGATTTACCTCTGGAATTCAGCCTTACAGTGGTAGGAAAGACACTGGAAAGAAAGCTCCCAATCTCTGTCAGGGTCTTGTTGGGTGGCACAGACACTCTGCTGAGTTTGAGGCGTTTCCTGAGGAGGCAGAACATTGGGTATTCATACCTGTTCTTCCCTGTCCTGCTTCCAGGTTTTATTCCAGGTTTTATTCCAGGTTTTATCCAGTATCACCACCACCAAGCAGGCTGGTCAGGCAGCTGAGGAAGCACTCAGGCCCTACCAGCTGGACCAGTTTAATAGGGCATAATTCAGTGTATGGGGAAGGGTCTGGAGAGTGAGTCCTGTCAGGAGCTGCTGAGGGAGCTGGGGGTGTTTGGCCTGGAGAAAAGAAGGCTCAGGGATGACCTTATTGCCCTCTAGAACCCCCTGGCAGGAGGGGGCAGTGAGGTGAGAGTTGGCCTCTTCTCCCAGGCAACAAACGATGGGCCAAGAGGAAACGGCCTCAAGCTGCAGCAGGGGAGGTTCAGGCTGGACATCAGCAGGAATTTCCTCACTGGAAGTGTGGTCAGCCATTGGAATGGGCTGCCCAGGGAGGTGCTGGAGTCCCCATTCCTGGGAGTATTGAAGAAACCAGTGGATGTGACCCTCAGTGCTCTGGTTTGGTTGTCAAAGTGATGTTCAGTCAGAGGTTGGGCTCGATGGTCCTGAAGGTCTTTTCCAGCCTGAATGGCTCAGTGACTCTTCTCCACTCAACAGCTGATGCTTGAGGAAGCAGCCAAAGGAATCTTCTCGATGGGGATTGTCCTTACTTTGCCAGCAGCATGGTTCCATATTACATTTTGTACAAAATGCATTTTGCATCTTGGTGTCAAAGGCAGCAGCTAATCCTCAGCTGGATAAACTGATGTAACCAAAACAAAGACTTCTCCCTTCGAGGATTTGAGTGACAGTATTTTTAGACTCTCCTTGTTGTCTCAGAGTTCGTGCCCTCGCTGCTTTCTGCAAAGATTGGAATTGAAAACTACACATTTTTGGAGGATGTTCCTGCAGCCCTCAATCATCTGAACAGTTTGTCCTGGCTGCAGGGGGATGGTTCATGTGAGTGAGAGCTGGAGTGGACGTGGCTTTGCAAGTTCTGTATCTCTCTCATCTTTATCAAATGTTGTTTGATGAGGCTGGGAAGTTGCTTTTGCAGACAAACGTAGGAAGAACACATTTTCATTTTTAGGAGGAGACTGGCTGTTCTTTTTGGCTTTGACTTATCTGCATATTAAAATATGCCTGTTTGTGAGACTGAATCTTTTCATCTGTGTCCCTCTTAATTTGCCATCTTTTGTTGAAACTGCTTATTTTCTTTTTTGATAACTCCTGTTACGAGTATTATTGGAAGCTTGTAAAAAAATTCTTTACTTCTAAGCCAAGAATTTACATAAAAAGCAAAACTGTTGTATAAAAGGCTGTTTTAAATAGATATCAGCAAAGTAATGAGTCAGGGAACAGTTACTTAATTAGCTGGAGACTTGTTATCTAACATCAGAAGAAATTCTCATTGGGGAAGACAGCTGAATTTGCACTCGTAACGCTTCAGATGTAAATTCTAAATATCAATCAGGATGAAAACACAAACCCCTTATCACTTAGGGGGCTGGTTAGAGTTTTGATCACAACAGAATTAATGTTGGCTTCTGCCTTTTGGCGTTTGCCACTTGCCCCTGTGCCCAGGGTGAAGGACTGAAGGCTGCACTGTAGGAGCTCTATCCAGAAATGTGTGTCTAGAAATCATGTATAAGGATTTTTCTGTTAAAAAGACCCTCAGTTTCCATAGGGCTTTTTTCAGGGAAAAAGTCCTGAAAGCAAAATGACTGAAATCAAAATGATTTCACTGAAAGCAAAATGGTTAATTTCAGATTTCAGTTTCCCTAAGCAATTTCTCAAAGGTACAAACCCAGCTGCAGTGCTGTTGGTACCCCCTTCCTCCATCCCTTATAGATTAAATCTCTTGAGTATTCTAGTTTCAAACATCTCTGAATGAGTATGAAAATTGTTCTCACACACTTTCTTACAGAACATTCAGGTTATTTATAAATATACTTTCGAAAGAAGGACAAAGGCTTAGAAAAGGCTTTTGTTAAAGTTTTATTTTCACTTGAGCATATTTCATTTTTAAGAATAATGAAGCAAAACAAACACTTCTGTTACTGCCTTCTTCTATAGCTGAAAATACATGTTTGGACTGTGAAGTAGAAGATGATAAAGTGAAGGGAATATATTACTTTCTTTACTCAACAAAAGATTTTGGGCTCTGTTGAGTTGCCCAGGCAGGGATGTACCATGGTACCTGAGATCCTGTGAGTCTCTTACCTGGTTTCCAGTTATTGTTGAATGGCAGCACAGCCTCCCATTGATGCCATGTTGTATCCCTGTGGTTTTACAGCTATTGCAGAGGACAGGATTCCTTTTGGTTCAGCTCATCTGGGATCTGATCTTTTAGCTGTAAAGGCACTACAGCTGCATTTCATTACCTGCCATAACCCAAGGCCTAATATTTGCTTTATGTGCTCCATGAGCTGTACTGGTCTGCTTCATCAACAGTCTATAATGAGCCTTCATTAGTGTTTATAGACTACAATAAATACATAAATAAATAAATATACGATCTTATCAATTCTGTGTTTTCCACGATGAATTGTTTCTCCGCTCTGCCCCTGTGATATTTTAATATTTTGTGTTTTTCTTCCAGGTTGGTTGTTACTTGAAGACCCCCAAGTACCCAATTTGGCTGGTCTGCAGTGAAAGCCACTTCAGTGTGCTTTTTTGTTTGGAAAAGGATTTGCTCAGTGACTGGAAAATGGGACGGAGGTTTGATCTCTATTACTACGATGGCTTGGCCAACCAGGATGAAGAGATCCGGTTGACAGTGGGTGTGTGCAGCTCCCTGATTCCTCAGTTCCCCTCTGGCAGGGTACAAGGAAGGATGCAGTAATACAAACAGTGGTGGTTGCCTGCACTGAATGTTAATCTGTGTGCTGTTCCCTAATTTCCATAATTAGTTGTGGTGGTTAATTAGATTTCGCAAGGAGGTTTTCAAGATAAGCTCTGGAAAGGGTTACAAGTGAGCCTGTGTCACTTTATACACACTGACAAACCTTTCAGTGGCACTGATTCCCAAGGAACAGGTTGTGATCTCTGGCTTATTCATACTCCATAAAATACATTTTACTATTCCCTTTCTCCTTCACATCATCTCACATCGTTTCCACAGGCAGAAAGTGCAGGTCTCCAGTTCCTCACCCAAAATGCCTGTAGGAAAATGAGCAGAGAAGGTGAGGAAACATGAAATCCTTGCCTCTGAGGCAAGAAGATGCCAGTAATCTGCTAAAACAGTTTAGTCTCTTACCTGCTTGGAAGCACAAGCCTGCAACTTGTTACACTCCTTCTTTCAGGAAACCAAGCCAAATTACACAGCTGCTTTTACAGTAACTACATATTTCTCCAACTGGAAGGCATTTGGATGAGTTTCTGGTCCTTAGAAAGCACCTACTTCAATACACTCTCCACCACTAAACCCCTGTTTGCTAATAATATCCTACTCACCTTTTGTTCTGTTCCCTGTGGTACATTTCTGCAGTCTTATCTGTGATTCTTTGATAACCAAATTCCTTCTCAGTCTTAAGGAGCCACTCTATTTCAGTCTGCTCTTTAGAAATAAGTTGTCTCTATTCCTTGTTTGCACTGATATCCAGGTTTTTGGACAGGATGGGTGCTGTATGTTCTGCTTGAGTCCCTGTGGGAAAGCTGGGAGTGCTGGGGGCTTGAGCACCTCATGAGATTTGGTAGTGAGTTCAATCATCTTTCTGCCTGTTATTTATCCTCTTATTTTAAAGCAAATCCCTGTCATTCTGCTGGAAGGGTCACATGATATATTAGCTCCAAAAATGATCAATTTTCACAGGGCTGTGGTTGCCAGCTGCTTCCCATATCCCAGATAAAAGATGACAAAGCTCAGCACAGGACTAGAGACACATTTTTTCTATTGTGTTGTACCATGTAACATCTGGTCCAGAACAGGTATCCTAATGTGTCTTTCCATCACCAGGAATGTTTCCAAAATCAGGAGCTGCCAAGCCCTCTAAGATCCCTGGGTGAGGAATTCCCCAGAGCATGTATAAATTTTTCCCTTTACTGTCCAACCTGTCATGGCATTTCCTTGTGTTTCTCCTCAAAGCCTAAACGTGCATGGAGTTGTTGATATCTCTTTGTTGTGGCCACAGCCCCTCCCAGGGATGTGTCCCAGTAAATCCTTTGTTATCTGTGAAATTCTGCAAAAGGCAGTAAAAATGCAAATATTTTCATCATTCCACAAAAACTCTGTCTTGGTTCTGGCTGTGCAGTAATCCCTTGCTAGGTCTGGAGAAAACTGGAATTGCTTTACATCCCAAAAGGTAGCACTGGCCAAACATCTAAACCCAGCACACAGGGCCAGATGGAAATATCAGAATGCTAAATATTGCTGGTATTTCCCTTGTGGAAATCCCAGCAAGAGGTGATGTTTAGGCAGTGTTACCTGGAGATGCAGCACGAGGAGCTGGGTGCTGCCCCAGCCACATCTCCCTGCTGCTGGGTGGCAAAGTGGTTTGCTTTATTTGGGCAAGAAGGTGAATTCCTTGAAATGGGAATCTTGATTATAATTAGGTGAAATTACCATCAACATTTCAGGAAACATTGAAGGAATTGCTCTAGGCAAGAAAGGCAAAAAAGACAGAAGAGTAGAATTGTATTTTGGGAGTAGCAGCAATTGCTACTTTATATTGAGAATTTGCCCTGCTTCTCATACTTAATCATTTGCCAAAATGTAGGCAAGAAATTTAAAGCTCCTGCATAAAAGCAGGTTAATGACATCAACGTGCCATCATAAAGAGAGGAAAATAATAATAAATCTTCCCATTGGGGTAGAGATTTTAGATAGGCAGAGAAATTCTGTAACAGTGCTGGCACTCAGTTTCTCACTACCTAAAGGTACAATATACATATTCCTTGCCTGTTACTCCAAGGTACACCTTTATGATACTTCTTTCCCTATTTCTTTGTATGGAAACCCTCCATTCAAACCTTTTGATTGGAAGAATTCAGGTCTAAAAATGACAAAATTAATCAAAATTGGCCATGACTGGGAAAGGCAGTCACGCCATGTGGCTGTCCTGCTACCAGGGCTATGGTCAGGACAGTGGCTTAAGTAGCACCAGGAGAGGTTTAGAGAAAAATTTCTCCACAGAAACGGTTGTCAAGCATTGGAACAGGCTGCCCAGGGAAGTGGTGGGGTCACCATCCCTGGAAGTGTTCAGAAAATGTGTAGATGTGGCACCTGGGGACATGGGTTAGTGATGGTGCTGGATTGATGCTTGGACTTGATTTTAGAGTTTCCAACTTCTATTATTCTAAAATTCTATGTTACAAACTCTTCAATATTACGATATTTAAACTAATAAGACTCCTGTTTGCCTCTAAATTCCTGAGGATCTAGAAGAAAACCACCAGTACTTTATTTACTTTTAAATATTGTCCGTTTCCCTCCAGTCCAGCCCTTGCAGTCATGCATAGTTTTCTGCATGTGCTTGTACCCATCAGATCAACACACAAGGGAGAGCCAGGTCCTGTCTGTGACATGAGAGAGCCAGACAGATCTGAGGCTGGCAGCTGTCAGGACAGTCCCCTCCCATCCTGTCTACATCAGTCTCACAGGAGCAGACCCAAATCCTACACCCTGCCTTGGCATCGTGCGCTGCTCGCAGCCAATCCATTGGCTGGGTGACAGACAGAAAAGAAGAAAGGAGAAAAAAAAAACCAAAAAACCCTGATCTGCTGCAGTTTAAATGTTTGACTCCAAAACAGGAAACAGCTGAGCAGACTGACATCCAAGCTGGTGGCAGGATGTTTTGTCCCTGGGAAGTTCAGCTCTGCTTTCACTGGTGACAGATGCGGTGTCTGAGACAGTGAGCTCTCTGTTTTCCCTGGAATGCTGCGATTGCCTCCCGGTCCCCCAGGAATGCTCCCAGCCTGGGGAGGCTCCCTGGTACCCCACACAGCATCATCTTCTCCTGTCTGTGCACTGCTTGCTGAACAGTCAAGGCACAATCTTCTTTTCCAGGGTTAAAGGGTCCTAACCCAGTTCAAGCTGGACTTGGGCTTTCCTATTCAAGCGTAGCACCACCACTGTCCTTAACGTTTGAGTAACAAAAGTTACTCAGTAAATACAACATCAGTTGCAAAATAAAATCCTCCTGACCAGCCCTGCAGCACATTAGTTCATTCTCTGATTTGTGGTTTTCCTTGAAACCATCTCTGTAGGAGTAATCTGTAGGAGCACATCCAGAGGAGGCACCGAGGCTGGAGAGGGGCTTGGAGCACAAACCCTGTGAGGAACAACTAAGGGAGCTGGAGGTGTTTAGCCTGGAGAAAAGGAGACTCAGAGGGGACCTTATCACTCTTTACAACTTCCTAACAGGTGGCTGTGCTCAGGTGGGGGTTGGTCTCTTTCTCCAGGCAGCACTGACAGAACCAGAGGACACAGTCTTAAGCTGTGCCAAGGGAAATATAGACTGGATATTAGGAAGAAGTTATTTACAGAAAGGGTGATAAAACACTGGAATGGTCTGCCCAGGGAGGTGGTGGAGTCACCATCCCTGGATGTGTTTGAAAGGAGACTGGATGTGGCACTGGGTGCCATGGTCTGGCTGAGGTGTTGGGGCGTGGGTTGGACCCGATGGTCTTGAAGGTCTCTTCCAACCTGGACATTCTGTGAATTCTGTGAATTCTGTAATCCAGCCTGGCTCAGGCAAAGTGATCAGTGCTGAATGTGGCAGTGGTTGGACTCAAATCATCTGAGAGGTCTTTTCTGTGGGGTTCTGTATGAACAGAAATTTCCCCAGCCACTAACAATGTCATTTTGTCTCTGCAGATACAACTCAGGTGTGCCCTGAAAATAAAGAAGATGATCTTACTCCTCCACTTGAGCACTGTATTAGGACAAAGTAAGTCAAATTGCAGTTTTTCATATAGATACATTCCGTTGTTGATACAAGTAATATATGTAGGGCTGGAGTGTCAAAAAGCCCCATAAATTCAGCAAGTAAAGCTGAAAAATTACTGCTTAAAAATCAGAAAGGATCTGTACAGGCCAGGCCAGGCTGTGATAAGTATTACACGTATTACATTATGTAATAATGTGTAAGTGTTACGCATTGTGTGTTAATGTAATTAACATTGAACTGTCCAAGGTGTTCATTCTTAGAGGAACCTTCATCACATCACCAAGAACTGACTAAGCCAAATTCAGTCTGAGAGCACAGCTTGGTTGCAATAGATCTAAATTTAGATTCCCAAAAGTGCTTGATTGCAGAGGTATAATAAGAAAAGGAGAAAATTTATTCCATTTTCATCAGTCTTTTCTGAGGAACAAAATGGGGAACCTGGGTGTTGTTTTCAATGCATGAAGCCCCATTGAACAGTCTCAATTTTCTCCAACTGTCTGTGGACAGCAAAGGCTTTGTGAGGACCACAAAAACACCAGGTTTTGTGCAGTCATTCCTGACAGTCCTTAGCTCATACTCTCTCCTTAAATACAGTGCTAATTCCTGCTGTGCTGGGATTTTCATGGCCATTTTGAGGCCCATATAAGCAATCCATCCAAGTCATACTGAACTTAATGGGAACATTTTCAGCTTAGTGAGACATGAAAGAAGCAAAATGGAGAAATTTAACTGGGCAGAAAATTCAGCTTTATATCAGTTCCAGCACAGCTTTGGAAGTCATTATCTGAATATCTCTGGAGCAAGAAGTGAAAGCCTCATTGTCAGAGACCATAACATTTCTTAAACCAGCAAGCCAGGCAGCTTCAGGTTTCTCTTGCAGCTTCCCTCTTGTCCTTGATGCAATTTGCTCTGTAAAAAAAAAAAAAAAGCCCAGCAGAAAATAAATAAATAAATAAGGACAGTGGCTGCCAATGTGTTGATCAGAAAATCACTGAAAAGTAGAAAAAGGCATCCTGCAAGGTGACAGCAGTGACATGTGACATCAGCCCAGCCTTCCTGCACATACAGATTTTATTGATTCTTCATTTCCAGTGACACATGAGCATGACTACAAACTAAAATACATAATGTATAACCTCAGAAAGCCCCCCAGGGAGAATAATGCATGCAACTACTTAAACTCTTAGAATATCTTCCATTCCTGGCATTGTGTCAGAGTTATACAGTATTGGTAGTGCTGCTGTTTATTTATTTTAAGTTCCCTGCTTTAATCTGCTGGAGAAGTAAATTACCAGCAAATTCCAGTGTCAATTTATTTTGTTTGTAGCTTTCTCAGCACTGTCTGATTTACCCTGGGCAGGCTGGCTCCTTGTTTTCAGTGTTCTCCCTTTGTTTTCAGGGTATTTATTTAAGCGTGGCCTTGCAGCAAAAGGTTTTTCATGTTAAATTTTTCCTTTTGGTTTTAAGAACTTTTTCTTCCAACTACAGAACAGTCTACAAGGAAAAGTAAAAACTGGCCCAATTAAGCAAAATTTTAACAATTTGGGAGATTAAAAAAAAAAGGAACTTTTTTTATCATACAACTGTGGGAAACTCTCCTAAGCTAATTTTTAATAAAGCAAAGAGTCACTGATTTTTGGTGAAGAATTCATGATGAAACTCCATATCAGACTTCCTTCACCAAAAAATGCAGGATAATTTCTCAGGCAGAGTGGAGAATTCCACAGTCTGAACCATCAGAATTGAGATGATAAACTATCATTAATTGGTTTTATTGTTAACTGGGGGTTTTTCCTTCCATTCCCATGCCTCAGTTCTGGTTTAATC
The DNA here is from genome assembly GCA_013400775.1 of Chaetops frenatus. Classification (NCBI taxonomy): domain Eukaryota; kingdom Metazoa; phylum Chordata; class Aves; order Passeriformes; family Picathartidae; genus Chaetops; species Chaetops frenatus. Next base: position 73,120 of record VZTR01011393.1, read on the forward strand.
CATGACAAGCCCATTGCTTACCCCAATACCTGAGCACCACCATCCTGTAACACACACTTGAGTTCTGTGCCTCACATCTGCCTGCTGTTTGTTCTCTTACCCTCTCCTAAAGGGAAAACTCCATAGGTAATAGGCTGGTTTTGCATTTTAATAATAATAATAATAATAATAATAATAATAATAATAATAATAATAATATCAGAAGAGAGGGGTTGTTTTGCTTCTGCAGGAGGAGAAGGCTCATATTTTCAGTCCCTACTGTATAAAACATCAGAAGAATTTAGTTCTGAGTTTCAAGCAGGGAAGCCTTCAGCTGGCACTGGAATGAACAGTCTCCACCAGGTATCAGTGTAACCTGGAGGCTCCCAAAAAAAGGACAAGTAAAAGTGCTTTTCTGGTGGCTCTCAGCCCCAGACATCTGTGGCAGCAGTGGGATTCTGGCCCAGGGATGTCTGGAATGTGCATCCCTGGGTTGTTTTGGAGATGCCGTGCAGACAACTTATCCTGTCCTTCCCTGAGGAATATTCTTATATCATAGTCCTGATCCTCAGCACTGGAGGAAATAACATCTGGTAGCTCTGCCTGGGGGGAACCAAACTCTGGTGTGATGTTTCAACCTGAATTCAGCAGTATTTTTTGTTAACCCTCTGTGGTGGTGGGGCTGTGGGATGCATGAGCTCACCTGTTGGCTGTGAAGTGAACACCCAAAGGGAATTTGATGGATGGGAGAAGAGCAGAGCATGGACTTTTCACCCTGAATTATTGATGTGCTCCAAAACAATACCAAATTATCAGCACAGGAGATGCTCACTGAGTGCTGTTCCAGACTGAGCATTGTTCAGGGCCTGACCTGTTCCTCTTCAGTTCCTGTTAAGTCCATGACCTTTGGGTGAGGTTGTACTTGATGGAGATGGGTCAAATGTAGTTTTCCTTTGGATAATCTGATAAATTATAATTGAATCAGCAGCTAGAAAATGTCTCATGTTTGAGTTACACTGTGGCAGGATAGTTTGGGGAAGTGATCACCTGCATTATCCAGGAAGTTTTGTATCTTTTTGGAAGTAAGAGGCTTTTTCAGCACCTGTGAGTGAGATTCCTCACTCTTTGGCACTTTTCCTTGGGCAGGTGCAGGAGGGGAAAAAAAGTTTTGAACCTGTCTCATAGAAGCAAACAGCCAAAGGCTGCTTTTTGGTCTAAAAAATGGTTTGAAAATAAACCCAGGAGATGAGGCTAGTTCTGAAAGTTACCTTCAGTCCTGCTTCAAAAATCGTGTTCTGTTTAAGCTCTTAGTGAAAAGCCTGTTTTTAAAAAAAGCCAGTTCCTCACTGCACAGTGATTAACAGCAACAGCAAAAATGGTGTCAGCAATGGGAGTAATTCCACAGAGCACAGTGCCAGGCTCAGAGCAGATTTCATTTGGTGTCTTTGGGCCTTTGTGGCGCCTCTGTGGATCCCTCTCAAAGCTTTAATCACCCTGGTGAGACAGAAAGTTGCACTTTGGAAAGATTCTACTCAAAGATAAGGGATGATTTGATGCCATTACCCAAAAAATCGAATGGGGGCAGAAGGTGGCAATTGTTTTTTTCCATTTGGTTGTTTAAGGGGTGACATTCTGAACCTCTGACAGGGACAGCTCTCACCTCTGGCAAACACCAGACTTAGGTTGAATAAACCCAGATGAAACAAATTCTGCTTTTAGTCTAAGATGTGGGGCATCTCTGCTGTGTATTCCTGCTAGGCATTCCTGGGATGGAGACAATCTCTGCATTTTTTTCTTCAATTTTTATTTTCTCAGCAAAGTGAAAAACAGAAGGATGAATTGCACAACAGCCCTCAGACGGTCCCTTCCTTTGAGACATTGCCCTGAAGAGTGCATGAATTCAGCTTTTGGTTTTGTTTTACACTTAATTGACTTGCTCAGCACAAGGACTGAGCTGCCATACCCTTGCTGACACATCCTGTCCTCGGTGACAGAAAGAATGTGGCACTGGCAGCTCCCTGTTCCCTCCACCCCCTCACCAATGGCTTACTCCTCTGAGACAGATTGTCAGAATAGATACAAGTACTCAGCACTGGGAAAGCAGCAGTTTAGTTCCCAAAAAATGTGAACCATGACCTTGCAGATGAGAAAAGCCACAGCCAAGGGTGGATTTGTGGTGTGAGGGGTGAGTTAACTCACTTCAGGGAGGTGGCTGGAGAGCATCATCCTGCTTTCACCAGCTTTTGGGTCAGATCTTTGTCTTTTGCCATGGTGTGAAGACACATTTTTGGGCACATTCAGGAGTGATGTCTCCTTTGCATGCAGTCACATTCCTGAGGTGGGCAGCTGAGCTGTGGCAGCCAGGAATGAAAAATGTGGAAGGTTCCAGACTCACCTGGCAATGCTGTTCTCATCTTACATCTTCAGTGTCATTCTGAAGGAGGAATAAGGGCAGAGGAAAGCAAAACCTCAGCACAGGAAAAGCAAACGCATTCAAATGAGCTGTGGAATGCCTGGAGGAGCCAAATCAGGAGCAAAGGGGCTCAGTGAAGTGATCCAGGCAGAGAATCTCAGAGTCAGAGAGTTCCTAATCAGAGCTGAGCAGGAGGCTGCAAATTGCCTACTGACAGCTGAGCCTGAGTGTTCTGGTTGTTTAGGGCTAATTCTTGTACCCACATTGGGCATTCCCTAATCAGTCTGTGCAATGTGAAGGTCTCTGTTGTGAATCAGCTGCTGCTGAGGACTCTCTGTGTCCCAGAAAGCTGGAGCAAGGGTCGGGACAGAGACCTCCAACCTTGGCACCTAAAACCAGGGGGGACAACTCCCTCACTTCTGCTCCATTCCCTCTGGGATGTGATTAGTTACCCCAAACAAGTCCATCCCAATCTCTCAGAGGTTCCTGGGGTGGTTCAGGGGTGTGGGTTTGCCTTTCCAGTGATGAGCTGATGGATGTGAACTGATTTCATTTCTAGGTGGCAAGGAGCTGTCATCGACTGGAATGGCACAGACCCCATCTTGTGACTGATCTGCCCTTGCACTTTATTTGGGAAGAGCAAAAGGAAATGACTGGATGAGCACATTCCTATTCCCACCAATACAGGAAACAGGGCAGTTTGAGATGAGGAAGAATGACATGGTTTACAGGCTGGCAGAGTTTCACCTCAGTCACCTCGTGCTTCAGATATTTTGCTTACAATATAAACAGCACTGACGTAAATTCCTTGTCCCTGCCTTCAGCAGAAAGCTCCTGAGGGCAGGCTGGGTTCCCACCACCAAATCAAGGTCACAGATGAAGCAGTGAAGTCGTCAACGTCCCCTTGAGGTCTCCTGCTGGATCCACTCTGTATCCTGCAATTGTTTGGAAGCATCTGGTGGGAGATGCTGAACCCAGATTTCTCTCACTTTACAGCCTTCTCTACCCTGCCTTGTCCTCTCCTGACAGAGCTCCAGTGCCCCTATAAAACATCATCCAAGGAATACATATTCACCTCGTTACCTGGTGTTAGCAAGCCTAAATAGATTGGTGACCATCTGGGCTTTTCAAGGGGAAAGCCTGGCCTGTACCAAGTTCTCATTGTGTGCTAAACTTGCAGTAAGGATTCTGTGTTACCAAAATAATCCCATTAGTACATTCCCAGTGCTGGATGCAGTTGGTTTGTAACAGTGCCTCGTGCTGATATAGCTCATTTTTCCTTCTGCTAAGAGGCAGCTGTATCAGTATCTTGACATTTATACCCTTATTTCTGCACGAGGGTTTATTCACACCCAAGTGACAGATTAGATCTGTGGTTTGCTTCTTTATGACTACAGGAAACCAGAAGAGTTGTTAGTTTTGAAATTGAAATGGTGCCTGTCTGTGATAGGTGCCAGTTTCCACAGTTAAATAAAGTGCATGTGCTGGGATGAGGTACTGTGGGGATGGATCCTGAGGCTACTGAAGCCACAGGTTGTATTCTGATTAATTCTGTTTTAGCAACACTTTACCAAAATTGGAGCAAGTTACTGTACTGAAGGTTGGAAAAAATGCCTTGGGGAAAAAACAGGCAGATAAATGGTGTTTCTAGAGGTATTCCTCTCTCTTGAGAGTGAATATTTCATGAGAGTTCAATAAAGGACTTTTACTTTCTGATGTTTATTGTAGCACCTTCTTCCTAGTCTGTGTGGAAACTCCTCTGGGTCCTGAAAAATGAGTGCAAAATCAATTTCTAGCAGAAATTCAATGTTGTTCTCTGTGTAGGGTGGAGATACCAAACTGACTGTGCAAATGGGGGTCTTGGGGAATTAGCATTGGAATTAGATTTGAAAACCAAACTGAACATAAGTTATAAAGGAGTATCAGAAAGGTTTAGATGGGCTTTGGATAAAGATCTGCCTCCCACTTTGCTTCCCATTCACATCAAACCATCTGTCACAGAATCACAGAATGGTTTGGGTGGGAAGGGACCTTAAAGATCATCTCATTCCAACCTGGGCAGGGACAGCTTTCACTGTCCCAGGGTGCTCCAGGCTCTGTCCAACCTGGCCTTGGACACTTCCAGGGATGGGAAGTCCACAGCCTCTCTGGACAACCTGTGCCAGGGCCTCACCACCCTCACAGGGAGGAATTTATTCCCAATACCCAATCTAAACTTGCTTGCTTTCAGTTTAAAACCATTATATGCAGTAAAGCATCTCAGGGTTCAAGTTATTTGAATTATATTTATTTCAGTGTAATAAAATCTGCTTGGTTTCAATCAGATAGTCAGACTTCTTAAAACTTTGTGAGATCCAGATCTCCCAAAGAGATTCCTCCTCTGAAACATCATCAGCATCAGATCCATGCTCATTCCTGACCCTGCTGACTCTGCCATCCCTGTGTGTTCAGGGATGTGTTTGTGCTCTCAGCTGCAGGTAGGTTCAATAATGCCTTTAAGACACCTCAGGCTGAGATTCAGTGTTTCTGGGAAGTCCCAAACAGCCAAAGATCCCAGATGTAGAACCTTTTTCCCCTCTTGAAATTCCTATATTCTGTAGCCCACACTTTGTTTCATGAAACAAATACAGTTTGGTTTTCCCACCTGCCCCACAGGGCATCTGCAATATAAAATTTCGGGGGGTGCATTTGGACAGAAAATACCATGAGATGACGAAAGTTGGAAGATTTTTTGAACAAAAAAATTCCTTTCTTGTTTTTCCAGTCTATTAGACCCACACCATTTATTTCAAAGCTTTGAACTGTGTCAGGTTGAAGATAAGCTCCCACTCCCTGATACCAGAGCAGCACAGATAAAGGCTCATCAGATAAGGGCAGGAGGGAGCTGCTTTGGGACAGGCCAGATTTGATCTCTCTGAAATGTGGATGTCTGCAGTGCAGATGTGTTCAGGGGATCTGTTCTCTGTCCAGAGCTGGGGAGGTACCAGGGTGTGCTGTAGCTCTGCTTTAGGATGAGAGAAATTGTTCCTATAAAGGGAGCCCAGGAGGATTGTCTCCAGTGGATTGCACCCATGAAGATGTGAGAGATTTTAGGGCATGAAAAAGAAGAGAAATTGATTGGAAATGGTGGTTTATGGGTTCTTGTGGAGGGTAAATGAAGGTGAGGTGAGGCCCTGAACTCTGTCATTCCTAAAACAGACTCCAAAGAACTTGGAGGCTCCTTCATCACTGGTTATGGAGAATATTTTTGTTAAAACAGGTTTTTCTTACCTATTCCCTGTCATTGTTTCCTTATATATTTGTTTGCAAAGTCCCACCTGACAGTGAATCTGAATTAACCCGACAGTTAATTCACGTGGAGTGAATTAACTCCAGATTCAACCCATGCCCTCACTCACAAAGGTGGAAAAAAAGAACCTGAGCCACCTCCCCAAGCCACCACCTGGGCAGGGCATCTCAGCACTGCCGAGCTCCTTCCACCAGCCTTGCTCCTGGAACCTGAAAGCAGCAGGTTCCTTCTCCAGGGCTCAGTGCCTGTGCCTTTTACCAGGCAAAAGGAATGGCTCTTTGGAAGAAACCTGCCAGCAGAACTTTAATTTAGATCTAAACACTCTAAAAAAGTAATGCCAGAGCATTACCTGGGCAGTGCCTGTATCAAGACTTTTTATTCAATGTAAAGCACCAGAAATTATTTCCCTTAAGATATTACAGAGCTTTTTGGGCCAATCTGACCAGTCAATGGCAAATATTATGTGGCAGTACAAAAACCTTTGCACAGATCTATGTAGAAACACATCCTCTTCCAGCAGCATGCATCCAATATTATAAAATTTTTTATTCCTCTTAATTGTTTCTCTTTTTTTTTATTATTTATTTTTCAAATAAGTGACTTCCTGAATGGAACAAAACCGTGATCATTTGATAATTGAGCATTAAAAGACTCCAGTGACATTGGCTCTTTTTCTGCATGGTGTCTTCATTTCATTCTCTTTTCTCCTGTGGAATAAAGAATTGCACCCTGTGCTGAAAATTGACCCCTTAACCAATAACAAACATGGCTTGTTGTGTATGGAGATGAATATGTGAGCAGAGCTGCTATTTTGGCAGGGTGTCTCATATGCCACCTCTGTACAAAATGTTTATTTAGCTGTGTCTTGTACAGAGTGTTCCATACAAATAAAACATTTAAAGCAATGGTCAGGCAAAAGCCCAGATTTCCTCTTCATTTTTTAATAATTGATTTGTTAGTGGAAATTGATCTGGGAGATTGAGTCATGAATGTTTTACGGGTCAGTGAAAAAACAATGGCAAGAGCAAAAAATTCTGGTTGTGAGTAAAAAATTCGCAATTTTGTAGACTTTCTGATGTTTGTTCTTTACATGCCTGTCCTTATTCTGGTTAACCCTGGGAAAACTTGGAGATGTGATGAATGATACTATGAATAAATCCCTGCAGTCACTGTGGATTTGGTTCCCAGGCAAACTAAAAATGACAGCTTGAGTCTCTTGGCTTTCAAGTTTTCACTTTCCCGGGGCAGATTTTTATTTGTTTTTGTTTGCAATGTACCTAATGGGCCAATTTGAAATGGCAGGAAATGGTCACTTTAGTAATCAAGGAAAGCTGAAGAGCTTGGAAGAATGACACCACCATCAGCCAAGTTTTCCATCAGGGTAAGTGGTTTAGGAGCTCTGAGGATTCAATTGCTGAAAGTGAAGTAATTGGAAAAGGCAGATTTTTTTTTTCTGGTGATGATTGGGAACTGCATTAAAAAACAAAGACATCAAATCACTGGTTTGTTCCTGAAAATACTTGCACCAAACTTTTGAAGGAGTAAAATAGTGAGTTCTTCAGAGGACCTTCGTGATTTGGGGTATGACTGCAAAACCCTAATGTGGTAAAAATATGGATTTCAATTCTTTTGGTAACTCTTAACTCTTCTTTTTGCTTTATTTTCCTGGCCCAGGGTAAGTTTACTACGAGAGGAACTGCCCTGAATTTCACATTTTCGATACCTGGGGTATGCACAGTTATTGTTTAGATGATAAAAACCCTCATCAAAGTTTGTGCTGTGATAACTTACCTCTTCAGTTTGTGTTTGTAGAAATGCAAAAATTAATAATGGAGCACCAAGGCCTTAATGTGCATAGTTTTATTTGTTTTTTAATCAAAAATATCATATAGGAAACAGAGATGTTTTTGATGGAGTTAAAATGGTTGCTCCTGCATCTCTGTAGGATCCCATCTGCTGCATCTCCTAAGGAAAATTCACTCCATTAAGGACACTTTGTATACACTCACACTCCTCATTAATTTGTTTTCATTGGCTATAAAATAATAAATCCAGCACCAGCTCTGAAATAAGGAAGCAGTTCCTCCTTAGCAGCCTTGTTTATAAAACTAGAAAAGGAAAAAGGGCTTAATCAAGTATTTTATTTGTCATTTCAAACAGGGTGGGGAGGGATTGTTGGTATGGTGAAAAACAACCAGATTTTGTGGCATCCCTCACTAGTAGTTGCTGGATATATCAGCAAGGAATCAAACATAGATTTTGCATGGAAAAAGTTGTTTTTTTTCTAAGATAAATAATAATGAGTACTCCAACATTTCAAGTTTTTAAAATTAATTTTGGGGTTTTTTTTGAAGGAATTACAGGTAACTCCAGCTGTTGATCCTTCAGGAAGTTGTGCTTAAAGGCACAACTCAACTCTCCATCAAAATGATAGCACTGAGACTTTTCCAGACCTTCAAATTAAAGCACTTTCTCTGATCTCTGGCTCTTGGCCTCATGGTGAGTTTCAGGTGGTGTTTCAGTGTTTTCCATGGCACTGTGCACACCCCATGCATTCCATATCTTTGCTAAACACAGATTAAAATGTCTTAAAGGGACTCCTGGATCTGGGTGCCTGGATTTTCAAGGCAAATTTATGAAAAAATAGAGCACAACAGTGAGTTGGCTGTGGACAGCTTGAGGTGAGGGGTGTCATGCAGAGATACTCAGAGGTGATAAATCTGCAGGGTGACTTTAATATGGCTCTGAAGCTGCATTCCAGCTGAGCTGGAGGGAGTCCAGAGCGGGTCCATGAAGGTGATTAGAGGGGTAAAACACTTCTCCTTTGAGGAAAAGTTGAAAGATTTGGGATTTAGCAGCCTGGAGAAGAGGAGATAGGGCTTAGAGAAGGGGAGAACTTAAAGCCACTTAGAGTGGATTCCAAGAGAGTTGGGGAAGGACTTTGGACAAAGGAGGGAGTGACAGGACACAGGGAATGGCTTCAAACTGGCAGAGGGTAGGGATGGATGGGATATTGGGGAGGAATTCTTCCCTGGGAGGGTGGGGAAGCCCTGGTACAGGGTGCCCAGAGAAGCTGTGGCTGCCCCTGGATCCCTGGAAATGTCATCATCATCATCAAAATATCTCCTCACAGGTGTTTACAGGGTGGATATCTCCATATAAACCACTGACCCAGGAATATCTTGAAAGCCACTGGTGAGAAACAGGCACTGGTTGACTTCAGCCACCGAGTCTGGTTTGGGTGCTGCAAAATGAATTGGATTTTTCTCTCCCCTGCCTGCTGCTTGCTGGATCTCCACAGTTTATACTGACTATTGGGAGGAGTCCAGGATGACTGATTCAAATGGATCCCACACTGGATGAATGATAAAGCCTCAAGAAAAGAAGGAAATTGTGTTTATGGAGCTTGACAGAACAAGTGAATGAGATGATGGATCAGAGATTCTTCTGAGTTCCTGTGCCATCCTCACCTCTGGCTTCCACTTCACAGCTTTCACCTGTGAGACAGAGAATCATCTCTGTGGAAGAAAGCACAGGGCTGAGCAGCAGGAATTTGCCAGCTTTTGGAACAGGAGGTGCTGATAAATCAGGTTACTCACGTGGGCACACAGGAGGTGTATCAGAGGTGGGACCTGGAAAGTGTCCTGGACGTGAGACTTTGCAAGCACAGATTTCTTGTATATCAGCACTGGGGCTGTGTCACAACCCCAAATCCTGATAAAACCCCCAAGATAACTGTACCTTGTGTGGGTGTTCTGCTTGCTTCCTTATCATCATCTTATCATTTGGCAAGGCCTTCCAAATTAATCTAAGAAATATTCTGGGCATTCGTAGAAATACTCTGTGCACTGGAATTCAGCAAATATTTATCAATTGACAAAACACCAGCGAAGAATGTGTAACCAAAAAAAGAATAAAAGTGTTCAGCTCCTCTCTGTAAAATACACAAAGGATAGGAGGTTAAAAGTTACATTCCACAAACATACCTTTTGCTGAGATGTACTTGGTTTGGTGAGTGGTGTGGATGGGAGCCAAGGTCTCCAGACCCTGAGCTCTGAATCATTGCTGCAGGGAGAGTGGAAAAAATATCCCTTGTGACTGAGGGAAAGGAGCAGTCCAGAGTCTCCACCTGTGCAGGTCTGTGGGGGCAGTTCCTCTGAGGATGGATGTGTTTCTGCAAGGCTGTTTCCCATGAGATGTGAAAATCCAAACTGAAGATCACAGATACTGAGCAGCCCCTCGGGTGTGGATGAGCTATGAGCAGGACATTGGTCACATCAGTGACGTTTTGGTAGGGATTAAATCCTAAACATTATAAAAGCAGTGTCGTGATAGTGGAAGGTGCAACAGTAAATTAATTTTAGGATCTCAAGTAAGAAATAAAACCCCACCTTAAATATTGAACATGGAAGATGATACAAATTGTTTTCCTCTGAGGTACAGGACATCACCAATCACTGACCTCTGCGTTCCTCAGATTATTTCTAATCTGTGCTGCAGTTTTAGGCCTGTGTTTCATTTATATCATTGACCATTAAAGTCAGGAGAAAAAACATACTGAGGGCCAAGCTCATTCCAGGGGTAGATCTGGAGATATTCCAGAACTGTCTGGACACAATCCTGTGCTGATCTCTGGGATGGCCCTGCTGGGGCAGGAGGCTGGGCCAGCTGACCACTGTGGTCCTTTCCAATCGGACCCATTTCTGTTGAAATCAGCTAAACACTGTTTTCAAGGGAGCTCCACGTTTTTCTCTCTCTGATGGAAGATCACTCCCTTGCAGGCTGTGACATCTTGGCTGAGAAAAACCTTCATGGTCCATGTCTTTATGTTCTAGTGTCAGTGATAGACGGCCGTGTTCCTGTTTTGAAGTGGCTGCAACACGCTGCTGCTGAGATCTCAGATCTGCTGGCATGAATTGTTTACATTTGCTCAATGGAAGCAAGAGGGGGAAAATATCACAATGGCAAATTGCAGCTGGCAAATGTCACTCCCAGCCAGGGTGACAAATGAGCAATGGGTGCTGTGCCATGGCGTGTGAGGAAAGCCGGTCTTTTACGAGCACTTCAATGCAGAACAGTTTTATTATGACTGACATCCTTCTCAGGGCTGAATTCCTATCACCATATCCTTCCTGAGTCGCTCCTGCTCAGGTCAGTCCTGTGAAACAATCCAGCATTTCTCAAATTGTTATTCCACTTTGCAAAGCTGACAAACACAGCACGTGCTTGAGAATCTGCTCTGGGTTTGTTCGGGTTGGTTTTCAGTCAGCAGCAGATGAATGTAATGGGTGAAAATCTGAAAACTGGGCTTTGAAAATTTTTTTCAGTATGAAATATAGCTCTGGATATCCAACTGTTGAGTCACCTGAGAGAGAAAACAGGTGTTTAATAGGTGCATGCTGGGTACTTTGAGAAATACATAAAATCAGAGAATCACAGAATATCCTGAGCTGAAAGGGGCCCACAAGAATTGAGTCCAGCTCCTGGCCATACGCAGGACACCCCAAAAATCACACCACATGTCTGTGTTTATGAGTAGTAGGGGCCACAGAAAGTGGAATTTAGAACTATAATTATTAGATTTATTTTAATTTTGATAGAATCTATCTAAGCATCTAATACAGTAATAGTAGTTAAGCACCCACTAATTAATTTTTAACAGAATAGGGAGTGAAAATATAAGGAAAATCATGATGAGTGAGAGGCTATATTGAGAGCTATGAGGAAAGGCTAAAAGAATTGGGATTAGTCAGCCTGGAAAAGTGAGTGACTTGATTGCAGCCATCCAGTACCTGAAGGCAGCCTAAAAGAAAGATGGAGAGACACTGTTTGCAAAGGTGTAGAGTGACAGGACAAGGGGGAATGGCTTCAAACTTCCAGAAGGCAGGTTTCAACAGGATATCAGGAAGAAATTCTCCCCTGTAAGGTTGGGGAGGCCCTGGCACAGGGTGCAGAGAAGCTGTGGCAGCCCCTGGATCCCTGGCAGTGCCCAAGGCCAGGCTGGATGGGGCTTGGAGCAACCTGGGACAGTGGAAGGTGTCCCTGCCCATGGCAGAGGGCTGGAACTGAATAATCTTTCAGATCCCTTCAAACCCAAACAATTCTGTGATTCTGTTAGAGCCTCCTCTAATAGCACCAGCCTGGGTTTGAATGCTTTTAACAACTGCTGCTCTCTAGATACACATTGCTCCTGTGCTGCCTCCTTTCAAGTTTTCTCAGCTGCCAAGAGCAAAGGCACTTGGTAACTTAAAGTATAAAAACAGCATTAATTTTTACTCTCTCCTTGTGTTTTCCACTTCACATATTCTATGTTTAATATGTAACAGAATTAAGAAGCTTCTTTATTTTGTGGTCTCTGACAGCAAGGTCTGCAAGGAGAAAGGTGATTTATGAGATTTCCAGGATGCAGGGGACAGGTGACTTTTGCTTAAAGGAAAAAAAAATCATGTTCCTGGCTTAAAAAAATAATCAAGTAAAAGTAAAGGCATACAGAGAATATATGTTATCTACAATCGTTCCAGAAAGCGTTTCCTACAGAACAACAATTACAAGTCATTGTGAGTCCCTTGGGAACAGCAGTCAAAAACATCAGCAGTTAATTACTAGAACTTCCTAAATCAACCTTCTTTGGCATGACATGAAGTGAATGAGAGCAATAAAAGCAAGGAAGTGCATTGTGCTTTGTCCTGTCCAACTCCTGTTCGGACAGGCGTAGGTCACAAGCACAAATGTAACCAGGCATGAATTGTTGTGGGGTTTTTTTGGTTGTTTTTTTTCTTTTTAAATATTTTAATTCGTGGCCTTGGGTTAAATTAAACCAGGGTGCTGGAAAGGCCAAGGTAAAATGCAGGGCCAGGTCTTGAGGCTGAGTAAATCCTTCGAGTTGTGCCGTGGCCACACCTTCAGAGCAGAGTCCCTGCTCCAGTAAAGCATCAAAGAGTATGGAAAAAAAATATATCTTAGAGTGGCTGGTGAAATGAAGGGAGAAAGTAAACCACCTGTTATTACTGGGGTTTTCAAGGCTTTATATTGGGGTGCTGCTAAATTTTCTGATATGCAGCTCAGGCAGGTGGAGCTTGTTCTTTGCCTTGCCCCAGGTGCAGGTTCTGTGGCTGCTGGGTGAGTCTGGAAGGAGTAGATATCCTTAGCTATGAGAAAGGGAAAATACTTCATGTGGACCCTGCTTCAAAATCGATTTCTTTGATTTAAAACCAGCCTGCAAGATGTAGAATATCTCTCTGATAAAGCAGTTGCTGCTGGTTTTCACCAATGTGCTCTTTCTTGTCCTTTTATCTCACAGTGGGGTGGAGAAAACATTTCACCAGCTGACTTGGTGAGTGTTCCTGGGAAAGGGAGCTTTGAGCAGGGATGTGAATGGGGCAGAGTTGTCAGCATCACACATCTCTGGCTCAGAGTGAATGAGAAGGAAGCTCAGAAATAAAACTCATGGTTTAATTGGAGGGAGGGAGCTCCAGGGAAAGGCACACACCAACAAATGGACCAGAACTGTTTATCAGGAAGATGTTTATGGGTTCTCAAATCTTCAGAGATGTGGGTGAGGAGAAGCTGGTGATTGATACAGGGTGGCTGAAAGGAAGAGAGCACGATGAGATGTTGGCCAGACAGGGCTCCCCAGACCTTGGGAAATTATTTTTGGATTAGCAGCTGTGCAAGTCATGCTTGGTGCCATGGAAGGGCTGGCCAAAAACCAGGCAGAATGTTTCCCTAAGCCATCAGCATAGGTGATTAACAGCTAATCACCATAAACCCAAAGGCTCATCAAGGGGTTGAGGAACTGCAATTAGGTGGAGGAAACCCAATAATGTGATGGGTGCCAATGGAGTTCTCTGTCTCAGTCACTCCTGGAGCTGGTCAGCAGCTGAGACCCACTGAGGTGGCTTGGCTTGGCCAAAGAAATGCTCTCCAAGGTGATCCTGAGAGCTGTGGGGTTTGCTGCCCTCACAGGAACAGGGATGCAAGGGAGCAGCATTTGAAGATTACACAAAACTCACCGTGGGATGATTTTACAGGAGCAGTGAGAGTGTGTGAAAGTTAGCATAGGATATTTGGAGAAGGACCAATCCATGTGGCTTGGGGAGGAGCAAGTGTGGGAAAACAGAGAGATAAGGGGATAAAAGCTTTAGAACATGTGAAAAAACCTGGGCTGGCCATGCTCTGCACTTGCTCAGCTCAGTCTGCTCTGTCTCCTAATTACACTTGATTTCCAGGTATTTTCTTGGCTGAGGGGCTGTGTGCACAGGGTTTTTTTTGGATCTTAGGGCCAGCAGCTGGAGAAGAGGCTGTGGCTCACAGGGCTCATGTGCCTGTGGGTCCAGGAGCTGGAGAGGCCAGGCTGGGAGTGTTTCCCTGAGGAACTGCAGGCCTGCACACGTGGATATGCCTGGTTTGTTAAGAGAACCTCAGCCCATCTGGAGAGAAGGGGAGAGAGGTCTGTGAGCCAGGCCTGGGAGAAACCATGGCCCTGGGGCAGATACTGGAGGGGCCAGAGGGTGGCAAGTTGGCTACTGGAGGGTCTGAAGGTCTCAAGCAGCTTCTGGGGAGGTGGTGGGGTGTGTGCACAGCTGTGGGGACACACACTGGGCCTCACAGCAGGCAGGGCTGAGGGATGTGGAGCTGTGGCCACCTCACATCCACTGGGATCTCAGATCAGACTGCCTTTGGCACCCATCATCATCCTTCTGATCCTCACTGAACCTTGGTGCTTGTGGTGATTGGCTTTCAGCCACGGTGTGAGCCCCCAAGGGACAGACCAAGCTTTTGGGTACCTACTTTAAGTCATTTTTCAAAAAGGAAATAAATTTACTGTTAATATATTTGTACAGTTTTAACAGCAGTAATGGACAGCTGCAACCCCCTGAGGACTCTGAATCTCTGGGATAGGAACCTGTTGTTCCATCAACAAATGTTCCTGAAAGGAGTTGGAGGACTTTGTGTACTCTTGGTCCGGGGGAGCTTCAAATTTCCTCTTCCATGAGATCACCTCTGTCTTTTTGCTTGCTAGGCAATCCAGATTATTTATTTTCTCCCATGTCTCTACAGATCTGGCAGTGTCCAAGGCCAGGTTGGATGGGGCTGGGAGCAGCCTGGAATAGTGGGAGGTGTCCCTGCCCTTGGCAGAGGTTGGAACTGGATGGGCTTTAAGGTCCCTTCCAACCCAAACCATTCTGGGATTATGTGGGATTCTGCAGCCAGTGGGTTTCTGATTTAATATCTCCCATCATCTTTTCCATTATAAAGGTGGACAGTTATGAAATGCCAAACCAGTGTGTTATGCCTCACACCCAACATTAATCACAAATCCAAGATTAAATGCCAGGTGTCTGAATCAGAGTTTTACTACGTGGATTTTTAACTCCACGGCACCCCAGTGAAACTCCAACACCAGTTTCTGCTTTGCTGTGAGTTTTAATGGCAATTAGTGTAAAAATATCCTCATTACCAGAAAATATTCAAGAGCTAGACAGATACAAGCAAGGAGAATTTATATTGTGGATAACTTTGATCTGTGATCAAAATCCAAAGGCAAGCCACTGCCTTACAGAAAATACAGATCTACTCTCTTCTTCTGTTCTTTATGTTCAGACATATTTTATGTTTAGGTGTGCTTACCTGCTGTTCACCAGTGCACAACCTTTATTTTCGTCTGTGGTTTGTGCTTTTCCGTTTATTGCTAAGGATTTTTAAAAATAAAATACTTTTTTTTAATGAACAAGCTCACTAACATGTCTCATCAGGGTTTCCTAGGAAAACTCATGGTTAGTTGTTGTGCTATCAAAGTCTGCAAATCAGACACAAATTTTTAGTGTGAAAACAGAGAGATGGAGAAACAAACTATTCAGATCAGGAAAGTGATGGTTAGCCAGGAGGTTTTTTTCTGTGCATAAGTCAAAATCACAGCTTATATATTTCTTGTAATCACTTTTATGTACAAAAAAACCAATGTCCCTTCCTGCTGAAGCAAAGTCACATTTTGTTTACTGCAGCACAGGTCTGTTTTCCATTTTATACCAAAATGGGGCAAAACGAGGGGAACAGCTTTACTTTTCCATCCCCTCTGACAGATATAAAGTTCTCTTGGGCTGGGAGGATGTGTTTGAAGAGCTGCTCTGGTCTGAGCACCCCTGACACAGATTGATACCTGAATATCAGAATTGTGCCAAGTGCTGCTTTCCTTTTGAGGTAAAACCTGCCATTTTTAATTTTATCCTCGAAATGTTTTGTCTGAACTCATCACCTGACACAACTTTTTAGGGCCAGATGAACAGATGGCCCATCCTGAGCCAGCTTTTAGAGTTGCCTTGGGAATACACAAAAGTGGAGCACAGCACACAAGATAAATCACGACTTCAGAGGTGTTTTCTCCGTGCCCTTTCTGAGCTTGCAGAGTCTTTAACTTCTTGTTCCAGCATCAGAATCGGTGTCATTTACGCACCAGGAGCCCTTTATGACCTCAGGGCTCTGCAGGCTCTTTTCCAGTGGGGATTTTTGAGCAATCCCAGTGCTGTGTGTAGGAAACGACCTCTGGTGACATTTTTCTGCTTTTGGTGTCAGTGCCAGCCTCTGCCAAGATGTTTCTGCTATAACAAATAAACTCAGCCATGGTCGAGCTGCCCTTTGTGTGAATTAGGAATGAAAAAGGTGAGTGCTCCAGCAGCCTCCAGAGCTGGAGTGTAAAACTGCTGCTTTAGCCAAAATTAGCAGCATGTGGCAGCCCCAATTCAGACTGCACATCCTTCTGAAAGCACCCATGTTGTAAATGACATTGCAGGTTATTACTAAATTAAAAGTGACTACCTAAAGTGTCCTGCCTGCCCTTCTGTAATTTGAAAAATGAAATAAAGACTATAATGACAACAGCAATACATGATTGCAATAAAGGGAAGGGAAATTGAGAGAAGAAAGAAAATAACTTCAAATAACTTCAAATAATGTACCCTCATCCAGTTGTCTTTTGTTTACTTCTGTCCTAATATCTTAAGGATATTCAGGGAAATCTTTATTGGCTGAGTTGAATTTTTCAATTCCTATTTCTTAAGAGCATGGAGTTTGAGAATTAAACTGGCACCTTCTCTGTACTCTGCAGGATCCCATTGCAAAACAAAGGCAAAACTCCCCTGTGATTTTGAGTGGATGCTATAAAATTAGAAATGAAACTGATCAAGACCAGGTTGGATGAACATGGAGCAAGGTGGCCTAGTGAGAGGTGTCCCTGCCCATGGCAGGGGTTGGAACTGGATGATCTTTAAGATCCCTTCCAACCCAAAACCTTCTGTGATTCTGTAAGAATTAATCAGGAGGCTTCTGTCTGGCCTTTAATACTTTCCAGTATCCATCAGTACCATGCCTTAAGTACCTTCTGTCCCTGTTGGCATCAGATGTGTGGAGTAATTCACAGCAGAGCCTCACAGGCCTTTACATTTCTTATTCCCAATTAACAATGGGACTGACTGATCTCCTTCCACCCATCAATTCTTTGAGGAGAGAAGTTTTGGAATTGCATTGAAGGAAACTCAGTGTGAAAGATAACGTGTCCCATTAAAAAGATTTAAGAGTGAAACTCCATTCGTGTTGAAATCAATAAGATTTCATTTCAAAATGGAGAGGATTTCACTAAAAATCAGCTTTGAGGTATCTGGAATCAAATAAAAATCCGTACTTGAGAATGGGTTCTTGATTTGATAGCTCCCAAAGCTTAAAATAAATAAATATTTATTTATTCAGTCTTAAACTGACTGAAGGCAAAGATCTGTGTGTTATCCCATTGGGCTGGCCTATTTCAGCTGGAGTTTTATAGCTGTGGTGCACTTCCAATGCTAAGTCAGGCATGGATGGCTCCTCCCAAAAATAATCATATGGTCTCTTTCAGATTAGTTAACTGAGTAAGCAATTACAGATTCCCTGACAAAATGTAGCTTTGACTTAAACAGAAAAAAATTCCATTCACTTCATCTTAAAAAAAAAAAAAAAAGTACAACAATTTGGCTACATGAAGACATGAAGATCTTGTTTTTTTATCTGTTAATTTGGGTTTCCTATCAGGGAATAAATGTCTACATCCATGAAGTTTTTACCAAAGAAGGAAAAATGCAGAGTCTTTAGCCAGGTGAAAATAATCAGTCAGGACCTGACAACTGAAGGGCTGTTTACCAAGGTTAGCAAAGCAAAAAAAAAAAAAAAAAAAAAAAAAAAAAAAGGAAAACTTGGATCTGAAACAACCAAATCACTGATTCAACAGAAAACAGGGATATGAAAAAAGCAGCGCTGGTACCCAGGCAAAAGTGCTGCAAAACCAGCCTGGGGCAGAGCAAACGGGACCTTTCCCTGCCCCAGGAGGCACAGGAGGGTCATCAGTGCCTGATCACTCCCGCAGCATTCCCTGGGAAGCTTTGTAGCTCCTCGTCTCCTTTTTAGGGAAGCGGTGTGGAGTGGATGATCCTCTTGCCAAGGAGCCAAAAGAATGATTTCTCTGTATTTAATCAACCTCCTTAGGCTTTTCTGTGAGAGTAAGAACTGAGAAGAGGCAGGAATCGGTCGCACGCCGATCACTGTAACGCTGGGATCTCCAAGACGACCCAGCTCCCTGCTTTTTAAAGAACTTTCTGAAAACTTAATAACATTTTTAATTGGTTTTCACAATTTTAGAGCTGTCAAGATAAGGAGAGCTTCAGGGACTGTTGTTATAATGACAGAACTCCCTTTCTTTCTGACTTCTTGCTGGGAAGCAGCAGACCAGGTTGAACCCATTTCCATTTTCACATCTATTCGAGATGTCTCAGTTACATTATAGCTGCCTTAAGCTTTCAATAATGCCCAGAGACATTCTATTTCCAAACAAATGATGCAGATTTCACATTCTCCTCTAATGACTGAATCATTAGGCTGAGCCAATCATAGCCTGGGCAGCCTGGGCAGCAGGTCAAGGGAGGGGATTCTCCCCCTCTGCCCTGCTCAGGTGAGACCCCACCTGCAGAGCTGCCCCAGCCCTGGGGTCCCAGCATGGGAAGGACCTGGAGCTGCTGGAGAGAGTCCAGAGGAGGCACCAGAGGGATGGAGCAGCTCAGCTGTGAGGAAAGGCTGGGAAAATTGGGGTTGTTCAGCCTGAGAAAGAGAAGTTTTCAGGGTGACCCAATTGTGGGCTCGCAGTGCCTGAAGGGAGCTACAGGAAAGATGGAAGGAGACTCTTTACAAGAGTATGGGGTCTGAGGGTTTGGCTTTCATGTTGTGAATCCCAATATTGCAGATTTTTCTTTTCTAATTGGATGTGAGTAGGTAAAAAATGTTCAAATTCATACCAAATACAAAAAAAAATGTTCAGGAAACTAAGGGTGCAGCGAGCCCAGAAGACACCTTAAAATTCTTCCTTTTCTGTGTCTCTGCTGATACTATGTCATGATCAAAATTCAGTAACCACAATCTAAATTACATCATAGTATCCAGCACAGATCATTCTCATCCATTACTGGCTCCACAACAGTTTGGAAATGATATAAAAATAGTATTCCTCTTTCTCTTCCCATAAATCAGTGGTAACTTCTCATTAGGTTTTGCTTTACATGTCAGAATAAAACTTGAATGAGGCTCTGGGGTGCACAGAATCCCAGGCAACTCTTTAGTTTTATTAAAATTATTTGCATCTGTTAAGATGCATACGAAAACTACTTGATTCTTTTTTTTTCTCTTTCCAAAATACTTGGCATGCCACCAAAGTGATGGAATTTAGAGTTCTGACCCTTGAGACTCCTGTCAGCAAGCTGAGGATGCAATTTGCTTTGGGATTATCATAGCTCTGAAAAGACTGAGGTAGATTTAACCCGGTTTAATCAGTCTGCAATCAAATAGAAAACCAAAAATAGAATAATGGCTCATATTTTTTAATGTAGGCATCTGAGGGGTTTTTTTTTGTTTGTTTGTTTGTTTGTTTGTTTTTTTACATCAGCATAGACCAGCACTGTTGGAATTTGGAGAGCTTTACAGATTATTTTATTTTTCATTTACCCAGCAGGCTTGGTCAGAGATGTTGGAGATTTTAGCTAGGTATTTCTGAAAAGATATAGTTTGGCAGTTACAGAAGATGTCACAGGGAGGCCTGAAGCTAAACAGAACTCTGTGTGCAGAGAAGATCTGTCTGTTCTCTACAGGTAGTTCTTGTCAAGGACCTGCAGGTTCAGTTCAGGTGATCCCTCAGAAGTTGATTATTCGGGTTTGAAACTTAAATGTTCTGGAAATCAGCCCAGCACTTGCATCGTTTAAGGACAAAACAAAACAGAACAGAACAAATCAAAACTTTCTGGAAGTCACTTCTAAGTCGATCACGGTGTTCTGTGAATTTAAAATAGAACAAAGCTGGCTTAATTGTGTTGACTGGGTCTGAAATACCACGAGTCCTACGCCTTCCGCATAATCCTGGCAGGTTGGTGTTCTGTCCTGGCCAAATCTCAGTTGTACCAAAGAAGGAAAACATGTAAGAAAACGTTATTTCACGGAATTAGTCAATTTTTCACTTGTCAGGAAAGCTGCAGATGAAAACTGAAGTGGGTTTTTATTTGTTCAAAAGTAGATTATCATCAAAAGAGCAGAGCAGAAAAGTCTGTTTTTCTCAAGAACTGAATCTATAGCTTGTGAATAAACCTTTGACAACATTTCATTTTATGTTGAGCTGATTCAAATTCTGTGCTCAAATTTTATGCAATATTTGGCTTCCAGAAAAAGAGAGAGCATAAAAGTGTGAGATAAATTGACAGACAAACCACAGACTCTGCCTAGAAGTGCAGAATGTGCCTTGTGATTTCTGTCAAAGGTGTTTATGAGACCTTGTTACATGCAGGTAATTGCAAGGATCTGCCACTAAATCCGCTAAACTACTAAATTAAGAATTCTGAGCATTTCATCTGGCTTTGGGGAAAAATGCTCTTTTAGATAGAGTAGAAATAATATTTAAAGAAAACGAAGCAGCAAAAGCAGAGCAGATTGCAAACGAGGAATGTAGCCCAACAGAACTCCAGCAAAGAGTGCTACAAGCAAACCTTCAGCCAGACTGCCTCTGACAAAACACTTTCCCAACTGCTCCCAAATATGTGCTTTTCTGCCAAGGCACATGAAGCAGTTCATTAGGAAGAAATGCCTTTATCTCTTGGCCCGGAGTTGGGAATGTAGGTGGGGTTACACCACTGGGTCCCACAGAAAAGGCCAGGCCCCCACGAAATGTGGGGTTCAGGATGTGTGGTTGCCCCTTCATGGTCCCTGTTGAGCCTCTTTGTGGTCAAACCTGCCACCGTGGCCTCTCCTCGTCTTTTTCCCTTTGGAAGTCACCTCCAGTTATTCCTCTTCTGCAACCCAATCTGCTTTCCTGGTTCCAGGCCTCACACTACATAGCAGCATTTCATCAAAACACGTTTCTAATTAATACGGGCTGGATTTGGTCCTGCCTTGGAGAAAAAACCCAACTGATTTGGGCGGGAGGAGGATCAATCTCTGTTGTGTTCTTCTGGGTTAGGAATGTACCGAGATCCTGTGAAGCCTAATCAAATAAAGGGGTTTATCTCTGACAGCCTCTCTGTCTCTCCTGAGTCTTTAGGAGGCTGTTCACTTCATTAAAAGCACCTTGGAAAATGTTGCTCTTGGAGATGGCCAAGGGTGCAAACATGATTAGCTGCAGATGAACAATTTCTTTTTAAAGATCAGGAAATTAGAATCCAAGCTTTGGAAACCCTTTCTGCTCTGTGGCACCAGCAGTTCCTCCTTGCTGCACTTGGGAAGGATTATCTGAGTAATGATTCTTTCCTTGCTGTGAGTTTCAAAGTGCTCCACAGCCAAGCCAGGCAATGCACACCAGCGCTGCTCTGTCAAGAGAGTCGTGTTCTTTAATGGCATTTCCCCCTCATGAACTGGTGTAAAATATTCTGCTGGAAACACATATTTCCAGGGCTGGAAAACCAAGCAAAGAATGGCTGGGAGTGCACCAGAGCACGTGCTGGATTGTGTAGGCTCTGCCTGCAGCCTTCGAGTTAGTGTTTTCCTTCCAAGAGGTGCTCACAACCTGTGATTTTGAGTTAGCAGCAGCCAAACCAAAACAAAATTGGAAAAACCCTATTTTTTCTTTATTTTCCTGTGACACCTAGAGGTCCAAATCAACCTGGTGTCTTTTTGTCTTGGGCATTGTACACTTAATCTGGGTTTATGCTGTTAAATATGACCAGGGCCAGGCCTGCAATCTTCCACAGTGATCTATCCCTGAAACATTTTCACTGCATGCCATTTTTCTCTTTCCCAGAAAATTCTCAGAGATGCTTCAAATACTACCATGGGTCAGAGACTCTTCTCTGGGTGAGGTGTGGGTGAGGCCACTCTTTTTTTCACATGGACAAAAGTTTAGCCATATGGCCATAAGATGAATCACACCACTTGCCTTCAGGGCCAAGGAACAGGTCCTGGACTGTTTGTCCTGCTTGTGTTGATGTATCCTGCTGTAATCAGAGAAAGGGCTTGCCTTTTAATACTTGCAATCTCAACAGAAAAGAAAATCAAAAGGGAAAAATAATAGAAATATTATTTTCCAGATGGTACAGAGAGATTAAAGATGTGTTTGCTTAGTGCAACGGAGCATTGTACAGATGTCCTCGAGCTAGTGCTGACCTGTGGTTGATACACGCTCACCACAATGACGAATAGAATATCTTGGTTGGCCCAACAAACTTTAGAAGACAGCTCAAATTCCATATAAACCAAAGACCACTGAGAAAACAGTCAATGAAGTAGCAAAAAGTTGAAAGGAGACATAAAAGGAGGGGACTTTATTAGAATCCTTGTATGGCATTTAGAGTGTGACTCCAGCAAGGTTTGGTTCCATGCAAAACCTCAACTGCTGAGCAGCTGCCAGTGTCGTTTTCTGGTGGCATTTCCCTGCCTCAGAGCTGCAAATCCCTTCAGTTTTTCACAGAAGGATCATCAGGTGATAATAGTGCCCATGATGTTCATTCATCACCTTCCTTTTTTATCTCCTAGAATGGTAAGTTTTTTGCCCTTTTAGAGTTCTGAGTCTTAATAGAATGGCAACATGAACTCTTTAATATGAAAATTACGAATTTATGCTCATCATGGGCCATTCCACCCTTTTTACACAAGGACACCTCCATTCAGAGCGTACTGAAACATCCCAATTCTGCTTCCCTTTGCTGTGGGTGGATGAACTGGGGATTTGTGACCCCATCCTACATTCGTTTTAATGCCAACCATATTTCCTTGATTTTTGCCCCTTTGCCTTAACCACTGGTAATTTTCCCTAAAAACCTTCTGGCTGAAGACTTGTTCCATATCTTGACTGTCCACCCAGTGAAATACTTGTGACTGAATTTATCTGCCTTTTAAGTTGTTTTTAATTTGCCTTTAGCGTGTGATGTTTCCTTATCTTGGACAAGAGAGAGGAAAAAGGAAGGAGGCTATTTCTGCCATCTCTTTCCTCCTGCAAGAAACCCTCCTCCCCCTTCCCTTCTCCCTGCCTTCCAAAGCTTTTGTTAATTTAAAATTAGCCCTTTGAGGTGTTCTTGGGAAAATCACAGTAAGCAACTCCCTGTGGGGAGGTTTGTTGCAGTAAACAGGGGGCAGAACCTCAGTGAGTCACCTGGCTGGTGTCCCCTCACTTCAGGGGGGACAGGGCAGTAGGAAACCCATAAAGAAACACGCCACCAGCACCAGGGATACCTCAGTAAAACCATTTCCCATCCCATCCAGGCATCCTACCAGCAATCCCCTGCCAGCGTCACTCCACTTGGTAATTAGCGGGCCCTGGCTGCCTGGCTCTGATCTCACTGCCATTGTTTGACCAAAGGAAGGATTCAAAACAAGGCTTGGGGCCAAAAACGAGGTCTGGAATGCTTTTAAAATTCAGGTTATCTTGCCCCTATGCCTTTTTTGTTGTTGTTGTTTTTTTTTCTAATTTCCCTTACAGCTTAATTTTAGTGACACCCACTGGCCAAGGCTCAGCTGTATTGAATCCCTGGTAGCCCTGGCTGGCTTGGAGAGAAGGTGTTGGCCTGCAGTGCACCAGAGCAGTCTGATCCATCTGTCTGCCCACACCTGCTGCTCAGCTCAGCTCAGCTCAGCTCAGCTCAGCTCAGCTCAGCTCAGCCACCCAGAAATGCTTTGGAGCACTGCTGCTTCCAAAAATGCCTCTGCTGCAGCTTTTCCCAATAAAGGCATTGCAGGAGGGATGCAGCAAACAAATAATCCTCTGTCAGCCTTTGAAGAAAAGAAGAAAGCAGGTGGGATGTTTTATTCAAACCACCTGTCAGGATCTTTTACAGGAGCTGTGTGAGATGGGAAGGAGAAGAAATACACAAAATGACCTTTCTTGGCATCTCCATTATCTGTTTTGTTGCTCTGCAGTGGAACACATGGATAGAGGGTTTGTTTTGCATGAGAGGGAGGATGACAAATGCTAACAGCCTGTTTTGGGGGCTCTGCTGGGTGGCAGGTTTATAGCAGCTTCTGACAGCTTTGAGGACAGAGGAAAAGAGCCTTTTTCCACATTTAAGTGGTACCTGGGCAGCTTGGATGGTAAAATTCTTTCCCATTCTCTTGCTTTTTTCTACATGCAGATCAAACTTCAGGTTCTAAGAATCCCAAACCTCACCTTTCTAACACTGAAGTTATGTAGATCTTCAGTGCTTGCCTTGAAACACCAATGACTTGAAGCTTCCTTACATTAATAAAACCTTATTTTTTGAGGAGTAAACAGGAATTTAACCCCAAAGTCTTGCTGTGCACAGTAAATGAGACACATCTGGTGTCATGGCACGTATTCCTCACCTATTTTCAGCTTGTACCTTCAACCAAGCCAGCTCTTTTTCTGGGGGTGGAGCAGTGCAGATCTCAGCCTGGGGGAATTGTTGTGCCAAGGGGTGTTTTGGTCTGGCCCATCAGACACCCACCCCACAGGGCTGGCACTCAGTGCTGTCAGCAAACAGGGCTGGGAACAGGACATGGCTTTGAGAGGCTGCATAAATGGGTGGCCTATTCCCAGCAAGTGCCCGTTCCTGTGACACTGGAAGTTTACAGCTTGTGGTGGAAATGGAAATGTGTCTGCTGCCCCACCAAACAGAAAGCCTTTCTTCAGCTGAAGCTGGATATTTGATTGATCTGTTAGGATTTTGTGGTTTTATGGCATGGACACGCTTATCACGAAGGCAAAGGAACACAGAATCAATGGTAGGCCTGATATTCCATCCAGAATACAGCAATGGCACACAACCAGGACATTTCATATTACATTTTCATCTTCTGTGTTAATAGACATCTTTTAAATTTAGATTTTAAAACCATCTCTAAGTTCGTTTTCAAAAAAATACCCTCAAAGACACAAAGAAAGCACGTATCACCTGTCAGATCTATAAAAAATATAATAAATCAAAGATTTTATAAAAACTAATAAATATCAGAGCTCAGAAGTTATGCATATGTACACCACCAGGAAAGTATGTCCTGATTTAATTTTTCAAATAATTCCTTCATTTCTAAAGAATATTTCATTAAAAAAAGGAATTTTGAAACTTTAACATTTCAGAAGATTGATCAGATATGATAAACAAAGTCACGCCTGAGTGAAAGAATAACAAAGAAATAAAAGACAGCAAATTGTTGCCTTGAAGTAAAACAAGCAAACAAGACAATGAACATAAAGAAGAAAACCAAAAGGCTTCATAGGCTGAGACCTTGCAGTGATGAGGATGAACTGATGTGTAACTCTTGCTTGGGTATGAGTGACCTTTATTGAGTTCTACATTTATGTCTTTAATTCAGGCAGAATAAAGAAATGCAGAACTCAGCTGTCTATGGCTGAACTCCACCAGATTTCCATTGTGATGACTAATAGAAGGTGGATTTTTATCCAAAAGAAAATTTCGTCTACCTTAAAATAATTCTGCCTCTCCTCCTCATACCTGGTGGGAGGAGGACAAGTCATAGGTCAGTGTTTCTTCTGCCTCAAAGATTTTACACAGGAGAGCTGTTTGTGGCTTTTACTCTGATGATCTTGATATTGTGCATGGTAAATATTAAGACTGTTTAGGAATTTTTAAAGGGAAGTTTTCTCAGCTTTTGAAACATTTGCCTTCCTGAGCACCAAAACTTAATGTCCATTGATTTTACTACCCAGAACTGTGCAGCCCTGTATAAGTTAATGAGGAATTCCCTTCCTTTTATATTACAAAACAAACAAACAAAAAAAACAAACCCAAAAAATAAGTTTTCCCTCCTTTAACATTTTGCTTAGGATACAGTTTCCATAACCTTTTCCTTTCAGGAACAGACCAGTAGATAAAACTTTTTCCTTAATATCCCCAATTTCCTGTTGTATTCTGGTCTCTCTTGAGTCATGGCCCTGTACTGACTAAATGAACAGGATGAACGTTGTGATTTTGAGGTTCAAGACAACACACAGTTCTGTTGTTATTTACATGGGAGAGATGAAGTTGAGGGCTGTTTTTGGGTTCCAAACAGCATCACCAGACACTGGCAGAAGTTCTTGGAAGGTTTGGAAGTTGCTGTTCATAGCTGGTCTCTGGTGTGAGCTTGTTGACCTCAATGTGAGCACCTTTTTTGGTTCAGTCTCTTTCCTGGGCCCTGACCAGCTCTTCTGAGCTCTTTGACACCTCCTTGCTCCATCCTGCCTTGCTGGTTTGTGTATCTTGGAAATGTTTCCAGGTGAATGTGAGCAGTGGATTTGTGATAGTTCCATGAACTGTAAACCACCCACTCAGATCACCTTCTGTATGCCTTGAAATGAATTCAGCACTTGTCTTTAATCATTTCAGTGGTTTTTTTCTGAGGAGAATAAAGAATTTAACCAGGTTATGGATGATAACACCTTATCCAGCAATGTCCAGTGCAGACTTCATTTTGAAATTAAGTAAATACAGGTGCATGTGGAGCTGGTTGCAAAAATACATTCTCATAGAAATATAAAATATGCTGTGTTGGAAGGGATCCACCAGGATCATTGAATCCAGCTCATGGCCTTGCACAGGACACCCCAAAAATCCCAGCCTGGGCTTGAGGGTGTTTTCTAAATGCTTCCTGAACCCAGGCAGGCTTGGAGCTGTGACCATTCCCTGGGGAGCCTGTTCAGTGCCCGACCACCCTGTGGGGGAAGAACTTTTTCCTGATACAAACCTAAACCAGAAATTCTATTTGTCTCCATCCAAAAAGGACAACCTTAGGCAAGAGGAACTCAGTGTTTTAGAGGTGCCTTAGGTCTGCCATCCCCATGCACACCTGGGATGCTGGGAACACTCTCTTTGTGAAAGGGAACGAGCGAGTGATGCCCCCATTCCCTCTGCCGTGAACCCCCAGGACTCTTTGCTATTCATGAAGGAAAGGGTGGGGGAAATAAAATAAACCAGAAAAAACTCCAGGGCATTCTAGGAGGATCTTAAGGACTGTCAGGAAAAATTAGATGGGACATGAACTCAAGCTCTTTAGCTACAAATAAAATTGCTTCTTTTTTGGGAAATCATTACAGATGTTCAAGAAAATTGAAGAAAACTTAGTAAGAGCTTGTGAAATGAAATCATGTCTTCTGTTATGAGGTTTGTTTGCTTTTTTTCCTGAATCCCAGAGAGGATTTTTAAATGCTTTAAATTGTTTATTTTGACTTAAGTCGAGATTAATTAAGTTTTCCTTGGATACAGCTGGGCACATCCAGAAACAATTGGATGAGCATGAGATAGAAGTGGACATGGTAGGTAAGAACTCTAACTTTTTATATAATTCATAAATCCCAAGGCAGATGATTCCTGATTTCAATATTGACTTGAACATTATTAAAGGAATAGGGAGCTTTCTGTTCTCTTGATGCTTTTTAAGCCTTTCTTTGCAAATAATTTTCTGAAAAAAAAAATAGTATAAACTGATATTGCCCCATGAATTCCAGAGAAGTTAGCAAGTTCAATAGCTGCAAGGATAAGTGGATTTTAAAGCTAAAAGATACTGTTTTAATCATGTGGCTTGAATACTTCCTAACCCAGCCCAGCATATCTAAGCCAGTAATTCCTGTGGTGAGTTTAATAACATCTGGTTGAGATAACCCAAGTGTTTCTTAACTTGGTTTCATAAAGTACATCTTCATCTCAGCCCTCACCTCTTATCAGTCTGTGCTATTCTATGAAATATTCCTGTTTTATCAGTAGAATAATGGAAGGAATTTTCAGGGGTGTTTCAGAGAGGGGAGCCCTTGAATTTCAGCTGGCAGACATTGATCCCAGACTTGAGAACACAAAGGACTTCAATTTAGATTTAAAAAGGGCATCCCCACTATCATGGGGATGAGGAAGTGGATGATGAGGAAGATCTCCTCTTAAGCCTTTCAAATTTGCCCAGAGTGCTCATTTTCCACCCCTTAGAAAACCTGACTTGCAGTAAGAATATCCTGCAAAGCAGAAATGATTCCTTCCAAGCTGTTCAACATTTTTGCCCCTCTGTTTTCTCCACATTATCAGCACACTGGCTTTGGTTTCAAACCTGAATTAGTCCCTTTGCAGGCCAGCAGGCTGGCTCTAGAGGTTTGCAGTGTTTTCTTCAGAGGGTGGGTTTATTTTGGAGGAGGGAAGAGCTGCCAAGCAGCTGCCACAGCTGATGGATAGAAGGCAATTGCAGGAATGTCCAGAAATGCTTTATTGTTAAAATGGATGCAGGATGAACTCCAGGTTGTGCTGGGTGTGGGCACTGGCCAAAAGAGAGTAGTTTGCAAATGTATGTGTATTTTTAATTTTTAAAAGGAATTTTATTGTTATTTCCACTGTTTCTGCATGCTGGAGAATTCCAGGAATATAATAAATTTACTTTTTCTTATTGTTGTTGAAACAAATGATTCAAATTCAGAAATTGCTTTGAGGAAGGATTTTTAAGAAGTTGGGACCTAATGGGCCTAAATTACTTCACTCAGTAACAGTGATTGCTGAAAGTGCTGCTGATACCACCAAAAAACCTGACTATTTTTATCAGAAAACAGTAACTCTACATGCAGGGCTGTCTTTATATTAGAAGGTTAAATGGGCCAACACATCAGCACACACTATGAGAGCATTTCATATTCTGGGTTTAAGATGTTTCATAACAAACTGGTTCCTGGAAAAAATTCCCCTTCCAGGAGTTTGGTTGAATTGGAAAAGAAGTAAAACAACAACTTGTAAACCTGAAATTTCTCACATGCATAAACTGCATATTGAACACAAGTAGTTTATCCCCCCCATTGTGCCCTGGGATTAATTGATTCAGAGATATTCATTTACTGAATGAAGACAAATAATGATGACCAAGGATCACTGATGTGCCTGGTATTTAAACAACACAATTATAAGAAAATGCAGTCAGCCCTGAAATTAGGCTTCAAAATCTGTCTAGAAACCAACAGCTGCTGCTGAAAAAAGTGGTGTTTCACGTCTGGAAAGTCAGAGAGTGCTCAGGTGCCTAAAAATGGCAACTGGGTTATGATTTAACACTAAATAAATGGTGAAAAATTCCTTTATCCCACAGAGGCAGCACCAGGCCTTTAGGCAGATTAATTAAATGTTGACAGTGGTACTGGCAAATTAAGGGATCATTTTCCTATAGAGGCTTTGCTGCTAATAATGGAAGCTGTTACCAGTTATTAGGTTTTATAGGTTGAATATTGCCTAAGTAAGAGAGTGAGGCCCTCTGTAAGTGGACTTGCTCCCTGCTATCTTCAAAGGTATTTGCAAACTTTCACATGTGGTTTTGGAGTTGTTGAAAAGGAATGCAATGACTCTGCAACCTGCAGCATAAAATATTATTCATCATTCTGACCTTTTGAGAAGGTTTTGGGTTTTGGAATGGTGATTTTTTTTTTTTTTTTTTTTTTTTTTTTTTTTTTTTTTTTTTTTTGGGTCTGGCTTGTTCTGTGGAAAAAAATGGAGATTAAAAAATCAGAGGAGGAAACTGTGAAGTGAAAAATGATGTTTTCTGGAATATTTGCTGTGTTAGAGACAAGACTTTCTTCTCCACCTCATATTTTGATATTTGGGGCCGCCCTGTTTTCTTGCATTGACTTGTTCTGAAGATATTTTGGTCACATTCAGCAAGCATGGAAAAATCAGCGAAATAAGTCAGAATCAAACCTTATCATGGGGAATGTGCTCCTTGGAGTGTCCTGCTTTTCAGTTCTCATGTTTGCAGGACGATGTGCATCCCTCTGCAGGCTCCATAATTCAGGGAATGGACATTGTGGGCAGGGAGACGTCCCTGTCACCTCATTTTAAGGACCAAAATTTGACACAAAAGCCAGCAGTTTAGGCTCCATGCACTCACTCAAAGGAGAGGGATGTGTTTGGTGAGAGCCTCTGGAGAAGCCTCTCTTTCAGTCCAGGAGACAAATGACATAACTGTGATCCTCTCCCTGTAATAAACAGTCCTGAGGGACCATGGTACAGGGATTTGCAGCCCAGAAAAGGCAAAACCTGAATAAAATGATTTTTCTTTGGAAAGATGACAACTTCCCAGGAAGGACCATTTGTCCTGCTGGCACTGGCCTGGACCCAATCTCTCTGAAGCAAAATTTAGGCCCCAAGTGAAAGATGTTATCTCTTGAAAGTGCTAAGTAAAGGAATGTTGTGTCTGGAGTAAATCCTTGTGGGTGTGCAGTGGTTTCTTTTCACCTCCTCTCAGCAGGTGTTAATTTTAGTGTAGTGGGTGACCCATGGCAGGGTGATACACCAGGGCTGGTTATGGAGGCTGTGTGAAAAACCTGGATATTGGGTTGTTTGGAGTGAAAGAAGCTTCAGTGAGGAAAAGCTTTCCTTCCTCTGGTGTGTTCTTAATGCATCTGGTCCTGTGATATCCCAAGAGCCTCAGGACTTTCCCTTCTTTCTCCTTCCTCTGGCAAAAATATTTTGGCTCTCAAATAACTCGTCTGTCTTTAGTTAGCAAGAAGGAGTGGCTTCCTTTGAGATTTATTGCCCTCCATATCTGTATCAGTGACCATTGCATTCCCACCTGCTCAGGGGACTGCTCTGACTTCCAGTGAAGCCCAAAGGATCCATTTCATGGCCTTCAGTGGCCAGCTTTGATTTTCCTCTGAAGGCCAAAAGACAAACATTAATAAAAATGTTGATCTATCACATCATCAGCAACACAGAGCGAAGCATCAGGAAGGCATTTATTTCACATTAAGGATAAACCTGTCAGAGAAGCCAGAATCATTAAATCAGACAGCTCATTAACAGACAGGAATCATTTGGAGGAGGTTGTCAGGGAAATCCCAAGACTGAAATATAAATTATGTTGAAACAGTGCCTGTTCAGTGATAAGGTAATGCTCAGAAATACATCTGCATGGTTTT
>VZTR01011393.1:111647-130064 GCA_013400775.1 Chaetops frenatus
TAATTTTAACTTTCTTTTCACCACCAAAAAATGTTTTTTCTCCATTATTCCTCCACACTGCATCACCATTGTTTTCTTCTCCTGGAGTATTTCCATTTATTGTCCTGGGAAAATCTATGCTGGCAAATACTATCACGGAAGGATCCTGAATTATTATCCTCACATTCTGCAAGTTCTCCATTTCCACAAGATTCTTGCTTATTCACATTTGGGAAAAAAGGTTCAGATCTAGACCCAGGACAATGAAATGTCACATTTTCAGGTGGTGAAGGAAAAATGCAGCTGGAAACTTTAAGTTCACCAAGTTTATATCTAGCCCATTATTTTATTCTAATTTTAACCTGTGGTAAGAAGTGGGGGGGGGGAGGGGGGGGGGGGAAAGAGGGGATATTTTGAGTTCACGGTGTTTTTGTTCTCATGACTAGCTGGCATACTGCTTTGCCAAATGGCACTGTAGATCCATGATGGAAAAGGTTTTGCAGAACCTCTCATTTCTCTTCAGAATAGATGCAGCTTCTCACAGCAGAGAAGTTGATTTAAAGATGATGCAAGGCAGACCTTAGGCACTGAGGTTTATCGTGTTTGTCAAAGTATGAAAGTTGCTAAGTGTGCAGGAAACAGCAACATCATAATCCTAAAATACAGGCAGGCAGTTCCACAAAAAGGTGGTTTTTAATGCTTAATGGTTAAATCTGACATGTCATAGCTGGAAATATGGTCGTGAACAACATTATTCTAGATGTAAAATTTCTACATGGAGACAGACAGGAATGAATCCAGAGAAACAGCAAAGGCTATGAAAAGGCTAAAACTGATGAAGAAAGAAATTTTATAAATAACCTAATCCAGCAATGGTGGAGGGGCCTAAGAATAATCTTAAAATAATGAGGGAGATGAGTGCAACAGAGAAAAAGGGACTCAGTGCTATTAATGCAGAGGAGTTGGAACTGGATGATCTTTAATGTTCCTTCCAACACAAACCATTCTAGGATTCTATGAAAATCACCAGGAGGATAGAACAACGTGAAAGACAAAAAGGAATTTAAGCTTAATTCAATAAACAGCTATATAATAGTGAGATCTGTCATGTCCTGGACCAGTTTTCCAAGGGTAGTAAATAACTCTTCACAATGAAGAGATCTAAATTCAAGTTGGATAGAGGAATATAAAAATACTCTTATAAAAAGGAGTATAAAAATAAGCAAATGTACAATTGATACATAAATGTTACAACTAAAAGACAATTGGTACATAAGCACTGCAATTAAAAGACACTGATAATGGTTTGAACAGAATGTATTTCCTTTTTCAGTGTTTGCATCCACGTATTTTTTTGGAGACGTTTCTTGGAATGAGAAATAAACTGGTCCTTTCAATATGGCTCTCTCAGTTTTGTAAATAATTGGAATTGTCCACAGCATTTGGCTGTTGAACAAA
The DNA here is from genome assembly GCA_013400775.1 of Chaetops frenatus. Lineage (NCBI taxonomy): Eukaryota > Metazoa > Chordata > Aves > Passeriformes > Picathartidae > Chaetops > Chaetops frenatus. Next base: position 113,085 of record VZTR01011393.1, read on the forward strand.
TCCTAATACATACTGATTGCACTTTCCTTGGAAGGTCTCCAGACCTTCTGCTTAAAAAAACCCAACCAACAACCCTCAAAATATTTGGTATTTTTCTTCTACATGTGTTTTTTTCCAGCTGTTACTTGAAACTCTGCCTTGTCAAGAAATATAATGGGTTGGAGACAGCGAAATTGGAACCAGATTGTCCAGAAATACGTGAGGGGTTTCACCTAAGAGATTAAGACATTTATATTCAGGTGTTTACATGGAATTGTGTCCCATTTCCCACTGCAATCTGTGGATGCCCAGCCACGTAATCAATAGAGTTTAGAGAATAATTAAACTGGTCAAATGTGTGCATTTTCCTCAGAGCAGTCTTCAAAACTCGCAAAGCTCCAGCAGTTTTACCCTTGGATTGAGTTGTCTAAAGATGGGGCCTAGTGGCATTTGGGGTAATGGTGACCATTATACAAGATCTACAAATTTATGGACTAGCAACTGGTTATCAGATGGGAAATGGAATCCCAAATAAAAGAAATGCCCTTGGCACAATAATATGATGCCTTGATATCTATACTAAGGTAAGAATTAAATCCCAGATCTCAACACATGAGGATCACAGGCACTTAGTTTACACGTAAATACGAACACTGAGACTTCTGATTTTTTGAGCTGAATGCCACCAGAAACCATCATCATTTAAAAAAAAAAAAAAAAAGATATAAATCATGATGCTCCTAGCAAATTTATGTACTTGGACAAAGTTAACAGATTTTTCAGCATGTAGGTTTGTTTCTTTTGGCATAAATCATGGACTAAGATGTGAACATCTTATCATTTCCTAGCTGATCTTGGAAGAGAGGTTGTAGAACTTCCAATAACAGGGAAATACTTCAGGAAAAAAAAAAATCACAGAGACTTTTTTCAGTCACAATACTGCACTGTTAGGTTTTACCCCCAAGTATTATCTCATGTGTAATCTGAGGGTGCATCACGTGAGGTGAGACTGTGAGAAATCCAATTACCTGGGCTTCTGGAAGTTATTGACCCTTTGAAATGTGCAGCCAAAGAAATACTGAGATTTGTCTTATTGTCACAGAGATTTGAACCATCATCTCTCATGGAGCAGGGATGGACCAGATCCCCTCCTGAGGGCCCTTCCAGCATCAACCACTGTCACTCTGTGAATGAGCAGACTGTAGAACAACAAAATTGTTCAGAACATATGTACAAATAATTTTTTTGTGTGTAAAATCTGGGGAAAAGTCTGAGATAAAACAAGAAAATGGAACAGGTAGCTGAAGGTGTTTGTCCTCACTGCCTGCTTAGAGTTTTTGATCAGCTCCTAAATACTGGTTGAAGAGAAGATAATGAAAGTCCCTGAGATTATGAAAGTCCCTGAGATTGAAAACAAGCAGGGTTTTATCATATGATAGGAAAGGAAAGAGGTAAAGGATCAGAGGAGGAAGATGACAGATCAATAACTCCCAGTTAAGGAAACATGGAGGATTTTGGATTTGGATTTTCCCAAAGGAAGGTAACCAAGATAACAAGGCAAGGTTGTGTAGCTTAAGATCTGAGATAAAAGAAGAAAGACATAAGCACCCAACTGAGATCTGTCCTTCTGTGCATGGACAGGAAAAGTAGTACGAAATAATATATTATGTGGAATAAGGTGGGATGGCTCATGACACGAAAGTCTTGCCCAATAACACAGAAACCTTGAAAATGATGGAATTTTGCAGCTCATCTCAAGTTCCTCAAAGGGAGGTGAGGAGAAGAAACCACACTGAGCAGGGTGACAACCCTGAGTGGACAGGTCTGTGTGCCACCTGCACAGGGGCAGAGGCTGGAAAACGAGGCAGAGTTGAGAGGTAGAAGGGGAAACACGAGCTAAGGGATGCTGTGAGTCATTCTGACACACCATTCATTATCTTTCCAAGCTTGGAGTGAGATTGTGCCAGTCCTGCATGTTTCTCAAGGTGGAAAGTGCTGGCATCAGCCCGTGTGTGTGTCGAAGAGGCTTCCAAAGGGGTGCAGGTGAGGCTGAAGTGATTCCTTATGGATGAGTTACATTCCATCCTCTCCCAGGAAGAGAAACAGTACTGGAAAAATGTGCACTGAGCATGAGGTAAAGCTCAGGATGCACCTCACCTTCAGACATCTGAGAATGCAGGAACAGCTCTTCCCTAGGGAGGAGCTGCTACTTCCAGGGAATGGTTTGCATCACCTGTCTTGGATGCTGTGCTGGGACAGGGTACATTTCCATCTTTCAGTACCTTCAGGCCACAAAAATGTCATTCTTCCACTTCTCCAGGCTGAACATCTCCAGTTCTCTCAGCCCCTAGAGAGATTCTTTATTTTATAACTTTATTACAATGATAATTGTGTTTAATATTCTGCTTCACCCCTAACCTGCAGAATTATCACGGAGATCACAATGATGGGAAGTAGTGCTAAAGCATTGAAAATCTTGCCTGGGCTTCATGTCCTTTAACACATGCACATATGTAAAGAAAAATGGAGCAAATCAGAAAGTTTTAAACCAGACTCCAAGACGGCCTCTCAGTTTTCTCCTTTTCACCTCTGTAAATTGGATATACAACTGCTCTTGGGTAAGACTTCCCTGTCTGCTGCTAATGGGAAGCACATGTGGAGAGAATACACTGGAGAAACAGTTCAAGAACATGTTATTCTAGGAGAAACATTATTTATGTCATCCTGCCAAAGATATCAAGACTTCTGGTAACTGGCTGTGTATGTGCTCACTGGGCATTTCAGTACCCACCACTGTGCAAGCACAAGTTCCTACAAAATATCTTTATCATGTAGGACTCTGCACTAGGGCTTATTGTCCCCTCCTTTCACAGATTTTATGGGTAGAGTGAGTCACTCAAAGTGTTTATTCTGGAAAAGTCAATGCAAATGAGCCTCTAGAAGACCAAAAGCTGAGCTTCAGCCCCACTGTGAGACCCTGAGCCCCAAACCTCTCAAGAGCCCAGATTCCTGTCCTTACTGTGAGTGCAAACAGTGACATTGGAGAGCTTTGGAGTTTTGCTGAGCACATGGAAGGATAGAATTGTGAGCCTGGAACTCCAGGCAGTCCTCACCCACTCTCCAGGACATGCAGACACAGTGCAGAGAGTCACAGAAGTAATTTCACCATTGCTTTTTATTTAACTTTTGTTTGGAACTATAGCTGTTGGCATAAAGATTCAGAAAGAAAACTTTGAGAAGTTTTGTGTGAGCTAAGTGTTTCTTTTTGTGTTGATAATCCTTCAGGAACCAAAGAATCCAGTGGCCCATGAAGTGCTGGCCTCCTTGCAAAGGGTATGAAGGGGTGAGGTGGAGTTCCTTCATTTTCCCAGTGTGGCTGCAGGTGACACCTGAGTGCAAAAGGGTTGAGATAAGGGCAGACAGGGAACAAAGAAACGCTGGGAATGCCAGAGCCAGGAAAAAAACAGTGTATCTTCAAAACCCAAAGCAATGAATGAAATAGAGAGCAGTCTGCAAGAACCTGCCACAGAAAAATTACAGACATGGACACAGGGAAATGAGAAATTGTTTAGTTTAAAATCAGTAGATATTAAACAGAACTGTATAAACCAGAAAAACAGACTAGTCTTTTACTAAAGTAATAAAGATTCTACATTAAAAACTGGGAAGACTGAACAGAATGTTTTTCAGTGAGCCCACAGCAGCACAGCTGTCTGTTCCACTGATGAGGAATTGAAGGACCCTGCATCACAAATAAACAACATCCTGTGGTCAGCAGAAGAGACCCTTTTGGAAGTGGTTTATTCTGTCAGCCAATGATTTTAAGCCATCATGTGTTCCAGAGATCTTTCAGGTTCTCTGGGCTCCAGGAAAGCACTGAAGAGAGGAAAAACTAAAGTTCATGTTGGTTTGATGCTGTCTAATGATTAGGAACCATCCCATGAGAATATAATCCCTCTGTGAGTTCAGTTTTCTGGTATCACAAGAAAGGCAAGTTAGTAAATAATCAATAGGAAGGGAAGGATTAATTATTCACAGTCCAATCAAAGTTATTTTATAAAGTCAAACTGAGGCTAAAATGTCTGGCAGACAAGACTGCAAGGTCTGTGTGTGGGAGGGGGTAAATTTATCTGGCAAGTGGACAACGAGGCACTGATAACTTTCTTAATGGGAACTATTGCAAAATAAAAACCAGTGGAACTTTTGGATGTACATGGAGAACATTCAGTAGAAGATGGGAAGTGACTTTGTCTCTGTAAACTGCTCCATTTAAAACTTGTTAAATGATATGTCCAGCTCTGGAGCACACTTCAGAAAAGTCATCTAAACAATGGAGAGAGTTCAAAGGAGAATTGCAAACAATCCAGGGCAGGAAAGCAAATCTGTCACTATGAAGCCTAAGAAGCTTAATATTTTCAGCAGGGAAGGCTAAGAAACAACAACATCATGGAAACAGCTCCTGGTTCACCACCTTAATGACTCTACCTGGAACTCTCATCCCCATCTCTTTGAGAAGGCTGGAAAATGTTGTAGCAGGCTTTATATGTGGCTTTCCAGCAGATTAAAATAGAAAATGAAAACAAACACTGCCACATTAACGCCTTGAAGCATTTGAGTTCAACTGTATTTTGAGGTAGGACAAGGCACAAGAAGTTTCCATCCAAATCTTGCATGTTGTTGGATGTTCAGGCAGCAGGAGAAATTCTAGAGATAACCACCCACCTTACTTCTTTCTGTGGCCACAAAATATCCCTGACATCGCTGCTTTTTAGGAGTAGGAGATATCAAATGTAAACAAAATATTTCAAACTGCCAATCCACTGGAAAATCTGAAATGAAGCTGCATTTAATTGGTGTGATTTTATTCAATTTGGATATTTAATGCCCTTTTCTGTCCCATTTCAGACTCTTCACATTGCACAGAGTGAGACAGAGAGTTAAAAAGACTGAGGGTAAAGTTTCACATTTGGTAAAACTATTATTTGAAATACCTTAAAACACAGTCCCAGTCCTGTCACAGTGTGTCAGCTGGGCGAGGGAAATGCTCTTTTCAGCCATTGCAATTCCTTGGCCATGAAAGCCAAAATGATTATAACAATTTGATGACATCTACATGATTGGAGAGGGAGGGATACCCAAGCTATGGTTGGTCTTCACCCCTGTGGCACCACAAGGACTGCAGTCTGGAAGGTGGTTTGGTGTTCCCAGTTCCTGATTTTGAAAGCAGCTATTTAGGAAGCCCAGCTGAGCTTCAGTTAATGTTAAAATCTCAAACTATTTGTGCAACAACGTCAGCCAATACTCCTGCATGTGCAGGCAACAATATCCAGCTGTTCCTTTTTTATTTCCCTTGAGCTTCTGTCTCTCAGATAAACTGACATTTTACCTTCCACCATAATGCAAGTGTAATTCTCATCTGAAATAAACACTGTTGAGCCTAACTTTGCAATAATAATTTGTTTGATTATTAGCTTTCCACTCCTAACCATTCATTTGTCTGGATCAATGGTGGTGGATAATCAAAGGAAACCGGACTACACCCTAATCCAGCTCTGCAGCTGCTTTGCTAATAAAAATGTCACTGCTCTGTGCCAGTGGCAACTGTCCCTGATTTTAAGGAGTCCAGCTGTGTTTTAAGAAGCTTGGGAGGCTCTGAATCCCAGGACAGCTGAAGCCCTCATGGCTCCTCTTTACATTCATGTTGTAAATGTTGTCCAAGATACATCCTTGCTGCCAAATCCTGTTATTTTTCTTGTCTTCCAGAACAGGAAAAATCATCCAGACTCATTCTTCTTTTCCTCCCACTTGCAGGGATCCAGTCATTATGGAAAAGTAAGTTGATTGCTGGGAAAGACTTAATTTAGGGAACACTCTTTCACCCCTGTTGCTCTCCAGCTAAGCCAAGACACATCCTTCCAGGACACCAGTGAAAATTCTGAAATCACTGCTCATTATGCATTTTTCCATCTTAGATGTCTTCTTCACCCACATATCAGAGCAGTTTAGGTGGCAAAAGACTAAAAATTTGCCTTGGAAATCCCTTGGAAGAAGAGAGTCCACCCTGAGGAGTTCTGCTGGATGCCACCAGACTGAGTGGCTCCTCCCCTCACTTTCAGGCCAGCTGAAGGGTCTGGGGAGGAGATTCCCATCTCCTCTCCTGCCCTGCAAAGGCAAAAAGAGATGCAGGGCCACTACAAGTGAAGAAAGTCATCCACCATCTAATTCCATGATTTACTGATCCAGCTGTCATGTGAGTGAACTGTTCCTCTCTTACACAGATGGGAACTGAATGTTGACACGATTTTCAACCTCTTCTCCTTGCCCTGGATAAACTACCCCACATTATGGGAGAAATCTTGCTGGAGTGAGAGCTGTGGGAAGGAAACGACTGCTGTTTGAGTCAAACCAGGCAACTGGCTGTTTTTTCCTGTTTCTTCCTTGTTTAGAAGGTTTTTGCCATTGAGTGTCATCCTGCCCTTCCACCCTTTTGGAAAAGGGTTTTTTCCACTCTTTCTGAAGACACACAAATCCTCCTACCACGTAATCCATGGGACAAAGTGGGAATGTAAAGCAGGGATGAATCTCTCAACTCTCTCAAAAGCAGCCAATTGAAGCCATTCTTCCCCTTCACAGGTATTCAGAGTTTAAATATCTATGCCTAGGTTGACTTGATTGTCCTTAGGCTTTGCCTTGTAAGCCTTGTTTCTCAGAATCTATTCTTCCCTTTAAACAAATCTTACGACAAATGGCAATGTTCTTTTTATTCTACATTATTTTTCTGGGAATTGGACAGATCAATGCAATCCTTACATGGGTCTGTGCTGTTAACAATAATGAGCACAGACAAAGCATTTAAACTACTCATGGATACTCTGACAGTCCCACTGGAAGAAGAAGCTTGGAAAACAGTGTCATAGAAAAGCACACACACTTTTTTACAGCAGAGTATAAATACTGAGTCTGGAATTACTGAGAGCTCTGCAAGCCCTGGTGGGGGGTGTAATTATCCCAGCCCTCAGTGGCTGAAGGGTGAGGGTGTGACCCAGCTCTCTCCGTGCCACATTAGCCATCGTGGGCTCCTCGCTGCCTGTCCTTTCCCATTTGCTAAAGGAAAGTTTCTTCCCAGCTGGCTGAGAGACACCACCACACCATGTGCACATCCAAAACCTATTTCTGTCCCAGCCAAAAGGTTTATTTTAAGTTGCTGCCTTGTGGGCACATTTGAGTTTCCCCTGGACACAGACCCTGACCCCAATTTACCCGTGGGATGGGGACTGCAGAGCAGGGATGGCAAAAAGAGATCCTAAACCACCACAGAAAGCTCCACAAGAGCTCATTTTATCACAGGATCACTGTTTTATGTCCTGAAGCAGCATCAATGTGAACACACTCTGGGAGGTGCTACCTCACCCTTACAGAGCACAAATCCATAAGCACTTAACACTGGAGTCTTATTTCCTTTATGACATCAAGAAGAGATGGAAAAACTGGAGGGAATTTAATAGGGACCATTTGCTACTGCTCAGATGAGAATGGAGTCACACAAACACAAAACTGAGAGATGGCTTTGAAAAGGCTAAAACTTTTAAAGCTTCCTGGATCTCATCTTTGCTTCTCTTATGGAAAGCTGGGACATAATATAATTTACAGACTTTTTTTTCCCTCTTTATTTTTTTTTGTGCATCTCAGACTTCTTCTGCATCAACTGAGATTATCTGGTTTTTGGCAAACTTTCTATACTCCATGGTTCTACACATTGATGTTTTTCTGCAAGGGAGGAAAATGGTGGTCCCTATAAAAATGCATATCATGAGTATGAATTTATTATTTACTTAGAATTATTTCTACAAGGAATAATTAATCCATTCCCCACTTGTTCCTGAAGAACTAATAAGGTAGGTCTTGCTAATAATTTGTGTCACAAACAAGCATTGTAGATTCATGCATCAAAGTTTACTTGAAATAAAGATCTGGTCAATATGGTTGATAGTGTCTCTGGTGCTGAGCATTCAAAGTGGATTTATAAACAGAGTCAAGTGCCAAGAGTACCTGTTTCTTTCCACTGACTGCAAGGGAAACAAGTAAAACCAACAGAATAGGAGGTGCCTTAAGTCAGAGAAGATGAATGCTACTATATCTAAGGTTTTTCTGGGTTTTTTTAAGTGGTTTTCCATAGTTATCCCTTGGTCTTAGTCAAGCTTAGAGTTTTCTTCTCCTGTAAGCAAGGGAGGACAAAACCAGCCAGGATTATGAATTTACTGTAAGTTGGAAAACTACAGCTAAGAGATAATTAGCAATGATTCATGATCAAAACTGGAGATGTTATGGAGATAGAAGTTTTGCTGGGATCTTGTTCTGGTGTGGTATCTCCCATTGGTTTATGCCTGGAGTGATGGAGCAGTGAGCAGGAGTAAAACTCACAGGCATTATTGAGTTAGAAGGGGCAGCAGCACTCTGGAGGCTCAAGGTTAGAATCAAGATGAGCCTTGAGGATTGTAAAACTGGTCTGATGTACAAGGAGGTTTTCTACAGAGAAAATTCACCGTGTTATAATCATAAAACATCAGATAAAGAATTACATTAATAGAAATAAAGAAGAATGAAAGAGCAAACTTTGCAAGAAAATGAGTTGATCAGTCTATAAAAAATATGATGGATAACCTTTGAAAATTTACCAATTTTTGAGATAAAGGGAATAAATCTTTTCCAATATCCATGTTGTCTGGCTTTGACCACAAGGGAGATTTGGAAAATTTGGGTGTGAGCACCAGAATCAAACATCTAAAGGAGCACAGGAATCCCCATCCTTGAGGAAGGTCTTTGAGATAGCCCAGAGGAACTGCTGTCAGGAGGATTAAGTGTAATTGGAAATGCAGGGAAGACTCAGGAACTCCCAAGGATGATCCATTTACTACGAGTTTCTGGCACAGCTTTCTGTAAGAGATACAAGTGCTCTGCCTATGGTGACTTTGTTTTATTGCCTCATTTCTGCAGCCTGTATCAAATGCTGAATTCCTTTGCTGCTGCAATGTGATCTCACAGATTTGACAATTCTGGCTGACACTTCCCAGGCTGTGGCTGTGTGATAAACCTGACAAAGTTCACCTCAAGGCTTTTTTCTGCTTGGGAAATAGGTCACAAGTTTCACCTTGAGGTCTTCCTTTTATTTTCCCTATCAGGTCAACATCCAGTGCCCTATAACACTTGGCAGTTAAAAGAAATTCATTATTCTGAAGAAGCCTCTGATGTTGAATCAGCACCTTGGACTGTGCCAAAGACAAGCTGTGAGCCTGAGCAGTGGAGCCAGGGGGAAACAGCACAGAGCACACACAGTGATCAAATCTGCTGACAAAACTCATGGAAATCACATAAAAAACCTCCTTGGAAACAACTAAACCATCAGCATTGCTCTCGTGGACCTTTGCAGCTGGGAGTGTGCATTCAAAAACCAGGCAAACTCTGATCCACACTGAAAATATTCCTGTAGCAGTAACAATGGTTTATTCACCTCCTGTGTTTGTAATGAACTATCAAGGCTTTCATTAGCACAGTCACTGGTGTGTCATGCCCTGTATTCCTGGCAGACTTATTATTTTATGTAACACAATGTGCAGGGCAAAAAAAAAAAAGAGGAAAAAAAAAAAATTGGTCAACCTCCCAATGATGCACTAGGCACAGGAAATTCAAAAGGACAAATGTTGCTAAATATGTACACTTAGAAAAATGAATAATATTTGGAGTTTAACCCTCAATGTGGTGTCATTTTTTGAGATTGAGAAACAAGATATTTCACAAGAGAACTGGGTTTAAATAAAAAGTATTTGAGAAGGTTTGTTTGGAGAAGGGTATAAGATTTTCTCCTGTTTGATGGTAAGGGTTCATACCCCCTTTTTCACAAAAATAGCTTTCTCTTAGAGTGTATTGATATTTTTTGGTTGGTATCTATCACTGATATGAGAAGGGGATTTATTAATATATTTATGCTGCTGGAAGTTTGCTGCTGCTATCAGCAGAGTGTGGCTTGTCTCTCCAGCAAAAGCTTGGGAAGAAGAAATGCCTAATTTGGAAGAATTTGTCTGAATTTTGCCTTCAGACAAAAGATGTTCCTGATGAGAGACAACTTTTCTGTTCCTTTTCCCTGGCTGTGTGTCAGAGAGCACGCAGTGCTGGAGACTCCATGGTCCACAATGCTGCATCCTCTGGAGAGATGCTGCTGTCAAACTTGTGGTGGCACAAAAGAATCAAAAGGAAAAAAAAAACCCAAAAACCTCTGCTTCCTGATGCAGGCTGGTTAAGCAGTTGTCTGGGAAATTCCCTTTTGTGTCTGGGCTGGAAGATAGTCATCTTTATTATTTCACGTCCCAGAAGTGTGAAAAAAGGGGTAATAACAGTCCTGTCACTGCTTGGCAGCTGTGCTGCTCTCATGGCCAGAGAGTCAGGATTGCCAGAGAAAGGTAAGTGCTGGCTCTGGAGCTGGGCAGCCCAAGCAGCCTAAAAAGCTGGTTAAATGGAGGCAGTGCAGTGTAAATGTCTCAAATCAAGGACTGTGATCATGGTCTGAAAATGCTCACAATGAGCACTCACCAAGGGGCGGACAAAGGACATCAGAGCAGCTGGAGCCATTTTCATGGCAGACACCTAAAATTTGGAGGGATAAATGCCACCCATGTGGTTTTGTTGTATTTGTGATGATAAACTCCGCTGTGCTGACAGATTTCTCACTGCATTATAGATGTTTTTGGGAAGTACAGTGGGGTCTTCTGCTCTCAGAAGAGAGAATAACTTGAAATTGGAAGCAAACTTCCCGAGGACATTAATGAGTGATTTTCTCTTCAGATGCCTTCAAAATCTCCTTCAAGAGAAAACGAATCTTAAATTATCTGTTCTATCAATCTGAGCTAAATTGGTCAGCGATGTCAGTATCACCCGCTGCTGATACTGAATTTCTTTAATTTAATTGAACAACCACAGATTTTTTCCAGTTTCTATTCACTGATAAGCTTTTCTATTGTGTTATGGGTTATTATGGTCTATTGTTATGTTATTATGGTCTGGGGGGCAAAAGCAAAAAAAGGAAAAGGAAAATGAAGACCAGAAACAAAGAAATGCTGCAGCAATACGGCTCAGTATATCTATATGTAGTGAAAAATGAAAAAAAAATCCATCAAAAGAGGATTATGTTATCTAGGTGAACATGGAGGAATGTACAGACACTTTCTGTTTGTAATCAGTCTTCAGAACCTGCTTTGATTTCACTGAATCATGAAGCACCTAAATGAAAATCAATCATGAGAGCTTTACGCCTGTGAATTTCGCTCGTTAGAGGGTGAGACCCCACCATGCCTCCCAAAAGAGCAGGTGACTGGCATGGTTGATAAATAATTGCTGATCTGCCTGGAAGAGTTTGTGAGAATCCAGGTCCAGCTTCACAAAGCGATTTCAGTGTCCAGCTCCATGGGGGATTTGCAGGCTCTGAGTTTTCCATACAGGGCGCAGCGTTCCACTGCGGAGACTTCTCATAAAAATGGGAGGCAAACGTCCCTGAGAACCATCTATTGGTAGGGAAAAAGAGATGGAAAAGGAGTTGCCCAGACAAAAAGAGGGCTGGGAGAGACAGAAAAGAAGGAAAGAAAGTAGGAAATTAAGGGGAAGAGGAGAGAGGGACAAGACAGAGAAGAAAAGAGGGCATTACCAGCAGGGAAGAGCTGTCGGTGTCCAGGCCTGCGCGGCCTCACGGGCGCGGCTTCCCCAGCGATGGCACCGGACATGCGGTCAGTGGGAGCTCGGACAGGAGGGCCAGGACCCTGGAGAGGGTCGTGGTGAGGGTCAGGGCAGCAGGGTGGGCTCCATCGGGGCAGAGGGGTTGAATGCGAGCAGCCCAGGAGAAAAGGCAGGGTGACGGTCAGGGACGCAGGGAGGCAGGACGGGTGTGAGGGCGAGGGCCGGAGAGCCAAAAGGCGGCTGGGGCCAGGGCAAAGGAGGGAGCCAGCCCCAGCAAGCAGCGCTGAGCCGTGGCACAGTCAGTTTTTATAACGCAGTCAGTTTTTATACCCCCCCGGCCCCTCCCAAAGTCTGCCCGCGGACAGCAGACCACCGGGCCAGGCCAACCTTTCTTTGCCACCCCTTGTGAGGTGTTGTCAGGCCAAGTCTCCCCAGAAACGAGGTTTCCCCCACTCCTGGCTGCCCCCTGCAAGTGGCACTCCTCCTGTCTCTGATAACCCCGACAACCAGGGTTGAGATTAAATCAAAACTAAACTGGCTCCTCACACAGGGAACAAATCCAGCTGGGCGGCTGAGGAGGGAATTTTCATCCGCTGGCATATGGAGCACGTGGGTGCTGAGGCTGGCTGGTAGCTAATCCCCTGGAGAGGGGGAAATGTGTGAAATACTCCATCTTCCCTGGATTTAGGAGCGTTGAGTCAGGGATTCAGTCTAAAGCCCCTCCCAGTTTGCTCACACTGACAGGTGTTAGTTGTCATCAGGCAGCTCCTGCAGAGAAATTTCCAAGCATCTTTACTTTGACTAATTTTCCACCCTGTACTTTGTACATCAGCAACGTGGAGGGGTTCTGCTTCTATCTAGAAAGTGATTTGAGCCCAGGAAGCAGCTCCTGAGTGTTGGTGCAAATCTGTTGAAGTTTGTGTTATTCTTATCTGTGAACTACAACTTTCTGTTTTCATTCTATCCATCAATGCTCAACTCCTTCCCGTTTCTGAGATGTTCTGAGAAGGATACGTGGATTCCCTGGCTCTTCCTGCTCCATGGCTTTGCTGTTCTCCATCGTGGTGAGAGTTGGTGATGGCTCAGAGGGGTGGAAGTCCATGGGCAGAGGTGAGGATTTCTGTTGTCTCAGAAACTGGTCCTAGAACTGCTGCTTGCCTGCTGAAGGACTCGTCTGGCAGGGTCACAGCATAACTAATTATTCTCAAGAGAGGAGTGATTGTAGTTTGCTGAACTTCCCCTGGTTCTTTCAATCATTTGACTGCTGGACTGACGTTCATTTCTTCTGCCCTTAGACTTTGACTGTTCCTTCACCTAAGAGGGAAATTCCCAGAGATTTCATGTTGGCCAAGACCAAATTCGAAGTCGCTGACATTTGTTTCTTGTTCAAAAGGCAGAGATCCTGAGCAATCTGACATGTGGAATCACAGAACAAAGCCTACCACTTCATCAACAAGTACATTTGTCTTCTGAATGAAATGTTAAGGGAGATTTGTGCTACAGCCCTCCAAAATCTGATTTGTTTCACGCAAAAAATGAGTCAGTCCTGAGATCTTGGCAATGAAATGCCCATTTCTATGAGCTTGATTTTTCACTCAGCTGTCTCCAGTGTAACTACATCAAAGAGTGGTTGGGAATACTCTGGTCTAAATCATCTGTGAAGAAACACCCCTCAGATAAAAAGCTCCTTTTGCCTTCTTGTTCCCAACAGATCTGTTCTTAATTGCCTGCCCTAAACACTGACATAGGTTTGGCAATCATCTCCATTTCTAGAAAAATCCAAACCCCACCTTCAAGTGTGATACATAAGCTAAAACTGTGCTCAGAAAAGCTGTCTGCACAAACCCCAGCTTATCTAATATTCAGGAATTTGCATTTTGCCCTTTCTTTGGCTTCTGGTGGTTTGGGGGTCTGAGTGTACTTTGTTCACTTGGCCAATTAGTGGGGTCTTTGCCATCAGCCTGGGTAACATGGGATAGAGCTTGGCTTTTGGAAAAGTGGCATAGTGGGTTGGGCACCAGTTAGATTTGTGTTGTGGTGGTGATTTCTGAAGAAGTCCCACTGAAGAGTGCTTCCTCTACTCACATTTTCTCTACACTTTTTCCTTATTACACTCACACCCTTGTATAATTTAATTTGCCCACAATCCCCTCTATTTGTGCAGAACATTTCTTCTTTTGTTGCCACCTCGTTCTTTTTCCTCACTTGGCAGTTTTTCTGTGCACAGGAGGACAAGTCTGTCTCTGCTCTTTTATTTCTGTGTATTCCCTGTAATTGTCTTTAATTTATTTCAGATTTTTTTTCCTTTTCTCTCTAAATGACCATTTTGTTGAGTTACTGTGGCACCAAGTTCCAAAATATAAAATAAGAGGTTGGTAACATTTATGAGAAGACAAATGGAGAGTCCCAGGATGAAAATGCAAGTGTGAGGTGGCCAATGGGTTCTACACTGAGGTGGTGCCCAACCTGCCACTGTTGAGATGCATTCAATGTTCCTGTTGTTCACATAAAGGTTTCTGGTGTCCTGTCTCTGGCACAGGCCAGTCAGGGATACTGAGAGGAAGCTGCAGAAACCAGGAGAACATTTTGCAGTACTTCCCCAGTCTATTTTCCCACCTTGTGAAAGTTTTCCTTGGAGGGGTTCTGCTCACCTTATCAGTACTGATACAGAGGTGGTTTGGTCATCCAGTTCCTAATTGTAGGAAGAGGTGAGTAAAGAGGGAGTTTCCTGTGGGCATGGGTGACTATCTGGGCAGCTCCATCCCACAAGGGCCAATTTGGGACACATGGAAACTCTTGCAAACTATTCCCAGAGCTCTGCTCTCTCAGTTCGCTGAGGTGTGTGATACATGTCCTGCCTGGGCTTTGGGCATCCTCTTGGGAGGACCAGCTGGTCACTGAAGATCTTTGTCTCAGAGTGTGTTTGCAGTTAATAACAAGTTTCATTGGACAGGATACAACTAGAATCAACTGTATCTTATATTAAAATTCCACTATGTTCCACTATTTGGCTAAATTTGATTTTTGATTTGTCTGTCACATGGTCCCTCATTGAAGTCTCGCTGTAATTAGAAGGGTAAGCCCAGTAATTATTTTCTTCGTGTTTCATTACTTTTTCTTTTTTCACTGGTACAATCCTGTTGTGTAAGTGTATCATGAAACTAAAAGGAAATAAAATTGGCTATGTGAAAAATCAAGAACATCTGATGCCTAGAAAGAATAAAAACTTGGGTATGACAAGGTGCAGACATCTGGGTTTTTATTTAAACCACTTTCATCTTTGTCACTGAATCATCTTTTGAAAACCAAATATATTTTAAAAAACCCCTTATTGACCGTCTAATACTATCCAGGTGCGTATTCGAATTTTCCCTTCTTACTGACATATTGTCCAAATGAAAAAACCTTGAGTTAATTTAAATACAATTTAGAAGATGTTACCGGTGCATTAAAGAGAGAAAGAAGAGGAGGCAGAGAAGTAGGCTGCTTTTAAACACCCATCCTTCAAGAGCTGCACCTGGGGAATTTGTCCCTGCCTCTGGAATAGATTTTCCTTGGTTTGAAGTCAGAGCAAACGCCGGGATTTACAGCTGGAGACACCCGCAGCTGCTGGAGCAGGCGGGGTCTGGGAGCACAGGGCTGAATCTGAGCCGTGTGTCCGAACCCCTCGCAGCTCAAACCGGGCACTGAGACCTCGTGCTCCGAGAGGCTCTGGCACTGCCGGGACGTTCATTTTGTCTGCAAAACCAAGCATGTAATTTCCCTTCTCCCCTGCTCTCCCCTCTGTCTCTGTGTCTGGCCAGTCCTGTGGCTCAGCGGCAGCGGAGTTTCCCTGGCGACAGCCAGGACAGCTGAGCTGACCTTCAGCAGGCTGGTGAGAGATGGGCTTTCACTGCAGGACGTGGATTAGGAAGCCCCCAAATTGACTTTTTTCCTGCCAGTCGGAAGGGGAGGGCTGGGGAAAGCCCGAGACGCCTCCGTGCTCGGAAGAAGAAAAGTGAAGAAACGGCATAGATTAAAAAAAAAATCAAATAAAAATAAAAACATCCTCGGCATCCAAATTACATGCATTTAAAGCTTCCAGCTTACCACAGTGTTATGGCAGATTTACACAGAGATTAAAACTGATCCCTCAGCAGTGAACACCACCTCGTGTGAGCTGTGTGAATCCAAGTGTCCGCACAGCCGCCAGACTTGGCATCCAAAACACCTCCGAGTCCACAGAGCCAGCAGAAGGGACATTTCTGCCTTTTTTTTCCCAAATGAAACAGAGCTGCTGAAGCCTCTGGAGTGTGGATTTAGTTGTCAGTCTTATTTACTACTTTCAGCTGTTATCTGCTGCCGCTGAAGCTGAGCGTGAACAACTTACCAGTCCGCACTGATAACTTTGCTTTCTGTTTCAGCTCCAGACAGAAATCCCATCAAAGCTTTCATTCCGATCCCTGTGCTGAATGATGACACAGGAGTTAAAGAAGTGAGGCTGAAATTCCTGAGGCTCTCCTAAAGATTTTTCCAAGAATTTTAAAAAGCCTCTTAAAAACGGTGGCACAGATCGAACGCTGTTAAGGGAGGGGAAAGGAAAAAAAAAAAAAAAAAAAAAGGAAGAAAAAACTTTGGCAGGCAAACAGTGTCTTACATCAATCTAGCAGTCAGCATCTCTGTAGATGTTCTTTCCTCCTTTTGTGCAACACCCCTTCCCTCCTACAGACCACCCAAGCCCTATAAATAATCCAAGGACTGTATTTTTCCTCCAGATTTCTCTTCAGACCTCAAAGGAAAAATATCAGGCAAAGCAAGGGAGAGAGGGAGTAGGGAAAGTGAGGAGGGGAGAGAGAGAGAGAAAGAGGAAAGATGGCTAGTGAATTCAGAAAGAAAATATTCTGGAGGGCAGTGGTGGCCGAGTTCCTGGCCATGAGCCTCTTTATTTTTATCAGCATTGGCTCGGCTCTGGGCTTCAACTTCCCCGTGGTGGCCAACAAAACATTAACGAGGTCTCAGGACAACGTGAAGGTTTCTCTGGCTTTTGGCTTATCCATCGCTACCATGGCACAGAGCGTGGGCCACATCAGCGGGGCACACCTGAACCCGGCTGTCACCCTGGGGCTGCTGCTCAGCTGCCAGATCAGCATCTTCAAAGCGCTCATGTACATCCTCGCCCAGTGCCTGGGGGCAGTGGTGGCCACAGCCATTCTCTCGGGAGTCACCTCCTCTCTCCCAGGAAACTCCCTGGGGCTTAATAGCGTAAGTAGAAACTTTTCATTCCTCCTTTAGTTTCTTCTT
>VZTR01011393.1:130095-160140 GCA_013400775.1 Chaetops frenatus
TTTTTTTTTTTTTTTTTTTTGAGTAGAAATGTAGCACCTGTAATCTGCTAAAGGTGTGGGGGTGCTGTTGGTGCTGGCGACCTCGGGCAGCCCCGACTGTTTATTGCAGCAGAGAATCCAGTCCAGACTGATAATCAGGATGTCATAGGGATTGTCCTTCCTCCCCACCCTTGTTTTGGAGGTTAGGATGTTCTGGTCGTGATCAGTTTTGCTTATGATCGGTTTTGTACATCCAAGTTGCCGAAAGGTGGCTTTTGACACCAATTTAATGCTGAAATCACTGGCAGTTTCATGACCTTTCATGGTTCTGAGGGTGTCTAAGGTGACATGCTGATTAATGTGCATATACCAATGTTGTTTTGGCTTCTGTGAGTGTGGTTTATTATCAGTACTTAATTAATGGTTTGTTTATCCTGGTGATGGCTGCAATGAAAATCTGTGGGAGCAGAAAGAGGTGTGTAGTGAGAGAAATCCCATCCCCAAAGAAGTGAGCAGTACCTGTTGCATTAGGCAGAGTGCTCAGATCCTGCCTGACAGAATCCCAGGTGCCCTCTCTGTGCATTTCTGGGCAAAAATTGGACAAATCCTGAATTCTCAGGTGTAAACTGGAGGAAAATGTGAGGCAGCCACAGGATACTGGGGTGCAGGTTCCAACTCTCTTCCAGCTCTCTCCCAGCCAGATGCTCACATCATGCTGCCTAAAAACTGCCTGGCCACAATTCCTCCTCCTCAAAATGTCATTTTGCTGTTGTTGTTGCAATATAAGAGGAGAAAAAAAAAAAAAAAAAAGGATAAATACACTTTTAAACTTGAAATCATCCCGCTGTGAGAGGCAGTGCTACAGCTACTGCAGGACACACAGTGCTATAAATGGAAATTCCTTCTGGTCACTTATTTGACCTGATCTCTTAAGAACAAGTATTTCACTTATTTTCTATGGCCCCTTTCTTGCAGAATATTCCTGACTGCAATTTGTAAATTGAGCTAATTTGAAATCTTCTGCCCATTTGAAGTCACAAGGTTATCTGGGGCATAAAGCTGCAAGTGCAACTTCTCTTCTGAAATAATTTAGGTAAAATAGCAATATGGTTTTGCATACTGTAATTTGACATTTCTGTTAATTCAGAACTTGAGTCAAGTTTTCAAAACAGAACAAAATCTGTTATTAAGGTGTTTCCTGGGCAGCTCAGTATCATCCACCCTCGTGTCACTCTGTGAGTTGGCTGCTCACCTCCCTGTCTCCTGGTGCCTGCAGCTATTCCATCCTGCCAGCGTTTTGGAAATTTTGATGGGTTAACTCAAAACATTTTGGGGAAGAAGAGCAAATAATTTTATTGACTCCAGAAGGCTCTGGCTGTGAGTGTGATACATGATCTTTTCCTCTGAAACCACTGACAGGGGGAACAGCTCAACCACACGGGACAGGGTGTCCGCCCAAGTGGTTTCCTCGAGAGGTCCAGCTGCCATTGAACACGGGAGGTCTGGTTTTGGTAGCACTTAAGCTTGGTTTTTCCCTTTTGCTTCCACAAAATCCTGATGACCAGTTCCTTCCTCTAAACAAAAGTCCTAAACCTGGCCATTTGTGAAGGGGGGGTGAAGGTCTTCTTGCCCCTCAGCCAGTAACTCCTCAAGCTACAAAGGCAAAGCCTGGCAAGGTTAAATCTCCATCACATCAATCTTACAACTCGACCAGCAATTTCTGTGCAATGGAACAACAGAGAATATAGTTTCTAAAGGCTCTGGTCTCACTGTTTGTCATCGGGAAGAATTCAGGATTTTGTTTCTTTTCTCTTTCACATAATTGTTCTGGCTCGAGGAGCGGTGGGGAGACACCCCTGGGGATAGGGAGGGCAGCAGCTGTTCCTCTCCCTTTCGAGAAAGAGCTGGAGAGGCAGGGGAAGGAAAGCAAATCCAGTCATTTCCCAGTGACGAGCCTGCAGTGCCTGGGGAGGGGAGGGCTGAGGGGAAGCTGGATCCGAGCCTAAGGCAGAGGGGAGCAGCAGCAGTGGGGCTGTGCCTGTGCAGAGCTGATCTCAACCAGGCACATCCTGAAACTGCAGCTCAGCACCCAGGTGCCTCCTTCAGCAAAAAGCTGACAAGAAGAAACCACAGGGTTACTTTTGTTATGGTTTTTAACCTGAGGACAAGGAGGGGAGGCTCAGAGCTGGCATCCCTGCCAGCTGCTCTGTCTTCTGGCCCTTCTTGTGGATAACAAGGTGCGGATTCCCTTCTCAGAAAAGGAACAGAAAGAAGGAGAGTGCTGCCTGTTTGACAAGAGGGTCTGCATGTGTGTGGCTTTGTCCTCTGCTCTGACCCTCTGACCCTCTTGGAGAGGTGTTTTTTACAGGAAAAATCTGGTGGGAGCAGTGTAATGGAGTGAGGGGCCATCCAGTGTTCCCAGTGGATACTGGGTGGGGTTGCATGCCTGAAATTAGATTTCTCCTGCCTGGCTGCAGGTCCTGCATTGAGGGACCAAGCTGAGAACCCATTTCCACTGGCTCCTCTCTAATCCACACAGAATGAGAGACAGAGAGAGGTACCTCAACCTTTGGATCTGTTGAGTTGCCCCCAGAGACACCCAGCTCCTCTTTGCCATGGGGAGGCTCCAGGTTTGGGAGCCTCTGCTAAGTATCCAAAATTAAATGGGATAAATCTGTGTCTTTCTCATTACCTAAAGGGAAAAAAAGAAAGACAAGCAAATGAAGCACAAAACCCAGCCATGGGCAGTACAAAGCTGAGGAGAAAGAAAGGAGGCTGAAAATGCAGGATGTTCCTTTAACATGTTCAGGATTAAGGTCTGGTTTACACCAAGACAAGCAAACCAGTCACACATTGGGATTTTGATCCAAACTTTGCTTAAGTCAACAGATATATTTTTAGTTACTTTGGCTGCTCCCAAGTAAGACATTTTGGATAACACTCAGAGATGTATTTAGATTACTCAGTCCTTTTAAGACACTTAACTTCCAATATATTTTAGTAGTGGCATGGGTTCCAAAGTAAAAACTTGGAGAATTGGAGAATCTGGAAGAGGAGTATGCAGTGTGTTTGCTCTTCTAAAAATTTAAATATTTTTTCCTCACATCATCTTGTATCTTTTTTTGGAAGTTGGATTACTACAAGTTAAGAATTTCCATTACATAAAGCTGTAAGAATAGAGAATACCAGATCCAAAATGCACTCATCTGCCAGCAGAGCTGGCTATTGTCTGCTGAGGACAGATCTGGAGTTTGGATAATGGAACAAGTTATTCAGCACAGGCAGTTAATGACCAATAACGAGCTCAAGCAGGAAAGAGGGGTGAGAGGAGACTTCTGTTCTGTAAGGTAACACAATATTTGTTGTTAAACAGTGTTTATCTAGAGAACTTTTATGAAACATTTAGAAGATGCTGGGAAAATTTCTTTAGCTCAGGTTATTTTTTATATTTCTATTTATCTATCTATCTATCTATCTATCTACCTATCTATTTATCTGTAATAACCTGAGATAAATATATAGCTATATATAAATAATTAGAATTTTGTAACAAATGCAGACACTGCTTCACGATTTTCACAATTTAATAGTGCCTGTATTTTGGCATAATGATGAGAGTGCCAGGAAATGTCCCCCCCTAACTCTCAGGGCTGTAATTTGGAAACTCTTTGAAAACTCTGCCTTTGAGTTTATGATGAAAGATATTATTTTAAAAGTTATAAGTGGATCAAAAATTGTAGGCAAGGAAAACAGTCCTGAAGGTAACATTGCTCGGGTAGATAAAGGGGAAAGAAAAACAACCAAGAATAACAAATAGAAGGGCTTGGGTTTAGAAAACACCCAGTGGACTGATAAATGTTGTTTGTGTAACTAAAGAGCTCTCTGGAAAAGCCAGGAGAGATCTGTGGTCAGTGGATTCAGAGGTCATTTTGAGACAGGTGAATATTCATATGGATGCTATTCCTGGAGTATGGAAAGTTACTTGTTGCTGGAACATGTTTTGGATTTGGGCTGTGACTGGCTGTGTCTCTGCTGCTCCATGGGCTCCCCAAATCGGGATCAGCCGTGGCAGAACTGGTGCACACAAGGGTGCAGTGTCCTTTGGGGATAAATACCCAGGGTCCAGATCCAAATTTCCCAAGGACAGGGAAAAAGGAGGCCTTTGCTCTCTTTGGCTCTTCATACCAGGGCAGCATCTGCTGCTTTGAGACACCTTCCAACCTCGCCTAAGTCACACCACAGAACCACAGAATCATGGAATGGTTTGGGTTGGAAGGGACCTTAAAGGTCACCCAATTCTACCCCCTGCCATGGGCAGCAACACCTTCCATGAGAGCAGGTTACTCCAAGCCCCATCCAGCCTGGCCTTGGACATTTCCAGTGATGGGAATGAGTCCTCTTTCCATAACTACTCCCACTTAGCTGGATTGTGATCCAGCAGCAGCAGAGCACCTTGGAACCTCAGTGCTGGAGATTTTAATTTATTTTTTCCTATTTTTTTGTCTACATGTCCCCAGTTCCAGCCTTACTCTGCTACTTGGGGAAGATGAATAATCTCTTGTTTCCAGGAGAGTGGAACATAGGATGTG
Source organism: Chaetops frenatus (assembly GCA_013400775.1). Lineage (NCBI taxonomy): Eukaryota > Metazoa > Chordata > Aves > Passeriformes > Picathartidae > Chaetops > Chaetops frenatus. Next base: position 134,664 of record VZTR01011393.1, read on the forward strand.
ATAAGATACATGGATCCTTATCATCTGCAGATGATCTTATCTCTAGGGTATCCATGCTGGTGAATTTCCTCCCAGCAGATTCCCAATTTGCACTTCCAGTGCAAACATAATGTTGCACCAGCACTGGGAATTCCCTTTCGTGTAGTTGAGACCTGCTACACCTTTTAATGTTGTTCAGGGGTCAGCACTGAAATTTTTATCCTGATATTCCCCATTGGATGTTTCCCATCCTTTAGAAACTTGTCTCAGAGGGGATTCCTGATGGGAATCACCACACTCCCTACATTTGGTGCACACCAGTGGCCTTCTCACCACGGGGAGCAGGACTTGCCTGGTTGCCCTGGATGACTCAGTGTTTGCCTTGTGATCTCCCTGTCTCCTCATGCCCGCGCCCTACGAGCCCGTTCTCCAACCTCCAATTAAACAAAGCCGGCTCAAGTTGGAAGAGCATCCAAAATAAACTGAGAGCTTGACAGTGAGGGGACAATTGAGTAAGTGATGCTGCTTTTCCTCTGAGTCACTGTGGAAAATTGCAGTTCCAGAGGTGCTGCTGGATGGACGAGACACAGAGCTGAGTTCCTGACCTTTAGCGCTTATTGAAAACTCCTTGGATGCCTTTTTTCTTTCAATGCAGCTTATGTATTGTGTTTCCTCAAGTCTAGGACAGTGAAGAGCTTCTTTTTCCTTCTCTCTGCCCTCTGCTCTGCCTACTTTTCATCCAGTTTAGGCTTCTCCTGCCAACCTTGCCTCTGCTGGGACATCTGTGTGCTTGAGAACTCAAACTTTCACAAGGGACCAGAAGCTGCCGCGTTTTGAAAATGAGCAAAATGGTTCCGGTACCTGACATAGATCTGGGATTTTTATTTCTTAACAAAGGCTGTCACAACAATAGCTCATTGTTCCCTGTCAGTTTTTGCAGCAGAGGGCTTTTAAGGCTTGCCAGCATTGTATTGAGAGGGCCCCCGGCAGGGCAGGTGGGACACAGGAAAGGCACCTGCTCAAAACTGGCCACGGTCTTGGCCTCTTTCTGATGAGTTCACACAGTGACAGCAGAAACATCTGGGCTGAGACATAAACCTGATGGTTATCACCCATCCCCTGGAGAATTTGGGGTTATGGCTCTAATCCTTATCTCAGATCTCAGAGCTTATTATCTGATTTCCATTTCTATGAATATTTGCTCAGTGCCTCTCTAATAATAGAGCCATACCCCCAGATTTTGGCAGGGAGCACCGAGGGATGCAGCAGCACGGCCATTTCTGGGTCAGGGAGAGGCTCTTGGTGCTCATCCTCCTGCAGCCCAGCCCTTTTCTGCTACAGCAGAGGAGATCACAGAGGGTTGTGTCCCAGTGGATCCAAGGATGCCTCTTTGGAAAACACTCTGAAAGTCTCAAATCAAAGGTTCTCTTCATTTATTCCTAATTAGACATGGTAGAAATTCCTGAAAGGAATGCACAGGGAGGTTTAAAACAATGAGTTGCCATAGATCTAAAAATATTATTAATTTGGTAGATTACCTAAGATTGCAATACATGTGGAGTCATGCTGGGATTTTCAGAGAATGATTTTTTTCTGGGTTAGATGAACGGTCAAACTAAGTAGGATTAAGTATGATTTATAAGTAAAATTCATTTTGCCACCATCCTTCCTGAGTGGTCAATAAACAGTTAAAATTGATTTTCTTTCCATAGAGTTCCCTGTGTTATATCAAATATATTTGGGTGTTCTGTGTGTATGTGTATGCACACCCCCAGACACACTCACACACCAGAGACAGATGGACAGAAAGATTCTTTGCATGAGATAAACCCAAATTTAATTTTTAAACTTAAATTAATTGGAAATTAAAAAAAAAAATCTATTTGTAGGTTCTAAACCTGGTTCTGGTTCTAAATCAATATTTGCTATGGCAAGAATCACAGCCTGAGAACAAATGGAAATGTCCACAGCAAGAGAAGGAATATTATGGATCATTTCTGGTTAAATTGATACAATGATAAGAAAAAACTGTAAGTTTTTGTAGCAAGGCTCATGGGTTTTAGCAGAACCTTCAGGGAGTCAAGAATAACATTTCTTTAATCAGAGAATCCTAAAAATATCACTGTTTGGGCTATATAGATATTTTTAAGAGGCACATTTTTAAAGCAAAGATATCAAACCACATCATAAGTACTAAAGGAAGAAAAGATAGCCCTTGAAAAATTTCCAGAGGAAATTGCCTGTTTTCTTTAGGGCAGTAGTACATTTTTGCTTATTTGTCCATTCTCCAGCTTAACTGAGAGAATTCAATAACAGAGGGGTCTTTACCTGGTACCACAATTGTCTCCTGGAGGTTTTTCTGGCCTGACTGGGAGCATTTTGAGCCCTGGGTATTTATTAATGTGTAATTAATGGGAAAGTGCTGATTTTCCTGGCATCCAGAGCTGGTGCTGGTGTTTGACTGCTGCAGCTTCATTGAAGCCGAGGAGATCTGAGGCTGAGGCACAACATCAACCTGTTAAATCAAATATACAGGGCCTGACAGGCATCCTGGAGGAAGCTATAAACAGCAGGAGGGCAAAAACGTGGCCTGAGAGCTCTGCAAGTCATAACTCATGGGCTAGAAAGGAGTAAAGAAACACACTGTGTGCTTCCCTGGACGAGTCCTGTGCATCCCCTCTCTAGGAACCGTGGGGAGGTGTCCCAGAAAATTAAACTTTTCCAGGCTCTTGTTAATTCTGTGCCAAGTGGAGTGGATGAATGCTTTCAGAGCTGAACTGAGGCACGTTTCCTTGCACATATTCACACACAGCTCCTCCTGAGGGCACTGATGGCTCTGTTTGGGGTGGGTAAGGTCAGGTTTGGCCCCTTTGCCTCCCTTTGTTAGGACTTCTTGGCCGATGAACAAGGTGGAGAAATGAAGGAGTTAGAATCCTTCCCCCCAATTCCTGAAATGCATTGCACAGGCTCAGAGCTGCTTTTTAACCCCATGGAAATGCCCTGTGCTGTGCTTGAGACTGATTCAGAAAGTTTGAGAATTTCACAGATTTGCTGGAGTTTGTCTAGAAATATAAAATGAATATTACTTTGGTGAAATTGCCAGCAATCATACTGTGAGGTTTGTGCAAATCCAGGTGTTATTCCAGGAGCAAAATAGAAAGGACCATCCTATTAGGCTCAAAATTCAGATATGCCCAAAATTCCCCACTGAAATACTATCTCCTACTGGGCTGGTACCACAGGAGATAATAAACAGCTCTGTGGTATAAATGAGTGCTTCAACTGTTACAGAAAATTAACTATTTGCTTGGCTTTGGCTGGGCAAAGAGAAAAAATACAAAACCTCACAATTCCTCATCCTCTGAATAGAAGTTGTTTATTTCTCAGCAGCAACATTTAACCAAAGGAAAAAAAAAAAGTTTCTTCCAAGCAACTTTCCCAGAGGCACATCAAAAAGTAAAAGTGTAAATAAAAGAATTTTCTGTCTCTAACCAGCTGTGCTGAATGCAAGTCCTGTAGTGGAACTGAGTTTTACTGCCTGTTTTGGTCTGACATACAAATTTTATGTGCTCTGGTTTAATATAATAATCATTCTCCCCTCTTTCTCTCCATGGCCCTGTGACACAAAACCCTGGATAATTTCTCCTCAGCCTGCAGAGAGGGTGGGAGGAGGGAGCTGAGCCTCGTTCCTGGAGGGTGTCTGCTGCCCAAAGAACGGAAAATATGATTTCTGCTTTGGGAATTGAATGAGTCCCCTCCAGAGCTCTTAAGGCTGTATTTATAGGAAGGATAATCTAGCAGAGGACAATATGTTTTGTCCCCAGGTTCTGCTGAATGCTTCCATTGTTGATGTAGGATACGATCCAAAGCTAATTCATAAGCAGCTTCTGAGTGCTCCTGTCATATAATTTTAAGTGAAACTCTTTAGATCTTTGCCTGTCTCTCCTTACTAAAGAAATGAGACTTTTGTACTCCCTGAATCCCAATCCCTAATGCTCAGTTAATGGGTATAGAAACATCCATTTCAGAGTGATACTGTTAAATAGCAAGGGTAAAAGTGAATAACTAAAGTTAAATAGCCAGAGATAAAGTCTCTGAATAAATTTTGACTGTCAGTCAAGGGAAGATTTATAGCTATGGAGATGTGGGATAGACTTCCAGGAGAAAAAAGGTATATTATTAATATGAAAGCCATCAAGTTCTTTTCGTGACAGAGTTAGAACTGTAAGAGTGAAAAAAGTCAAACAAAATCACAGGCAAGACAGTGGGACATGATTTGGAGGGAAGTAGGGAGATGAATTTCTGAGGTTACATTTGCAGAATATCCCATTAAAGAACTTTGCCACCTAGACACTTAAATGAGAGCTAGCTGGCATAAAGAATGATTAATATTTAAAGAGTGGGGATGAAGAAGAGAGAATGAACCATCTAAGCTATTGTGAAGATTTCACTTATTCAGTAAAAGGAAAGTCAAAAAAGGGAAATTTTAGACTACAAGAAGAAAGTGCTGTAAGACAGCAAGAATTTACTTGAATAAAATGCTAGTTTTAAGAAAAACATCTGCCATGGCAGAGAAAATGTAATAATTTAGGTAGGATGGTGAGGATATGCAAGGAAGAGAAGTCTCAGCCATTAAAAATGCTGTGGCTTAAATTTTCTCCCTCAAAACCATACCAGCCAGCAGGGCTTGCACTGGTGTTTCATAAGAATGGGGAAAGCTGACATTCTCCTGCTAAAAAATAGACTTCTGCAATTCCAGAGGCCTCCTTTTTTTCTGGAACAATGAGAAACTAATCCCCGTTATATGAAAGGAAGCTGGGCCCTGGAAGCTCCAATCCAGGGCTGAGGGTTTGCTGGATGGGATGGAGCTCAGGACCACCTTTCATAACAAAGTGTCTTATCCATATAACGGGAAACAGGTTTGAACTTGATATACTTGATGTACTTTCACTTGTAATGAGAAAAATATGAAGCCACTGGAGAAGTCCACAGTGGGGTTTACCTTGGGCCAGTTTAATTTCCTGTCCCCATTTCTCTTCTGAAGGCGGACAACTCATAAATATCCTGTCCTAAAAAAAAAAAAAAAAAAAAAAAAATGTTAAAAGGAAAAGAAAAAAAACCCAAAACAAAAGGAAAGAAAACATATCATTAATTTGCCCAAATTATTGCTGTGGGAGTCAGTCAGCTAAACATGGCAGTTAAGGGCACTTCTGGGAAACAATTCCATAGTTCCCATCTCCTGTCAGATGTTATGGAGAGCTGGAAGTGATGTGGCCACTGCCCATTTCCTAAGACAAAAAGCAGGTGTTCCTCTCAACTAATTGCTCTCATGTCCATGTGTAGATAATGCCTTTTGGGGTTTAACATTCCTCATTTCAATGTCTCTTGAGTCACTATGCCGTTAGGCCTTCCTTAGGTTTCCATCAATCACATTCCAGGAGTTTTCTGAATAAGATGTGATTTCTGTACATTTACTGAATTCCAATTGATTTTTATTCCATGATCTTGTTCAGAATCACAATGAACTGGAGGGGGAAAAATATTAATCATGGAATCCTGAAGGCTGGAAATGGTGGAATTCAGCTCACAGAAGGCTACACCTCCCTTGGGGTGTCTACACGTTCTGCTTCTTGTCTGGGAGCTGTGGCAGTCGAGGGAGAATTACTCACTGCAAGCTAATGCAGCCAAGATTGATTCAGCTGATCAGATAAATGTGAGATAACTCTCACATCTTGCCAGTGATTCAGCCCATTTCTTATGTGTGTTCCTGGTGCTCCTTCTGTCAAAACTCTGACTTAGAAATGAAGTTTAGTGGAATTATTCATGTGAACAAAAAAAGGAAAATAAGTCTGTGTAGACTCTCTTGGAGATGAGTATGGGCTTGTGTGGTTCATTTAATCCCTTAGAGCATGTTTGGTTCCTTAAAACACTGCTCCACTCCTCAAGTCTCCCAAGTCTGCAGCATGACAAGCTCAGGGAGTTGTTGTGCTGTTCCTGCCTTTTGACATTTTTTCTGTTACCTTAATGAGGATTATTGGACTGCAAAGAGAAGATGTCAAAGATTTCCCAGCAGATACATCGAGGACAGCTGCAGTGTCAGCCCACAAATCCTGTGACCACTGGTAAAAAAGAGGTAGAAGAGCAGGGAAAAAGGCATTGCAGTGTGGGTACAGGTCACTGTAAAGGGCCTCCTCCAACCCAAACCAGCAGTAGGGGTGACTGTGTCTTGTTTCAAGGCATTAATTTGTCTGTTTAAGAACCAGATATATTGGTATTCTGCATATTCTTAGTAGCAGAATGGCAGATGTTAACATCAGCTTTTGACATTCAGTCAGGTCTCTAATGTGTGGTACTGCTTCCTACGAGATTCAGGTTAAGCTTTAGATAATCCTGAAGCTTCTGGAGTCTGGTATTCTACAAAATATTCTACAAAAGTTCAAGCTTTCCTTAAAAACCTGAATAACATACAGAAAACACAAGCAGAGGATGAGAAACTCATTGGTTATGTCTCCTTGGTTCTGTCAAGAGCTTAAACCATCAGATTCAAAAGTAGCAAAATGTTTTCTGGGTAACACTTGCAAATCCTCAGTGAATAAGGATGATAAAAATAGAAATATAAATAAAAATATGCACATGTACATTTTAACTTGACACAAGGGAATTTACCTTCCTACTCTCTATCTAAAGCTTTTCTGGGGTGTGGTTGGGATGGTGAGCACTGGTGCTGTTCCATGTTTACCACAGATGGCCCAGGCTGCTGATGCAGTGATAATTTAGCTCTGATAAGGAGGCAAATAAATACCCTGCCATCCCACACTTCCACACTGCAGATCCACAGGCCACAGCAAAGCAGGGCCTCCAAGGTTTGCCTGGGTTTGTCCCGTTTTGGAACACGGCCCAGAGTCCTTGCTCTCACAGTGGAACCTTAACGTTCCTGGCAGGCTGAGTAAAATTACCCTGCTGGAGGAAAGCAAAAGGTTTCCTATGATATTTCCAGGTTTTCTTTGATTGCACACAGCCCATCAATAAGTGTTGATTAGCAGGGAGAATGACCTCAAGTCACGTCAGCTGTAGGATGTGTTTTTCCTGGAGGGAAAGGAAGAATATGATTTCTACCCCTTGAAGATAAGAATTATCACAGGTTTTTAAAGAATAATTTTACTTTTATTGTCTTTGGTCTTTTATAGAAGCCCTTCAAGGAAAGGGAAAGCCTAATGGCTGGCCAGTGTTTAATCTTTTAAAATGTCAAGGCTTTGTCAAATGCTAACATTGATATGTCAGACTCCAGCTCTGGCTTCTCTGGGGTTGCATTATGATAGAAAAAAATTTGGTTTCTTATCTGCTTCTGGGCACGTGCACATCAGTCACTTATTTGCTGAGACACCTGGCTTTTAAATTTGGCCATTTGGCCTTCCAAATGGGAGATAAGATTTTCCAGAGGGTGTGTACTTCAGATTCTTAAATTGTTTTGGATATCAAGGAAATACATTGGAAACCTGATTTATTGAGAGCCACAAGTCCCACTGTCTCTACAGTGAAAAAAATTGTTTATTTCTAAAACTTACAAAAGCAATATTAATTGATAAGGATATTAATTCAGAGATATCAAGTATGAATTTCTGGGTCCTGCAGTTTTCAGTGCATCTCATGTGGATGCATTTAGGTCAGACTCATACTTCTCACATGTAATTCCTAATAATGATGAAGGTTTCATTAATGGATTTCGGTTTCTACTCTACGGATACTGAAGGAACCAAAATACCCATCCTTTCAACCAGAATTCTCTTCTATTTGTGGATAAACTGCTTCCAACTCAGAGGATATCACTCCTGCATATTAAAGAACAAGATCTAAAAAATACATTATTAGTATTTCAGATTAGCAGGATTTAGAAATCAGATTTATGCTGAGGAAAGACTCAAGTGACTTTTTTAATTACTTAGGAATTTGATATTAAACTTTGTTACAGAGAAGAAACAAGGAATGTGAATAGCACATGTGGAAGGTAAAATAGTTCAGTTAACCATCTTTAAGTTTTAAGGTTATTCTAATACTAGCTTTGGGGAAATTAGGGCATAAACCACAAAATCAGATTAACAGCAGGATTTCCTGTAGTTTCATTGTTCTGGGCAGGCCACAATAACATGTAATTATGTTTTTTGCCATGTATGACCCAGCAATTTTTAATGAAGGGACTCTGACAGATGTGATAACCTACAGATAGCACAAATTAATATAAGTTTTGCAGAGTTTGCTTCCTACTCTGAGTCACATTCTCAGTTCTCTGGCCTGTGGCCAAGCTCATGTTTCATCCCATCCATGAAAATAAGTTATTTCTGCTTAACATCAACTTATTCAGCTCACTAACAGACTTGCCTTGACTTAATGAAGGCACCACTGAAAACAGCAATTAAAAGCAGAACTCAAAGCTTGTTATAACATCAAATGGTTTAGCTCCATGGTTTCTTGTTAGGTGCAAGTTTTTAGCAGTACTCCTGAAATATGACAGCATTTCTGCTCTGTAATGTCCATTTATGTGAATCACCATGGTTTCAAGATGTTCTACAGCTCTTACATTTATAAGAAATTTCTGATTTCATGACTAATAATACCATTGGAATATCTGTGTCTGACAGTTTGAGTTTTTCTAGATAATCTACTGTATTTCTGTAGGAAATTGAAGCACTCCCATCAGCCCCTTGGGATTCCTTAAATGGGGATTTTTTTTAATGTACCTCAAAGAAGTAGAGTGAGATTCAGTTTGAGTCTAAGGCACCAAAAAGTAATTTACCTGTGAGTTAGGTGTCTAAACTCTTTGTAGTCAAATGAGATCTATAAAAAAAAAACAGACAGAACTTTTAAATGCTCACCTACATTTCATCAGGTGAATGGAACTCATCTCCATTGACTACACCATTATCTGTGCAAATTAGACATGCATTGACTAAATATTAATATCTAGAGATGTTTTGGGTACTTTCAGTCTTCTCTCATATCTGCCAGTCCCACATGAAGTCCATGGACAGGTCAGGATATTTCATGTGGCATTAGAGGTATATTTTCAGGCCATTCGTTCACAGTATAGGTGGAATATTAATATCTTAATATTAATGTGGAAATCCCTGAAGCAATAAATGACTGTCCTAAGGCACCACAGTTCACTTCTGAAAAGTAAACTCTGCTGAAGGTGAATCTCTGGCTGATTTGTTTCTCACACTTGTTGTGTCCAGTGGCTGAGTGTTCACTGTGGCTGGAAGCATCAACCACTCAGCCATGTTGAATCAAATAAAGCTGCATGTGCCTTGGCTTGAGTACAGAAGGGAGTGTTTCAAAACTAACTTCTTTTCAATTTTTTCTTTTACTTCCTATTTTTTTTCCCATGTTAAGCAACAAGAACCCCAGGAGGGAAATGCATTTTCTTATTGACTGCAGAAAACTTTGTTACTCTGATTGAAGTCAGGTAGGAATGTGAAGTGACATTTTCCTTCTTGTCTCCATGCAGCTTTCAGAGGGAATCAATGCAGGCCAAGGGCTGGGGATTGAAATAATTGCCACCTTCCAGCTGGTGCTGTGTGTCCTGGCCACCACAGACCGGAGAAGGAACGACGTCTCGGGATCGGCACCTTTGGCCATTGGTCTCTCCGTTGCCTTGGGACATCTTCTTGCTGTAAGTCTTAGCCCTCAGAGTTGATATCTGCCACGTCCCAGCTTGGGGATGGGCAGGGATAGGATGGGATGGTGATAGTTTCATCAGTGCCTCACCTCTGGTTCTCCTTCCACCTCCCAGATTGACTACACCGGCTGTGGAATTAACCCAGCCAGATCTTTTGGCTCAGCACTCATCGCCAACAACTTTGAAAATCACTGGGTAAGTTGGGTAAATTTGTTTAACTCACAAGAGGTTCTGAATACACAGACCCTACAAGATCAGAAACATTTGAACACGTATCACTGGGACCAAGTCAGCGAATTGGCATTTCCATTTCATTTAACAAAGAATATTCTCCTCTCAATCCTGACCAGCCTCAGGCAAACAGAAAGTCCTCAGGCTCATTCAGTCTCTGTGCTCAAAGTAATACAGTAGAATTTCTTTGGTTGTTACCCTTTATATTTATTTATTTAAAGCATTTAAAATGTTTAAGTCTTATTACACAGAATCCTTTATTGTGAATTTGTTGTTTAAACTTGAGATTGCTTAATGTGGTAAAACCCAATTTAGAAAGATTCTTAAGCACATTTATAAACTGAAATACATCATCCAATACTATAGAGCTAATAAAATGTTCAGCATCTTAAAGCTGAGTGTCTGCTTATGCATTTTAGAGGATAAGTGCTCTGGAAACAACATAAATTTTAGATTATTCCCTGTGTTTAAATGTAGTTAAAATGAGGAACTTCACAACAATTTACTTATTTCACCAAAGCTCAATAAAGAAAGCTAATATAAAGTTATAAATGAGCATATGTTCTTGAATATATAAAATGGGGCTTGTTCCAGCTCTCCTACTCATGATTTTGGCAGCCAGTTGCATAGGCACAGGTGGACATTTAGTGGTAATACAGTGGGGTTATGAAAATTTTGGATATAGATTCTATTTTAATCTGAAGAGTGAAACATAAAAGGAGGATACTGGGGACATTTTGGCAGTATCTCCCTCTTGAACATTATTATTAGGACACTTAGGGAAAGTAATTAAGCAAGGAGCTAGTATTTTCAGAATTTAATAGGAAAATTGTCATCCTTTGTACAGACAGAAGAAGATAGAGGTAATAATTTGTGTTAAACTACTGCTACTGCTGAATAAAAGAGTTTTCAGACTCAGTAATGTTTTGGCCCTGCAAAGTCTTCAACATTTTCTGTTATTTCTAACAAAATCAACCTGTCTACTAAAATCCTTTTATTACCTGTCCTTCTAAATTTTAATTTTCTTAAGTGGTTAGGCCAGTTCAGTCACAGAAGCATCACCAGCTAAGCAGCATCTGGTGGCAGATTAGGCCCCTAATTAAGTCCTTGTTAACTATTTCTTTCAAATTCACCTTTCACTGGAAGATAACTGGAATGTGGCACCTAGTGACCTCTTGTTTTAGAAATTGTGCTCCCTGGCCAACTCCAGCTGGAGTAGCAGAGATGTTTTAGCAGTAGGTAACTGATTTTAAATATCACAGTTTGACAACACAGTCACAGTTATTCTCCTCTGGGTCTATCACCAAGTCATGGCAAGAAGTTCCTGGGTTTACGCCATGCGGTTAAGAAAACATTGGATAGGCTGTAAACATCATGGCGAGAATCCTCAGAGGAGTTTCAAATGCACAGATACCTGATGCAAAAACTTGGGATTTGTATTCCAGATCTTCTGGGTTGGCCCAATCATTGGAGGAGCAAGTGCTGCCCTGATTTACGACTTCATCCTGGCGCCCAGAACCAGCGACCTCACCGACCGCATGAAGGTGTGGACCAGTGGCCAAGTGGAAGAGTATGACCTGGAAGGGGATGATATGAACTCCCGGGTTGAAATGAAGCCCAAATAGAGAAGGTCATGGAGAAAAGGGGAAGAANAAAAAAAAAAAAAAAAAAAACAAAAAAAAAAAAAGGGGAAAAAAAAAAAAAAAAGCAGCACATTGGTTTCTGAAGGTTTTATCAGTGTTATAGACTCTTTGTAAACCAGCAAGCAGTACTTTGGTTTTTTAACTCAGTTTTCAGNNTTTTTTTTTTTTTTTTTTTGCCCCCAATCTTAATAGCCTTTTTTATATCTTTTCAATTATGGAGTCTTTAGGTCGAGAAGGCATGACCTAAATAAATCGGGCTGAAGTTTATTTAGGTCACCTTTGCATGACCTAAATAAATTGGGCTGAAGTTTAACCCCTCCCTGGCTACCACCCAATTGTGAAGTGTATTTAGCATGGGGGGTTCTCCTACGACATCATTCAGTAATGATAAATAGTTCCAATGACCAGTTTGTTTCCTGGAAGAATTGATATTGAGGACAGAGAACCATCTGCACCAATAAAGGGGGCCTTACACCTGAAAAAAAGTATTTATACAAAAATGCAAGGCTGGCTTCTAATGCCAGTAATTAATGGGAAAAAAAACCAATCTTATAATCAAAATCAGCATCCAGAACCATCTTTTGGAAGGAAAGGCTACTAAAAAGTAGTTGTTATGAAAAATTCACCATAAGTTCCTAAATGGTTGATCATTTTTGAGAAAGAGGGCCAGAAAAGCTAAGCAGGGTAAGAATTTCCAGAATCACAGGATCCTTCAGACTTTCTAGAGCTTCATTCTCTCTGAACCTGCATCCATCTGCTTGTGAGGGGAGAATATATGTGACAAAAATTATATAGATATATTAATTCCTGGGAAGTAATAACTAGAAGTCAAATTGGAGAGTAGCAACAACAATGGCAACAATAATGATGTGGTGCCAACGTGTAAACAGGATCTGATTGTTCCTGTGACTACTCTGCTTTTGTTCACCTTGTGTAATTTATCTGTGTGATTTAAAGCAAAACAAGGACAAAAGAAGTCCCCATTCTCTGACCCCATTCCAACAGCCAGCTGTGACATCCAGGGACCACAAATAGATGTACACACGGTATATTTTCTAATGAGGGATAAATACATATCTGGAAGTCCATTTTGGGGGTGGTTGCTTTGTTTTTTTTATATATATATATATATATATGTTTATATATAAGTTTTATACAGAAAGCCTAGTATACTGTTTTGTAAGAAAATAAGAGCATAAAGACAAGTGGAAAGAATTGCAGCAGTACTTAGCAAAATAAACAACACTGGAAAAAAGAAAGAAAATTAACACTCTAAAGGACGTGGAAGATTATTTTCTATTTTCATTTGTGTGTGTGTGTGAGTGCTACTTATGATTTCCTGAGTAACCCAAAGCATTAGCTGGTCTTACCTACTAACTATAGAATATAGTTAAAGCAGACACGTGCTGATATACTTGTTCTGCACTAAACAGTTTTCCATAAGAAATGAGGCCCAGAGGAACTGACAGAAAATCAACACATTCCAGCATTCAAAAAAAACCCCCCAGAGGTAATGGGATGGATTCTCCTCTCTGAGAGCCAGTGTGGGATTGGGAGGTGAGGTAGGATTGGCATAGGAATCCCTATGGGTTGGATCATTTCATCAACTTGAGCAGATGGACAACAACAACAAAAAAAGAATAAAAAGGAAAATCACCAGCAAAATAAACCAGAATATGTTTTACCTTTCTTGTCTACATTTGGTGTGCTATCCCGTGTATTGCCTATGTACATAGAGCATGATTGGATTTTGAGGTGGTTTAAAAATAAACAAAATCAGTTGTGCTAACAGATGAACTGTTCACGATTCTTCTTTTAATTTGCTGTTTAACAACGAAATTTAATTTTATGCACCGTTATTCTGGTGCCCAATTGTAAATTTCTGCTTTTCCAGTCTTGACTTGATGCTGCCCTTTAGGGAAAGAAATGTTTTTGGTTTATATGGCAGGCAAAGCAGGGCCTCACCTGGAAGTGAACTCTTCCAAATGATACTTGGAAATGAAGCAGAATACCAGGATCTTGTGCTCACTTTCTAGAATATCTTTCCAATTTTATCTGCTGTTACCCCAGTGTCTCCATTGACTCCAAATTAACCCTTTCTTGCCTTACAGGGTCTCTGAGCCAGAAAAGTTGCAGAACTCACTCACACTAAATTGTTTTGACAAGCTTCAGGTAACTTAAGAGTTAGTGGTGCAGAAAGTGTGAGATTCAACAAATTGTTCCTTAGTCTACACCTTGCAAAGAAAAATATCTTGGCTTATTTTCTATGCTTCAAAGTTCAAAACTGTGAAGACAAACAATGCTGTCTTTCCATTTGGGGTGTGATAGGACTGTGCCATGTTGCCTGCTCTAGCTTATGATCACTAAAATAATAAATAAAATAAAGTAATACGATAAATTTTTTACTAATGAAGAAATAAACTAACAAAGAAAACCCCCAAGTCCAAGTAAACAAATTATGATTTTTAGGTGTATTTTATAGAATCGTAGAATCACTGAAAGTTTTGTGTTGGAAGGGATTTTAAAAATCACCTAGTTCCAATCTCCTGCTGTAGGCAGGGCCTGTTTCCACTAGACCCTGTATTCACAGTGATAATGTTTAAACAATTTACAGTAAAGCTCTTAAGAAAATTGAATGGAAAAAAAAAGTATTTAAGGTGAATTCCAGGTTTAAACTCCTCCCTTCTTCTTAAAGAAGGAGAAGCTTACTGATATATTTCAAAGTGTTTTTGTAGTACTTAGAGCCTGAACTGAGATCAGGATTCAGGCCATGGCTGCTAATGGTGCCCCCACTCCTGGCACAGAGGGTTTTGCTTTGTGCTGGACAAGCACCCTTCAAAGTTATCATCAGCTCATTAAAATAGTTGAAACAGACCCAGCAAAGGAATTAAAGGCATGAAGCAGCAAGTATCGAAACCCACTAACAAATGTCAAGTGGGCAAATGTGATCACCCAGAAACTCAGCAAAATGTCCCTGACAAAGCAGGCCTGGGCCTTGCTTGTTCAAACAGCTCCTGTGGTGTCTGCACTGAGAGCTCCAGGACCATGGATTGGTGGGGGTTGTCTGTGCCCTGGTGGTTCCCAGGCTCAAACCTCTGTATTTATCACACATTCTCACAGGAAAAGGTCATAGAATCCTCAAATGGTTTGTATTCAAAGGGAGCTTAAACATCACCTAGTTCCAAACCCTAGGAATACCTAAGGACACCTCCCACTATCCCAGGTTTCTCCAAGCTCCAGTGTCCAACCTGGCCTTGGAGACTTCCAGGGGTGGGGCAGCCACAGCTTCTCTGGGCACCCTGTGCCAGGGCCTCAGCACCCTCTGAACAAAGCTGATAAAGGGTGGATGGTTCCCTCGGTTATCCAGGGACCACCTACCATGGTCTCAGTACCACTCGTCAGGTACCCCCCACAGCATCCCAAACACCCTCTGTAAAGGAAAAAACCACAAGGAAACATTCCTGAGTCCAGGAACAGGGGTCTCAGTGCCTCTATGGGCCATCCCACATCTAAACTTTTCCCGGGCAAAGCTGAGCAAAGCAAAGATGATCCACTTTGCCTTTTCTGAGTGCAAGTTGTCATCCCAAACAACTCCATGGCTTGCACAGGTGACAAAGCACCCTCTGCTTATTGCACATTCCAACAAAAGTCAATTTACAAAAAGCCTGAGGAAGGTGTTTTGGACTCATCCCTGAGAAACCTCTGTTGCTCCACTGACTCTACAGACAACCTGTGGAGATTTGGGCCCTGACTTTACCCACCCATCTTTAGAAATAAGTACATATTCTGCCTCCCCATTGTAACTGGGGCAATTTAATTTTAGATTTCACCTTGCTCTGCTCTACGTGGACTTTTAACACGTGCAAGGGAAGAAAGGCAATTGAAACCCAACATAATGATAGCCAGCACTCCAGGAAGCTTCCATTGTCCTCCCATATCCACCAGCTGCACCAGTCACAATTCACAGCTTCGTGTTTTGAAAAATTAGGGTAACACAATAATACAAATATAGAGTTTCTCATAACATTTCAACGTTTTCCCTGCTTTCGCCCAGCTGAAGTTTGGATGTGCCAAGAGTCCCACAATAAATTATATTAAGAATATGGGTGTTATGATTCTGTTGAAGTCTGGGCTTGTGTAAACGC
Source organism: Chaetops frenatus (assembly GCA_013400775.1). Classification (NCBI taxonomy): domain Eukaryota; kingdom Metazoa; phylum Chordata; class Aves; order Passeriformes; family Picathartidae; genus Chaetops; species Chaetops frenatus. The sequence continues at coordinate 150,335 of VZTR01011393.1, forward strand.
CTGTGTCAGGAATGGTTCTGGGTGTTGTTCAAGCTTGATGTCCTTGAAAGTACCACATTTTTTGTACAGAAGTTGTCTGATATTACCTAAATTAGACCAAAACTACTTCTGGGGACAAATACATCATTTTATAGACTATCTGAAGCTGAATAATGAAATAGAACCTCTGTTTAAATAGATTAATTGCTAATTAGACATTAGTCCTCTATGAGATCACTTTGCTTTAGGTTCTTGAAATTAATTTGCCAGGTAGGGCTATGAATGATGTTCCTGAGAAGCCACAATCCTTGTTAACTTCAAGGTTGCTTTTTGCTGTTGGAAAATGAAACTTTCCTGTACTCCTGACCCCTCCCAGGTGCCCATGGATGCCTGCCCATGGCCATTCCTGTTCCTCTACAGGCCTGCTGCCTGTAATTCCCTGATAAATTACTGTACAGTCCCAAATTTGGTAAAGGCAGGGTACAAAATAAACACAGAAACAGAGAATGGATGGAGGGAAGTGACACAGGGCACAGAAGGTGACTGGTTTGGGAATTTTAATAGCACTCAGAAGGACTCATTCTCCTTTCACCTTGGTTGAACTCTGTGCCCTACTGCCCCTGAAAACCTCTTGTCCCCTGTTTGGACAAGAGGTTTTCACCTTTTTCAATCATTTTTTAATGACGTTTACAGGTTTGGATAAAAAAGAACCCCAGAAACTCAATACTCTCCCCTGCTCATGATTTCCTGAATTTCCTGATCTGTCATGCTCTAAACTTTGCCATGAATTGCCCTCATTGTGCCTTTTCCTCTGTTTTGTTTCTATTCTTGTCTTAGAACAGAAATTATTCTTGTCTTAGAACAGAAATTGAGAAGCTGGTGGAAAATGATCAGTGTAGTGATGCCATTTGCCCGATTCTGTAGCATTTCTAGAAAATTCTTACCTCTTTGTCATCCTTTCCTTTACACTTTACTTTTAAGGCCATGAGAAGGACCAGTATCAGTTACAGTTGATCCCTCCATTTAATCTCTTCCCCCCCTTTAGCTTGGGCTCAATTCCCTGCTCTAAATGATGTATCCTTACTCCTGCACAAAAACCTAGAGGGACCATTTATTAACTCATTTTTTTCTTTGCCATTGAAAGCAAACAGAACAATATTTCCTGGAAGCATGGGAGCCAAACAGCAACTCTTGACCAAAAGTGGCTGTTAAGTGCAATTGCTGGAAACAGTCATAGTTTTTCTTTATTTTTTTCCCCTGAAAAGTAAATGGAGCACTTGCAGGTACCAGTCTGTCCAAAAGACAGATGTGACTGTAAAAACAATGAGCTGCAGCACACACTTGATTTCCTTTGGGGATCTCCAACTTTTTCTTGTTTCACCATTTCAAGTTATTACTTAATCAAGAAGAACCTGGCATGAAATAAAAGGGAGAGAGAGAAATGATGGGCCTGCCTGATGTTGTATCCTATCAGTGCAGTGTGGGAAGAGTGTTGCTGTGTTTTCTGTCTTGGAGCCAGATCTGATTTACTCAAAATTATTTCACATTGTTCAAGGAGTGAAAGAGGAACTAAATTATATTCGTATCTGGCTTTACAGTGTTTTGTGTTGTCATGGCAATGTGAATTTTTTTTTTTTTTTTTTTTTTTTTTTTTTTTTTTGGTGATGCTAGGGAGAAGCCATGAATGCTTTCCCGTGGGCTGGAAGAGACCTGACCTCAGCTCTGCCTGGTCAAGACTCAAGCCAGGCAAGGGAGTGAATCTCAAACACCTTTTCCAATCTGGGAAAGTCAGAAAACCTGTGATGGACCAGTTTTACACATATTCCTTGCTAATCCATGTTATTCCATTTCTCTTAATCTTCAAAGTGTGCTTCAATGAGTCTTTGAAAAAATTATTGATAAAGGAGACTTGATCTGATAAAGTGCAATTTATTTTCTCCAGGTGGGTGTTTTGTCTCTAGGACTGTTTTTTTTTTTTGTGTCATTGCTGAGGCTGCCAGATTTACATCATTTTAAATTATCTTTTGCCTAGAGAATACACAGAAAATACTTTATGAGTCTAGATTCACATTTCCATTTCCATGACTTGTAGGTAAAAGACTGCAAGGAATCGGAGACTTGTACTTCACTACTGAAAAAAAGCCCAAAACACCTGCTCAGGGATTTTCAAGATTTGCCATATGCAGCTTGGATGAAGCCACCTTGGAATGGGAGGGGTAGAATTTAGTTGTTTTATTTTTTTGGTTTATATGTTTTTTCATATCATACTATTTGTTCCCGAGTCTAGCAGACAAGAACTTGATAATTTTCTTCACTAATGGAAACATATCCTGAAATAATGTCTTGGTGACATTTTAGGAGGGAATCACTCTCAGTTGTCACCTCTCTCTGCCCAGTACACACACAGAAAAGAGCTTTTCTAAAAATTAGCTCCACCAAGGTGAGGGACACCTTTGGTTCTCTCATTTTGTGGAGTCTGGGAGTGGCCATTTTTGGAGAATGTGGAGAAATTACTGATTTCTGTCTCCTGCTCAGGCTTTGGCAGGAGTGAAGGTGTGAATGTGCTCAGAACTTGAACTTTTGGCTTTGAGGGGCCTTCAAGACAAGCTGGTCCCTGTGTGGACACTTAAGTGATTTGGGCACTTAAGATTCACATGTTTGAGTTGTGTTTATGTCCTTTTCAAGGACTTCGGCTTCTCACATGAGGACTTCTCACATGGATTTTCAAACATTTTGTGATTCTATTGCATCTGACCTTTTGTCAAAACATCCAGAGTGGTTAATTATTATGCTGTGGTTTCCACTATGTGAACAATAACCTCTTTCTTTCCCTGAAGGATTGTTTGTCCAATTAACTGCTTTTGTCTGATATTGTTAAAAAGCCTTGACTTTGGCTCCATGATACATAATAGCTGTTTCCTGAACCCATTCAAACATTGGATTCATTGTTAAATTTTAATAATTGCCTCAGAAAAACTGTAGGGTTTCACCACTACGCATTTATTCCAAATATAAACCAGCATAAATGATTTAAATAGTGCCCAGTCCTATGAGCTTTGCTTAGTAAAGTAACCTGAATGCTTTGCATGAGCAGACAAAATGGGAGAGAAATGGAAGAGCTGCAAAGTCTGCAGATTTAATTAATTGGCAATGTATGGGATTTAGTGGTAGCTGGGGTATGGAAATCAGTGTGATCTCACACTGTGCCAGGCTGGATTCTCAGACTGGTGTCTGACTCCCATGTGACTCAGAAAAAAGTGGGCATGTAGGTGTATAAAATTTGGTACATGGAGGCTTACATATGGAAAAGCACAGATGTGGGCCAGAGTTATGTAAAATTACTGATGAGCCTGTGTGAAACACACATCTCCAACTCCTGCTATCCCAGTGAAGATATAAAACAATTCTTGGATGAGTTTTGATAGAGACACAGGTGGCAGTTAATATTTAATTCATAGACATGAACTCATAGACATATTAATTCTATTAAATTCATAGGCATGATTTGGACATCTGTTTTTTCATTGTTTCATTCATGGTTTTGGATTTTTTTTTAATTATAATTTTTTTTATGCGGGAGGGAAACATTATCTTTTTCTACAGCTTTCTGTGAGTGTTTTGAAGCAGATTATTATTTTTAATAATATTAAAACACATTATAATTTTGTTATTCCAAGGAAGATGTATTTTGAATTGCAAGCCAAGACTTATAAATTTAGATGTTGGCAAGGCAGGAGTCCATGTGTGAGCTGGCTTTCTAAAGGCCCATTAAAGTCACTGCAAGCCTACTGGATTCACTTAGTGAAACATGAAAACTCTTCAGATGATAAAATTAGGTTTCACTGGATACCTGGAAACTTCCCTGACAGTATTGATGGGATCCTGACAGACTCTAATAGAAACCTGTCTCCCTTGTTATGCCTATATAGATTTATACAATCAAGACACCAAGACAGGATCTGTAGTTTTGAATAGAATAGTTTTAAAAAATCACAGTATTTTCAACAAAAATAAAAGCATTTGCAATTTTGACATGGATCTTTACAGTCTAGTTTTTATCTTATAGCTGAGTTTGACATCTAAAAGGCAAATACATAAATTATCAAAAATAAAATGTAGTTCCTTGACAGAATGACAAGCACTGGAGAAGACTTTAAATGTATTCTTGTCTGGTGAGAAAGAAGCATTTTATATTCAACTGTGTCAACTGCCTCTCAATCTCATCTAGATATAGACAGAAATTATTTGCCTGTACTGAAATAGAAATCCAGCAGAACACGAAAATTTTAGTACACACTTGTCTGATTAATCTGTGCCTCAGGCTGGTGAAAATCTCTGTTCTGCAGAGATTTCCAGGATCTCTGTCTTCCATGAGACATGGGACAGAGCTTGGGGCATTCCCTGGGAATACCTGGAGCCAAAATCTGCTCCAATGGAGATGGAAGTAGGAAGGACAGGCTGTGGGGTGCCAGGCTTGAATTTGGATGTACAAAGCAATGCTTCTAACAGAAGGGCAAGTGAAATTTCTGTATATAAAAATTTCTCTGTCCATGTCTGTGGCCTCCAACAGCCACCTCAAGCAAATCAGCCTCTGATAGTGACATAAAAGTTCCATTTTTCCTTCTCCAAATCCAGCTGGTAGTTCACTCAGCTGGCCCAACTTCTGCCTGATGGTGTGGAAGCCTGAAACCTCCCAACCCCTCTGGAGCTGAGATTTCATAGGAATGGACTCTCCCTTTAAACACCCTCATTTGCACAGGGTCAGCCCTGCTGCCTTTCCTGCTGCTCTTCAATCCCCCAGGATCCCTGGGATGTGAACAGGGGCCCTGCTGCTCCGTGTATTTCTGTTTAAGGCAATCCCAGAGGAGTGGAAACGAAAGAAAAACCGTCTGCAACCTGGAGTTTTAAAAATAGAAGCAGATGGCTGGAGCTCTGCAACCAGCTGGGCTGCAGCTTGCAAAAGCTCGTGGAGGATTTTAAGGTCAGGCCTGCACTGTGGGAACAAACAGCCCTTGTTGTGTTTGAACTGGAGACTGAAAAATGAGCCACAGCAGGAGCTGCTCTCTGATTCTTTTCAGACTCTTGCAAGAAGGTTGTCCTGCTTTGTTCCTCCAGCCAAGCAGACTGGAGATGGGTCTGGGCTGGCTGCACTACAGAGAACATCCCATGTCAGGATGCTTTGTTGTTTTTACATCTCTCCCTTTCTTCACACACCTCATAATATTCCCATCATCTTTTATTTCAGATATTCTTCGTTAACTTTTAACCTGACATGATTTGCTTCTCCTCTGCTTCACACTGGAATATGCCATTGGGCCAGCTCCAATTTTAGAATCATTGAATGCTTTGGGTTGAAAAGAAACTTAAAAATCATCTCACTCCAACTCACTGCCATGGGCTGGGACATATTTTGTTTAACCAGGTTGCTCAGCCACTAATTCTACTTGGCCCCGAACAGTTTCGGGGATGAGGCATCCACAAAATCTCTTGTCTTGGTATCTTTCTTTGCTTAGCACCTGTCCCTGATGATGATGATGATGATGATGATGATGATGATGGTGATGATGTATTTCACACCTTTGTCATTGCCTTAATAGAAACTTGTTCTCTCAGTTCTGCAGCATCTTCCCCAACTGGTCTTCAGAGCAGATGTTCAGCAACCACCAGCACACCAGGCAAACAGCTCTGCTCCCACCTTCTCACAGGGCTTCTGGCACATCCAGGTGTGTATTCAGGACATCCATATTTTGGAGTAGGTAAAATTAGGAGTCTCTTCTTTCATTTTCCCTGCCAAAAAATCTAGTGGCATTTCCAGTTGAACACCTTGACTTGGTTTGTGAACGATGGACCCTTTCTTTTTCTTCTATTATGTTCTTTGTCTTGAATTTCTTTACATTTTTTTTCCACAAAAGAAATACACTTTTCTTAAATATATCAGGTTTGAATAAGATTCCCTAAAGCATTTTACAGACTCAGCTTTTCTTCTTAATTTGTGTCTAGAGCACCTTCACAAAATACTGTAGAAGTTACTGTCTCACAGCTGGTTGAAAATATCTGGATGTCTTGCTTGATTTCTTGCCTTTACCCAGCCACCTCTTTAAAAATTGAAATGACAATAAATATTAGGCTGATAAACAAATAGGGATATAGCACAAGCTTAATGACTTGAAGGCAAATCTCACATCTCTCCCTGTGAGCAGCAAATATTCAATGGCATTCCAGTGGTGAGGGACGTGTGTCATCCTTTGGTGATGGAGTTCTGTAGAACATCTGTGCTGAACGAGAAAACCACACCCCTGATCTGTCAGGACAGGACTCGAGGCCTGTGAGCCTTTTGCAGAGAGATATCAGTGCAATCTGAGCAGCAGAAAGGCACAAACCAGACGGTGGGTGCATTACCCAGCCTGTGTTTGCTGGCATCACGTCACCAAGGAACACACCTCCTCCCCTGAGCTAAGGGAGAGACAGGAAAGCCAAACCCAGCATTTACTCCAGCAAATGTAATCCTCAAGCATTTTCTCCATGGATTAAGTCATTTCAAGGCTTTGTCAGACAGCTGAGCACAGTCTGAAGGGGGGCCAAGAGCAATGAGGGCTGCTAGACTGGCTTGCAGTGGTGACTGAAAGCTTACAATGGCTGAGGTGGGAGAGGGAAGTGTTGCTGCCCACGCAGATCAGTCATTTGATGGAAAAGCTTTGCCAAGCCAAGCTCTGCTGCAGTGAGAAGCACATTGTGTCTGCAGGGTTCTCAGCTGTGCCAGAGCCCTCCTGCACCACGGGGAGTTGATTCATTGGAGTCCCTTTGGGTGCTTCTTGCACAGCGTCCTGTTCACTGGCTGGGGAAGGGGGATGAACAGGACACACTGTGATTTAGCAAGAGAAATGCCCTTTGAAGATAATCAAAACTCAGCCTGAAGATACTGGGAGGGAGGGGGTAAGACCAGGACAGCTTCCCAAGGGGAATGGCCACCATTTTGGCCTAAGTGTGATGGACACAGAGAGGTTTCTCCCAGGGGTTGTCTCTGCCCTGCCTGGCTCTCACCAAGGACAAAGGCCAATTCTTAACCTCCCAGTGTGACTGAGACAGTTTGGGGATGGAGATTTCCCTGCTTTCTCTCCCAAGACTGGCTCCAATGAGGAGCAGAGACCTTTTGACAGCTTCACAAATGTTTTTCAGCACCATCCAAGTGCACCTCTCAGTTAGACCCCTTTCTCTCCTTCACAAAGTGGCTCTGTGTTTTCCCTTTGGCATCCACAGACAGGGCTTGCTACCAACCAGGCTGAAGGACTCTGCTCTTTGAGAAAAGTAAAAATAGATCCCTCAAGCCAACAGAATAAGGAGACAGTGAGACCCAAATGTCTTGCCAGGAAGTTCACATGGGTGGGATGCCCAATGTGTTTTCTCCATCCCTACTCACAAAAGTCTGCCTTTAATAAATACAGCCAGCAAAGAAAGGAGCTGGGAAAAGAAGTGGGACCACAGGGATGTGCTCCAATTAAAGGAAAAATAGCGATTTCTTAAACTTTATTTAAAAATTTGGAGCAACTCTCCTATATGGATTCACCAAATGCTGGTCTCTGAAAAGCCTCAGTTGCCTCACAGGCACCAAGAGCAGGCGCTGGTGTTTCACACTGCATCAAGGTGGGGTTTTTTACACCTCAAATAAATTTTCAGCTCTTCTGGAGATTTTCTAGCATACTCTGCCACTGTCTTGGAGCCTGAAGCAGAGCAGGGGTGTGAGTGTGTGGGGATGTATTTACAGATTTCGTTTCCCAGCCAGGGTGCTGAGTGCCAGTTTGGGGCTGGGCCAATATTGTTGTGTTCTGGGAAAACACACAAGCACAGCTCCTCCTTGGGCTGTGATAAGAGGTCAAGTTAAGCACAGCAGAAGCCAAGTCATCCCAATTTACAGCATGATGCAGCCTGTGGCAGCAGTGAAGTTGCAGCAAGCAGCTTTCAAAGAACATGAGCTAATGTCTAGAAAATAAGAGTGGAGGAAGGGTTTTGCTCCTGGTCCAGCCACCAACCCCATTCACATCTCAGAAAAATCATGCTAGGAAATATTTGTTGTCCTGAAGAAAAAAGAAGCAATATCCAAATAAAAGCTGGTAAAAAAACCCCAAGCCTGGAATATTTGCAGAATTTCAGAGTATTCTGGTGTCACACTGTAACATGCACCTAAATGTTGATGTAGAAGACAAAGACAAAAGTTGTACTTTTCTTCCTCTCAGGTGAGATTTTTGAAGACATTGGACTGAATTAGGAACTCAGATGTCAACATTATTTTCTGGGGACTTCTGCTTCTAATTCACTCACATTTCTGAATGCTTGTGATACGTTATCGCCTCTGTTTTCCTACCTCTGACAGGGCCAGAATTTCTGTTCTGAAACAGGGGTTGTATGTGAAAATTATTTGTATTTTCACATCAACTCTATCACTAGCAGCAAGCTCCGTCTCAAGATTTGAATTTTAAAACTGCAAAAGCAACATTTTGTTACCATACAAAGTTCCTGTGAACTTTAATTACTTAAGACCAGCAAATACTCTGAGTTATAGTTTTCATATCATATTTTTTGCCATTTTATGTATATAATTGCACAGCATGAAGTTGTTACAAATATTTCTAGCTTAATAACTATTTCTTTGGGTTTGAGAGTTTAAACCCTGGGGTTTAAACTAAGGTACCTTGAAGATCTCCATCAAAAACATACAATGTGTAATTAATTAGAAGGATACTGTGGTGTCCCTCTTGACCTGATATTTTTTCTTTCTTCTCCACATTGTAGAGAATTATTTTTTTAAATTCAAATAGCCTTTACTTTTTCATTACTGAAAAAGTGTTCCATGTAGTGACTGTAAACAAAACACCACAACATGGTACTCTCTGAAAGTTGTACCAGCTCTTCTCTAGAGAGCTATTAAGGAAGAAAGAAGAAGAAACAATAAAATCTTACTTTGAGCTGAGTTATTTCCATTTATTTGTCCAAGCTGGAAGGGTAGAAAAGAAACAAACACCAAGAAACACTACATATTTGAATATTTAAAAGCCTGACTGTCTCCAATAACACTGTGATCTGGTACTTCTGCTTTCTTGGAGCCTTTTGAGGATTTTTTTAAATAACTCTCTCACTTTCATAGTTGTACAAGTGCTTCAGAGACGATGAAGTTCCTACTGATGTAGTTTTGCTATTTTTAATACAGTTTTCAAGTGACTTGTGCACTTTGCTGGTGATACTCCTCTGATGTCACTGATGGTTTTCAATTAAAAATGCTTTATAAAGAGCTCCCCCTCTCCCTTCATAACTGTTCCTCATCACCTTCTGCAGAATTATTGCTCAAACTCTCCTCTTTAGCCACAAGTCTGCCTTTTTGCCTGTGTCAAACTGAATGAACTCCTGACCTCCTCAAACTTACAGAAGATAGATTCAGAACTAAGGGACTTGTTCACAGCCAGACACAGTTCTTGTGAAACTCCCAGGGCTGCAAAATTGTCACCCATTTTTGTCACATGGACCACTGGTGATGGCCTGTACGTGCTCTGTCAGTGTGAATGGGATGCTCACAGAGGGATGAGTTACCTCACGCTCACAGCTGCCTCTTTCTGGTCAAATGAGATTCCAGAAGAGAGAAGAAAAATTTAAAAAAATGAAAAAGGAAAAGGAAAAAGCTGTTTATTCTGTAGCACGAAAAAAACTGACTTCAAAATGAAAGAAAACAAAAACAAAAACAAAAACAAAAACAAAAACAAAAACAAAAACAAAAAACCAACAAACAAAAAAAACAAAACAAAACAAAAAACCAAAAAAACAAAACAAAACAAAAAAAA
>VZTR01011393.1:160168-193594 GCA_013400775.1 Chaetops frenatus
GGAAAAAAAAAAATATATATATATATATAATATATATTTATATATACATAAAATAATCAAAAGTCAGCCCTCATGACCTAAGTAAAAGTGATTCTATATGCCTTGTTGGGGGAGAAACAACCCAAGACCAAATTAAAAAACTAAACCCTTCACCTAAAAGGTTTTCAAGAATTTCCTGGGTTTGGCTCCAGGATAGTTAATCTTCCTTTTAGGGGCTGGTTCAGTGCTGTGTTTTGGATTTAGCAGGAGGATAATGTTGACAGCACACTGATGTTTTGGTTGTTGCTAAGTTGTGCTCATCCTAAATCAAGATCTTTTCTGTGCCTCGGGCTCTGCCAGTGAGGAACTACACAAGAAACTGGAGAGATGACCTGAGCTGACAGGTTCCATCCCATGGGACACCATGCCCAGTGTATAAACTGGAGAAAGGTGGGATTAATCACAGCCAGGGGATCAGTTTGGCAGCAATCACTGGATGGTGAGCAACTGCATTGTGCATCACTTGTCTTTTTGGGTTTTATGGCACTCTCTCCCTCTCCCATTTATAATAATGATCATTATAATTATATAATTATCACTATCATTGCTATTACCTTTTATTTTTTTTAAATTCTTAAACTGTTCTTATCTCAAACCACAACTTCTGTTTTCTTTTCTTCCCTGATTGTCCTCCCTCACCCATCAGAGAACGGAAAGCGAGTGAGGGGCCGTGTTGTGCTTTGCTGCCAAGTGGGGTTAAACCTTGACAAAAATTTATGTAACATGTTTTATCCACAGGACACCACTTCTCTCTGGGCTGGTATTCAGAGTTTCAGCAACCCCACGTTAATGGGTGTGCTCAGAGGCAAGCAGTGATCTAATAACCATGGTGAGATGCCTGCTGACAACATCAAACGCTGCAGTTCTGGAGACAGAAATTCCAGCTGGGACATTCTTGTGTCCTGTGTCACACAAATCAAGATGTTCCCAACATTTTGCTCTCTTATCCTCATCCAAACTTCACATTGTGGAGTCACTTTGGTGTGAAAATCACACATAGTTCTTGGGCAGGGCCAAGGTGTCAGGAATGATTTCACCGCTGGGAACTTCCCAGGAAGTGAGATCCTCACAGGGGCACTGGCTGAAATGATGAATTAGTTTGAGAGGCAGATTTCTGCTTTTTTCCTACTGTTCATAGGGGAAACGGGTGTTTCTTTGCACTCATCAGGGTAACACAATGCATTTCACTGCTCATTTGTATTGTTCTTACACAGGGAGTGCACGTTCACACTGATCACTGCACCTGGTTGCTACCTGTCGTGATAAATTTGGAAATTTTTGAGCCTCCTTGCTTCTCCTCCAGGAACATGCCAGAGGAAAATTGCTGCTGCACAAGCTCTGCCCTCTCCACATCCTATACCAGAAGCTTCCCAGAAGTGAAGCAGATTTATAAATGCTTTCCTGATTCTGACAAGGCTTCTTGGATAAGTTTAGAACTCGGCTTTGTTTGCAGCTGGTTTCTTCCTGTAAAAAGCCTCTCCCCACCCTGGCATGGATGTGGTGATTTGATGGTGGTGTGGCTGTCCTGACACAGCAAGGGGGGGAACGAGAGAGGGAATTTACTGCACTTGTCCTGTTCTGAGCAGAGAACAAACGAGAAGCTTGAGGAGTTTTGCTGTTTCAGAAGTCAGTGGGTCACAGTGTCCATTTCCAGTGAGTTGGCTCAGTCATTCTCAACCCTCTCCTTTTGTCTTTATGAAGAACAAAGCTCAGAAAACCACAAAAGCCAGATGCTCCCTGCAGTTTGACTTCCTGCAGGCTTGTGATCAGCTGGGAGAAAACAAGGGTAGAATCACCTTCTTTACAATGACAATGTCAAACCCTTCAGACAACTCATTGATGTGGAAATCCCACAGCTCTGTGAGAACCGTCCAGTTCTGTGAGTAGGAGGGACTGGAGAACTGCAGAAGAGGTGGAAAATCCTCCAAGTTGTTTCTTACTCTCTTTAGCCTTTTCTTAACTCTCTGGACAAATCTCTGGCAGAATTGTCGTGGTCCTTTTGGTCCCATTTAAGTTGGAAGCAAAGCCTTTGGCACAGCATTGGCTTTTACGTGAAGAAGTATTCAAAAGAATCTTTAAAATTTTGTTATGCTTTCTTTCTTTTTCTTTTTCTTTTTTTTTTTTTTTTGGTCACAATATACTTGTGAACACTGCAACTCTGCTATTAAATAAAGCAGAGGGACCAGAGTGAGCTCAGAAAAAGCTGCAAGAATGGAGAAGTTGGGTAAGCAAGATCCAGAAGAAACCTTAAAGAACTGGGCGTGTGATTCCAGAGGGAAAGGAAGATTTGTGATTAACTGAGGATGGCTAAAATAGAAGTTACATAAGAGACAAGCATCAGTTATTCCTTCTCATCATTATGGGCAGGAGAAATGGGTTTACAAGACAGCAGGGAGGAATTAGATCAAATATTAGGGAAAACATCACAACTACAAAAAAATCTTCATAACTACAAGGAAAACCAGGCAGTGGATTTGGTTGCCAAGGGGAGGATGTGAATCACTGTCAGTGAAGATTTTTGTAGCTGAACAGCCATCTGCTGCAAAATTAAATCTCCATTGTGGTGTTAGATTAGGGTTAAAATATTTAGTTATTTCTGTTATTGCTGCTAGAGCAAGCCTTGCATAACTGGTATTCATAATTATGGATAATCCAAGTGAAATCCGGTTTTCTGTTGTTTGTTTCAGGTTTTGTTTTCTTTTTTTTCCCCGCTTTGGTTATGTGCTGTCTATGAAGGATTGTGTAATAAAAGAACTGCTACATTTTACTTTTCCTTCTATTTGTCCATCACAGGAAACCATCAAAATATGACAAATATAATGGGATAGGTGGGAAATATACCTCATGTTTCTTTCAGTAAACCACCAAAATCTGTTTGCATCCCAGAAAGCTGAATAAGCTGATACTCCCTTGTAAGGAAAAGAAATTCAGATATGCCTGAGTCTAAATAATAGTGGAAAAAAAGTCATGGTAAGCTGTCCCTTCTCTGTTTATAATAGAATCATTAAATTACATTAAAATTTGAAAGTTGTCTCTTCCTTTCTTCTCTCCTGCAAATATTGATGGTTTTTATTCTTACACAAAGCTTTAGTTCAGGAAGAGTCAAACTTTTGGAGGGTACCAGAAGATTTTTGGAGTAAGCAGAAAGAGCAGTGATCAATTCTGATTTTTAAAGAAAGTGCTTAAGAGTGGGACAACAGCGAATTTGTGGAAAAAAAACCCCGATCTCTGATAGAGAAAGACCTTGATTCTTTGTAAATTTCTTCTAAATTATGGAGCTACTCAAGGGTCAGATAAAATACGACAATCAGATCATAGATATCCTGACCTCTCTGAAGGGACTGAAAAGGCTAAAACAGAGGCTTGGTTTATGGGGTGAATCACATCTTTTGTATTTCTTCTGAGCCATGAAGTTGGTTTCAGGATTTCAGATATGCAGTCTTCAAAACTGAAATATTGCCTGATCTTTCTAGAAAGGCAGTTCAAACCTGTGCATGAAATTGAATCTGGTGGCTTATTGGGAAAGAGTCAGAATTTATTGTTCTCCCAAACTTGAAAATATATCATAATAATCACAGTTTAACCACCTACACACCCATTTATGCTTTTATACGTAAGTATTTCTTGCTGTTTTCCTTTGAAAGCTTTTATTTCAGTTTTTCCCGAAGGTGAACAATTTGTCTGAACTGAGAACTATTTCGTAGAACTATTTCTATGGCCCTTAGGTTTGTAAGGAGAGAGCACTTCCATGTTATTATGTCATTTCCTCAAATAAGGGTCTGTGTTGCAAGATAGAGGAGTTAATTATGGTTCTCTTTTCTCTTTAGTCAGTCCTGAATCACCACGTTGTGTAATTACTCAGCCACTACTGTGCAATCAAAATAATAATATGTTTCTTACTTTTCTCATCAACTACTGTAACCAGTTCAACCAGAACCCTTACTTTTTAGCCCAGAATGTGACAGTGTGAAACCATTTGCAGAATAACCACAGGCATGGGCTTATCTGTGGCCCACCAAGAGTGAAGAGCTGACTTTACTCATCTCGTGCCACTCATAATTAACACCATAATCACCATTTGGGTGTCACTGACTTCATTACTGGGCTTTTTCTCCTTCCATCTGAGCTCCCATTCTGATGGGTGCTGTGGGAAGATGTCTGGTAGTTACTGAACCTCTAGGAATCAAGATCCCTGAGCAAGAGGTTGGTCACTGGCCTCACCCAAATTTTGACCCTTCTTCAGTCCATTTACAGAATTCACAGAATTCACAGAATGGCCAGCTTGGAAGAGACCTTCAGGATCATCGAGTCCAACCCACGCCCCAACACCTCAACCAGATCATGGCACCCAGTGCCATATCCAGTCTTTTTCTAAACACATCCAGGGATGGTGACTCCACCATCTCCCTGGGCAGACCATTCCAGTATTTTATCACCCTTTCTGTAAAAAACTTCTTCTTAATATCCAACTTGTATTTCCCTGATGCAGCTTGAGACTGTGTCCTCTCGTTCTGGGAGGATTTAGTCTAGGAGGAGAATATTGTAAGAACTTTTAAATTAGTGTGGTGGGTCAACCCTGTCTGGATGTGAGGTTCTCACCAAGCCACCCTCAGCAGGACAGGGAGGGAGGGAAGGACATGAAATGGATAAATGTCATGGGTCAGGATAATGGCTGCTCAATAAAGCAAAGGCCTCATACAGAAGCAAAGGAAAACAAAAGATTTATTCTCTACTTGGTATCAGAGGGGGCTGTTCAGCCACTTCCTGGGAAACAGGGCCTTAGTACACTTGGTGACTGCTCTGGAAGACAAACGTGGTGGTAACAAATGCCCCTCCCAGCCCCTTCTCTTAACTTTTATTGCTGAGCACGTGTGATGTGGTGTGGAGCATCTCTCTGGTCAGGTACTAAAAACACAAAGGTTCAATCCCTGTATGGGCCATTCATTTCAAAGTTGGACTTGATGAGTCTTGTGGGTTCTTTCCAACTCAGAATATCCTATAAGTAAAGTTTGGATCAGTTGTTCTGACCGTGTCCTCTCCCAAGATCTTGCCCAAACCCAGCCCACTGGTGAGAGAGAAATGTTGGAGAAAATCAGAGAATCACAGAATGATTTGGTTTAAAGAGAGCTTAAAGTTCATCTAATTCCAAACCCCTGCCATGGGCAGGGACACCTTCCACTATCCCAGGCTGCTCCAAGCCCTGTCCAGCCTGGCCTTGGGCACTGACAGGGATCCAGGGGCAGCCACAGCTTCTCTGGGCACCCTTGTGCCAGGGCCTCCCCACCCTCACAGGGAGGAATTTATTCCTAAGATCTAAACCAAGCTTCCCACTTCAGTTTGAAGCCATTTCCCTTTGTCCTGTCTCTCCAAGCTCTTGTGAACAACCTCTCTTCATCTTCCTTGCAAGCTCCCTTCAGGCCCTGGAAGGCCACAATGAGGCCAACCCAAAGCCATTTTTTTCCAGGCTGAACAATCCCAATTCTCTCAGCCTTTCCTCCCAGCAGAGCTGCTCTATCCCTCTGCTCATCCTGGTGCCTCCCCTGGGCTCACTCCAACAGGTGGATTCTCAGCAGTAGCCAAAATGCTCTCGTGTGCCCAACACCAACACAGAGCTCAGCTGCTCTGTGGAAAATTAATTCCACCTCAGCCAGAGCCAGCAGAGTCAGGGACAAGATCCAGACTGAAATCTGGGTGCCTTATTTTCAGCATCCAAACATACGTGTGCAGAGGGAGAAATTTCTGTCCTAGGCACTCCGTGTCCTTGTGCTAATGTGGAGCCTGTGGACATTTGAGAAATGCCAGGGTGTTGGAGACACCCAGGTTGATGGATTCAGGGAACACCTGTGCTACTCATGGCCAGCTGGAAGCTCAGCAGGATGAACCAGAACAGCTCAAATATCAACAGCCACGAATGTTTAGGTAACTGAATCCTGTCCCAGATGTCTGGATGCACATTGAAGACCACAGGGACATTTTCAGTGTGTCAGGAAGTAATTTTCCATTAAGAAGGTAAAAAAAAAGTCACTGCCAAAAGAAAGATATTCAGCCATCCTTTATAGATCCCATCACACTGCAGCTCACCCAGGTCATGGACAGCAGCACTCTGTGTTCTTTCATTAAAAAGAACTGGATTTGCTAATGGGCAGCACAGAGAGTGAGGCAGAACCACAGAGTCCTGACTTTTCCAGCATTCATGGTTAATCAATTCCATTTTTGAATGCGTAGTACTCAGGCTTTGCCATTAGTCAGGTGGAAAAAAAACACTTAGAAAAAAGTCTCAGTGGTGTCTGTCATCAGTCCACTTTTTCTTAACCTCTCCCACGATTATGATGTTCAGGGATTTACTGATTATTTTAACCTTTGGCCAATGATACAATCAAAAGAACAGTCAGTGCCCTTCCTAAATAAAATCTGGCAGTGCAATGGCTTGAAAGAAATAAATGTAATTTTGTAAAAGAACAGGGTTATAATTTAAGTAATGAAATTGTTATTCACCTGCTTAATTAAATACAAATGTTCCTTCCTAAGTGAATTTTGCTTCACCCCTGGTCAGGACAGTAACAGTTTATTAGAGAACACTTAGAAAAAAAGAACCTCTGTCCTTCTCTATTCAGTGAAATGATAAAGGCACCTAACCACTGCTTCAGTGGGTCTCTTTAGTTTATTATTAATATTCTAGTGTTATATGTGATTCTCTCTGTGGTGTGGTGAGCACACATGAGTTTTCTCTTACTGAGAGCATGGCAAACATTTCTATTTCACTGAATAATACCTTTTTTTTTTTTTTTGCCAGGAATTGTTCCATTAATTTAGAAAAATAATATCCCTTTTATATCTTATTCCTATTCTTTCCTTCAGTAAAAATATTTTGTGATTTTACAAGGATTGAAATATTTGTACAATGGAGCTCACACTGAAGTTCATCTCAGAGACATGAGAGGTAGTAACAGTTTCAATCTGTTTTCTAGAAAAAAAAATGGGCAGAAAAAATTTCTTTTCTGTCATTACTTTCTGAACCTCTTAAAAAAATAAAGGAAATAGAAGTAGATCTGTTTTTCTTGCCAGTTGGACTAGGAAATTAATTCCTGGTATGGAAGGGAAAATATGACACTTTTAAAAATGGTTTTCTCCTCTCAAATTCTACTCACTTTGCCCACCCCTGAAGGCAACTTTACTGGTAGAGCACTTGAAGAGCCTGAAGATGGTCTTTGAAGGACTCATCTTCTGTGACTGCTGGAATTCCAACAAACTGCAGGGAAATGGCTTGAAGAGACTTCAGGACATCAACCAAGCCACTGTCCAGGCCCAAGGCAGTCTCAGTCATCACTCCCATGGTGTTTGCCTGATATTTTTCAAAGCCCATCCAATGATGGAGATTCTACATTTTCTTCTCTTCATTTATTAAAGGTGTTAACAATTTTTACTGACATAAAGATTTTTTCCTGGCATCCCATCCACCATTTTCCTCTTGCATCTTTAGCCAGTGTCTTTTTGCCTGATCTGACACAGCAAAACTATTCCTGTTTCCTTTCCAAAGTTCTTTTATAACACAAGATGTGTCATCTCACTGTGGTGCAGTGGAAGGTGTCCCTGCCCACAGCAGGGGGTAGGAACTGGACAATCTTTAATGTCCATTCCAACCCAAACCATTCCATGACCCTGTGGTTCTGTGATGCATCCACTTCATCTTCTCTTTTGGCAAAACCATTGCTTTCCTTCCAACCTTTCCCCTTACCCTGCATTTTCCTGGCCTCTCCTCAAATCCTCTGCTTGCTTCTGGATTATTTCCAGCAGATCCAAAGCTTTCTTGAAAAATATTTCCTAAAAAGGCTTCATCTTAGGCTGGTCAAGTTGCTCTGGCAGTTTGGCTGCTTACCATTGTAAGTATTGCTTTATGCAGGAAATAATTAATTTTCTCATTTATACACCCAATAATTTAACCTTTTCTCCAGTATTGGGACATCACTGACATCATTAACTCACCTTTTGTAGCCACTTGAACCGTTGGGTGCTGTCATGAAGACCTGTTGATTTTTGCAGCTCTTTCTGTCATATGTCCTCCTGAAATTATTAATGTAGAAAGTGAATTACTTTCCTTCTCTGACGTAAGGCACTGGTTGAGTATGACCAGCAGATAATGAGGAATTATGAATTTAAGGACCATTTTTTGAACTTGCAAGGTCCTAATGAACAACTAATTAAAAGAGAACCAAGAGAAAGAGATATTTTGTACCACACAGCAATTATCTTCGAGTATTGCTTCATCCAAAAAAAATTTTTTTTTTTTTTACCCCCTTAAGAGAAATGTTAAATTCAGCACTCAAATGACAAAGTTGTGTGTCTGGAAACATCACCTTATGGGAACCTGCCCTCTCTTAGAACTGGTCCCACTCCATTACCAGGGCCTGCCTTCTCTCTTCCACGGAAAACATTTACAAGGTGCCCTGGGGAACTGAGTCTGCTGGGGGAAAAACAAAATGTTTATTTCTAGTCTGGATCAGCTCACTGCTCCAGTTCCCTGCAATACCCACAAATAGCTGTGGCAGGGAGGAAGCAGCCCAAAAGAGGTTGAAATGGGAGAAGAAAGAGGAGCTGAAGCACTGTGTGGTCAAGTAGCTGTGCCATAGCCTTGCTGCCAAGCTGGGAAAATTATCCCAGTGGAAATAAAATCAATCAAGCACACTGGTACAAACCACCAATGTAAGAGTGCTTAAACATGTTTAATTTCACATGACAAAGAGTTAATGCTCCACATTTTGTGCTGCTTAAGCAGCTTTAGTTGAAATCCATCAGCTCATTTCATACATGATACGGTGCGCAAAATGAGTAAAATGATCAACCTCTTACCCTGCAAGGAAAAACTAATTTGACTGCATAATTAGTGACCCTGCATATTTTTAATCAAAAAAATAATAATTCGAGGCCTCATTTAGAAAGCTTCTTTAAGCTCTGGGTTGTGCAAAGTTTCAAACATTCCCTTTTTTTCCTCGGAAAGGAAACATTCGTCCGTCACGTCTGCACAACAAACCCGCCTATTCCTGGAGCTGTGGTTAAATGACCCAGGCCCAGCCTTCCTCCTCCTCTCCCCTCCCACACCTTCCCTCTAAATTTCAATAGTATTAGAGAATTGTCATGGCAATAAGAGGCTCTGTGAGACAAGGGTAAAGACTGAAAATTCCTTCTATTCCTCTGTAGATTTGCCCTCAGTATTACAAAACCCACCACAGCAGTCTGTGCCCGTGGAGGTGGCCTTGGTAGCCCACAGGAGCATTCCTGGCTCCATTCTCACTTTGGATATTGCTGGTTGGATTCATGACTTCAAAAAAATGCCACCTATATCTTTTTTTCCCCAGTGTTGAATTCTAATACTTTTTCTGGGAGTATTTCCTGGGAAATATGAGGCTGTAGTTATGTCATCTCAGAAGTTGTAACTATTTTACTCAAATTGTTTGCTTTTAGCTTTGGAAGATCCATGGGGTTTATATGGCAAAAAAAAAAAAAAGTTGTTACTCCCTGTTTTAGTTAAATTGTGAAAAAATAATTTAGAGTATTAAGGTTTCCTCCATCTTTCCATCATAAGACAGTTAAAATCATGAATCACGGACTGGTTTAGATTGAAAGGAACCTTAAAGCCCATCCAGTTCCACCCCTTGCCAAGGACAGGGACACCTTCCACTGTCCCAGGCTGCTCCAAGCCCTGCCCAACTTGGCCTTGGACACTTCAACTGTAGATTAATCCATGTGTAAATGACTTTGTAAGTACAAGAGTTTTCCCACAAAAGTTGTGGAAATCCCATTCCTGGAAGTGTTGCAGTCCAGCTTAGACGGGGCTTGGAACAACCTGGTGATCTTTAAAGTCCCTTCCAAGCCAAACCACTCTGTGATTCTCTGAAAATGGAGGGGTCTTGTAGAGAGGGAAAAAGTGGCAGACAAAACACCCAAAATGTTTCTGTAAGTTTTGGGATGCTTTTCTATGTGTAGGGACAAGAGAGAAGAAACAGGATGGGCAGGGCTGGGCGGAGGCAACAGGTTGTTGTGAGATCAGCCAATGTTTTATAAACTACACAAACTTCTAAGAAAAACTAAAACCATTCCACGAAAAGCTGCAAGAGAATCCTCGAGAGAGCCGTGAAAATGTCAGGTTTTCACCTTTGGAAAGTTCATGGGGGGGAAAAGCAGCTCCTTCTACTGCAGTAAAGTCTCCTCTGCAGCTCTACCCTCCTGAAGGCAAAGCTGCCACCACGAGAGAACTTGGCAGAGGAGCTGCTGGAACAGGCAGTGTGGTGATGGTGGAGGAGCTGAGTGGAGAGAAGATGTAGTAATTACTGATCTGCTACGTGCCTGCTTCTGCTCAGGAGGAGTGTGGGAGCAGGCTTGCAGAGGTGGTGGTATTCAAGGACTGGTAGGAAGTGAGAAGTTTGTGAGAACTGGTCCTTCAGATGTGCTTTTATGGTGAAACTAAGCAGCTCGAAGTTCTGTTAGTTATTGTGGAAATTTTTTTTGTTTAAATGTGAAAAAAACAACAACAGCAAAAAAAGTCATTTTAATGGAATAATAATAATAAAAAAGACCCATAAGCCCATTATTTTCTTTTAGGCATGTCTTTCTCCTTAACCATAAACAGCTGGGAATTTGCACACAACAGCGACAGTAGGAAGGAACTCATTTTAATGGAATGTCTGCTCTGCAGAGTGGCAGAATAAGGCTGAAAATACAGAAAAGCCAGATTTTCCAAATTGATCCATGGTCATCAGAGCTCCTATATGGTGGATTTCAGTCTAAGACCCCTCCATACCGATATGCACTCTGCCTGAAAAATTAAAACCTTTTGAGAGATCTTGTACTGGGCTTTCTCTCTGTTCCCTGGTAGGATGAAAAGTGGCAGGCAATGCCTTTTGTGGTTTTTATAGGCATGACTTCAGCAGCACTGAATAAACACATGGAGTGGTTCAGATGTGGTGGCTAAAATGGAAAATTCTAAAGTGGACACCAGAAGCTTACTCAGAGGCAAATAATTTTTCTAATACATGGACCAAAAAAGTGCATCCCTGTGGAATGGGAGATGTTGCTCCTCTGAAATGGGTCTGCTTATGATCCTATTTCAAACACTGGTTGAAAAGCCTGTGGGGTGCATGATCAGTGGGATAAATTGTGGGATAACTTAAAGCTTATTAACCTTAAAACACTGATACATTGCAAGAAACCTGATGGATGTTCAGCCAAATTTTTTTCTTATATCTGCAATGTCTTTGGGAAAGAGAGAATGTGTCTAAATTCTGGCATGAGCTTGTGATGACAGCACTGGTCACGATGGTTTTATAAGATTTTAAAGGTTATAACAATATTAAATATTTGTAAGATAGCAAAAACTGCCTGTTGCAGTCTTACTACTGAAAGCACTTCGAATTCAGGGCAACCTGAACACTCTCCCCAAATGGGAATACAAGGTAATCAGAGAAATGCTGGTAAGAACTCTAATCCTGTCACCAAACATTATTTTGAAGGTATGTGTGATGGTGAAGTAAAACTTTGTAGGTTTAATTTCTCTTACCAGCTTTTTTTTTCATAACTTTACTGACTGAAAAAGTGGATTTAATATTATGGGCTGAAATTTTTTCCTTGTTACACCTCTGCAGGGAAATCTTGCAGTTCTTGAGATTCTGTAGCTACTGAAATGAGTTTAGAAAAAGAGCATGAGATTTGCCCGTGATAAATACATTTACAAGTGTTCATTTACCAGTCTAGAGCTTCATGCTCTGGAATGAGATGATTACAAGTGACAGGAACACAGCTCTAATTTTGTTTTAGACAAGCCTTTGAAGGCTTGCATAATTAAGCCAAGATATAAAGCTTTGGGGGAAAAGGAAATAAATCCTTATGCACCCACTGAAAGGAAAACTTGCCCACTTGAGCTCTCCAAAGACATTTTCTTGGGGTTTCCTCCCAGACCCAACCTACACCCAGGCCCTGGAGGCTTCATCCCCACAGATATTCCCAAATGTAGGTACAACTTCAGTTCCTTGTAGCTGTGGTGACTCTGGGAGGTGAGAGACTCCTTTCCAGGCTCTCAGCATTCCCACAGTCTGTGGAGGGAAGCAGCCAGAAGATATCTGAAATAATTGAAGAAAGATGGGCAGGTTTGATGGAGAAAGAGCAGTGCCAGAGGTGGAAAGTGGGGTGTAAGGTGGAACCATTATGGGAAGCTGGGAGCTGGGGTTTGTAAATTATTTTAAGGAATGGCATGACATGAGAATAGTAGAGCAGAGGACAATATTTGAAGGGGATTTTATATCTTGTGTCTCTGATCTCGCAGTGTTTAATATTTGCCTAATGTTGAAGTCCTTCAAGATGGTACAAATTGATAGACAAGTTTGGATAAACACCCAGCACGGCTGAGCTCATGACATCTGAACATCAGATTAGACAAGAGAATGTTGTAAAATAGATTTTTCTTTAGCTCTGGGTGATATTGGGTATTTCTGGAGTGGGCTTTACCTGGCCTGCCTGCCTTGAAGCTCAGGATGACATGGATGAGCTCTGTGTTTATATTTCTGTACTTTGACTAAAGGGGTTGACTCGTTGACATTCAGACACTGAACTTTCAGAAATCTGAAGCAAACTGGGGAGAATTCCCTGTGAATTTTGCCTTCAAATCAATGCCCAAACAGATACAGAGCAAAATTTATGTTCATGTGCCTGTCAGTAGGCTTTGATTTTGCATTTTAAAGTGTAACACTGTGGTCATTACAGTCCAGAAAAACACCCAGATACACTGGGGCCACACTAAGAAAAGTGTTTCATTAGAAAAAATTGATAATAGCTGTTAGGAGAGGGTTTCTCTTATGTCAATCATATTGATTTAATATGGGACTAGAAATATTTATAGCTGTCCATCCCTTCCTAAAACTATTTTGTGTTAAAAGAAAGAAAATAGTTTTTCCAGGAGGGTAGAGAATTCCCATAATTTCGACATCAATCACTCAATTCATCCAGTCCAGTCTTTGAGCAAAGTCAAAAAGTTGGAATGCATGAACACAACCTAGAGAATTGTTAATATTTATCTCCCACTTCACATCCCTGTTACGTCACTTCTGTGCAAAAAGATAAATGCTTCAAATCAGCAACAGAGAGGAGAAAGAGAAGAGAAAAAGCAGGTGAAAGATGCTGAGAGAGGCTAAAGAAGTGAAGCCTTGCCCTTGCTTTGGAACATGAACCCTTGTTCTTTATACCACTGTGCTCTGCACACCCTGAGTCTGGCAGTGCTTGTAAGTAATTGCATGAACAAAAAAAAGTCTTGACTTCATTGTGTTTCAATAATTGTTCATTTCCTTATGGGAGCAGATGGTCAGATACAACTTTATTTTTTTATTTTTTTATTTTTCATGAGTCTCTTTTCTCTCTATTTGCTTTGGATTCTGGTTAAACAATGCAAGATGCAATAAAAAGTGTGAACAGCAGCAGAAGGGACCCACGTTGTAGGATCTTTATATCAGTTTATTTCTCTACTTTCTTGTGACACTCTCAGGAAAGAGAAACACATAATTGGCAGAAACCCTTACTTTGTGTGTGTGGGCTTTGAAAGACAGTGACAAAGAAGAAGAAACTGGAGGAGGGCTGTTACACCAGAGCAGCCGAGTTTTGATAGAGTTTTCTTTAATTTCAGATTATGCAGGTTTTTTTGTTACAATTTCCTCTGCCTTGGTGGCAGCATTGATGTTATTTGGAGTGTGAGCAGCTGAGATGCTGCAGGTAACAAAGGAGTGGGACCAGCAGGGATGCTTAGGGCAGATTTAGAAAGATCCAAAGCCATTAAAAAAGCCCAGAGGTCTTGCTGATATTTCATTTTGAGCAGAGATTGGCAAACTGAGATCCAGGCTCACACCAATATCTGGAAAGGTTTGTGCAAATCTGGGGCAGGATATTATCTTTGCTTTTGAGAATAATCACGTTTTCAGCATCTTCCTTTTGTGATGCCTCCTCTATATCCTTTCTTCTTTCCTGGGAATCTCTTCTCTGAAGGGACATTTCATGAGGGGTGGCACAGCAGCTTGGTTTTTCCTCTTCATTGAGGAAAATAAACCACTCTGAAATGACTGAACAGACTTTTTATTGATGTGAAACAAGAGATCCCTTTGTATCACCTGTGTGACAAACTCACTTCCCTGTAGTAGGAGTAGATGAGTGTAATTGCCTTAAGTAGAATATCAGGATTCATTGCTAATGGTTAAAAATATGACTGAAGGTCTCTGTAGGAACCTGCCTCGTTTACCCAAGAGAAAGAGAATTTTCTTCTACAAAGTTGTGTTGCTTCTACAAAGCTGCTTATTATATGATTATATACTGATCAAAACCAAGTGTATGTGTTAATGTATAATAAAAAAATCTCCTAACGTGTTGCACATTAGAGGATAGGGCAACAACCCTTATTTGAGGATAAAATGGTGGAAAAAAGTCCTCTTTTTTTGCTGTTGGTGTAATTTGTTCTGATGTTTTCCCTGGAAATCATGAACTCAGCTTCTGGAGAGGTTTGGAATGCTTGAGTCTGACTCTCATCTTAAACTGAGGGTCTTCTGGAAGAACTTAAATGCTTTGGGGTGATAAATATACCTAGAACACAGCCTGGGAGTGGAGTAAATCTTTTTAGTTTATTTTAATTGAGTTTCTGTCATATCAGTTCTGGCACTCAGTGTCTGCTCAAGCAGTGGTCAGAGCAGACTTGAACATAAACTGACACAACATGTTCTAAGGCCAATTTTTCTTGAAGGAAGAGGCAACAATTTAAATATCTGGTATTTTATCACCCTCATATTTTTATTTGAGAAATGCTAAATAAAGTGTTGTCACAAATCTGGAGACTTAGAAAGTACAAGGGGAAAAAAAAAAAAAAAGCTTTCCTGGACTGGTGAATGAGCCAAACAAGCTTTGCTCTTGCCATGAACATTTCAGAGAGCAAAGAGAGTTTTGACAGGCAAAATCTAGCAATGCTTTTGGCCAGGGGAAATAATTTAGAATAGTGCAAATGTGTGCATTTCCTCCTACTGAGGTTTTTCTGGGCACGGTTCACTGAACCAAGAGAATGTTGTAAAAGAGATTTTCAGTAAATGGTTTGACTGTTTATTCTACTGACTAATAGAGCTACTTCTTGCAATAGCTGTCATACTCCATGGTTAGGGAGCTTTCCTGCATTCATAGTACAGGGTGAGTACAAGGGGGGAAAGAATTTATTTTGGCATGAAAAGAGGCCTCAAGACAGCAAAGATTTTCAAGACAGATGCCAATATTCTGTAATTCTGTCTGACATTTAATTTGTCAGTGAAGAGTTGAGGGATTCCCTAGACCCCCTGATTTTATTGATCTGGGTGACATCCCTGGGGCATCCCACACATCAGATCTCCACCTGCTGGGGCAGGGCAGTGTCTGTGCTCTGCTCCATCCATCCCCCCATCCCTTCATCCATCAATCCATCCATCCATCCATCCCTCCATCCATCAATCCATCCATCCATCCATCCCTCCATCCATCCTTCCATCCACCCATCCACCCATCCATCCCTCCATCCCTCCACCCATCCCTCCATCCATCCACCCACCCATCCATCCATCCCTCCATCCACAGTCACCCTCCTCTTAAAAAATCAAATTTCAGTCAGCCTGGAGAAGGAGCCCTGCTTTTCACTGCTGCCTCAAACTGATCTCTGTCACTTCTGTCTGCAAATTTGGCAGGAAAACCACATCCTCCTAAAAGTGCAGTAAATGGGAAGCAGATGATCTTGCAGGGCATACATGTGGAAATAATGACATTTTTAACTACCAGAGACCAAACCCCAGGAAAACAAATGCTGTGTAATTAATCCAGTGCTCTCCAGCAGCCTGAGAGCCTCAAATTTTTGGTCAATGTGCAATTCAAATGCTCTGCAGGCCAACAGGAGACATGGACATTAATATGGAGGGGAAACACCAACTTATTGGAAAGGATAAAATCTGCCCTCTGAATGAACTGAGAGCCAGAGAGTTCTTTTCCAAATTCCCTGAATATTAATCTTTTCTGGGTGAAAGAAAGCTGAGCCATATGCCAGCCACCTGTTCACCATGCAAGTCTCATCCTGGGTTTATTTTCTGTTTTGTCTCTGTGTCTTTATGTCTATAATTACACATGCAGGGCACACCAGCACCAGTGAGTAGGGTGCAGAGCTAAAAAATCTCTGATCACAGTGGGCCTTCTGGGGCTGGGGACAGTGGTTAAGGCTGGACAAGGCACATATTTTTTTCTTGGTGTGAAATAGTCCTGTGCACTCCTGCCCTGGGGTTGCATCCTCAGCAGTCTGGGTGTAACAGCCTGGGCAGACTTTGCTCTTGGCTGCCCAAAGTTCTCTGGGTGCCTCCAAATCCTCTTGAGGTGCCCATATAAGTCTAAAGAAGGACTAAAAAATGAAATGTTTACTGCTATTAAAACCCTGGGTGTCACTTTTTTTTCTTTCCACCATCATACCAAACCAACAAATGCTTTGGTGCAGAGTGCTGTTTTTACCCAATAAAGGAGTTTTGCCACCCACCCTGTGTAAAGAAAGGCAGATGGCAGAAGGGAGAGAACAGATTCACTCCTTTTGGAGTGAAGAGCTCTTTCAGGAGACAGTTTTGCAGTGACTGTCTGTGATTTCAAGATGATGTTTCTTTGGAGGTTGGCAGGAGTTTGTCTGTGCACAGGTTCTGCAGCATTTCCTAAGCCCTCCACTTGGAGCAAAGGAGCCTGACCAGGTGCAGTGTGTCTATCTGGGGCCAGATTTAACAGGGTCTAGCTAAAGTTGGGGTGTATGTGAGTCCAGCACTCAAACAAGGCCCTAGCAAAGAGATCTTTTTTTGTGAATGTAGCCAGAGGAATTTAAAATCTTTCCAGTACAGAGCTGTAACTACCAGCTTGTGCAGAGAGGGTGGCAACCTTTGGATGGAAACCCTAAGCTCAGTTCTGTGTTTCTAAATCAGCCTTATTAGCTGCAAAAGTAGGTCTGGACTTAATGCCCGATGAGTTCCCACCCAACCCCTTCTAACTAATCCCCCAAAACTCTTCTCCATGTAGGTTGCTGGAAATGTCCACCCAGAATGTGATTTTATGGTGGAGCTGAAGAAAAAGGAGGCTGAATGTCTGGAGGCCCCACAAGAGCCTGGAAATGCAACATCAGCATCCATGGGTGAGGGATGAAGGGAGGGAGAGGGAAGGGACCAGAGTCAGGACATGGCCAGGCTGCCAAAGCACATGAGGGTTTCATTTATGGTCCCACATGCTGTTGTCTTGCCAGCTCTTCTTCCATCTCCTATTCCTTCCAATTATTTCCTTTTTTCCACAGTCTTTCACATCCCAATTTGGACAGCCAATTTAACAGAGAGAATCCTTGTGCCCTTGTCCAATTCCTTGGCATCACGCTTGCTTGTTTGTGAGGGTGTGTTGATCTTTAAAAATAGGGCAACCCCTGAACAATTAACAGTGATCTTATCTTTCCTCCAGCATCACTCTTCATCTATTGCATTCTTTCTGAAAACTCACCTCAGTCTGACACAGGGGTCTAACTAAAGCAGATTAAATAGCACTCTGGGGGTGTTTATTTCTCATAATAGAATAAAAACTGTGGCTAAACTATTTTTATAAAATATGGAAGGGGTGGAGTGGCAAAGTTTAAAAGGGTTTGGGGTTTTATTTTGCTCGAATTTAACCACGCTTAAAAATATATTTCACTTTCTGTCTGAGGTTGTGAGAGAACTTGGGACAAATTGCTGTGCTGGCCAGAGGCAGCTGCTGGAGAGATTCTTGTCTTACCATGTCCAAACATCCTCTTTCACTTCATGAAGGAGCCAGGTGATGTCCTATCATGGTTGTACTCCTGTTGCATGTCTGGCCAGAGCATTTCTAAAAAGGGAAGGTGACCGAGAACATTTCATGTCCCCATGGATGGATCAGAGAAGTACTGCAGAGATTTTTGGTAGGATCTGAGGGATCCTAGTAGTTTTTCTCATATTTTAAGGATTATCCATAACTGGATTTGATTTCCATAGTCTGTGATGATGCCCTGGATCAAAAAAATACTGAAATAAAAGGAATTATTCCATTGGTTTCCATGTGCTTTGGGATCAGTTCATTGCATGAGTTCCTACAAAGCTCATCTGGATTGTCTAGGTCAGAACTGGAGCTTGGGGCTTTATGAGATTTATGCTGTGATTGGTGTGGGATGAAACGAAAGGCAGAGGAATGAACAAAGTGATTGTTCCTTAAGACTAAGGTTGGAGACAAAAAGCAGAATTTAGGCCTTGGAGCAGCACATGTGTTGCAAAACTGCAAACAAATGACTTTGTGCCTGCTTCCTCTCTGGGTGAGCATGGCCAGGAACAAACTGTGAGCCCACAAGGGGCAAACCACCTTCCAGGAAAGACCTGGGTTTGGCAGCTCCACAAGAAAAAGAAACTGCAAAGCCCAACCTCTGCCTCACCCAACACATGCAAGTTATAAACGAGGGATAAGGAAAATCCCTTTCATCTGGGCAGTTTCATTTCCTGCCCTGGGATTCTCTGACTTCTCCTTCATCTGACTCATAAATGTTTTTTTCTGGAAGTGTGCAGTCCTCGTGGAAGGGGCTGCTTATCCCAGCTTCTGATCTGCCAGGGGAGAGTAAGGCCCAGGGGAGGTGGGAATGAGGAGGGATTTGGTAGAAGGCTGAGTGCTGTGCAAAGCAGAAATTTATGGAGCCGTTCTTCCCAGTCTTCTCCAGTGTGCCTGATATAATTCTTTCCTTATTCCTTCCCACCTCTAACCCTGTCACCTTGGTTCTTTCCCTTCTTCCCGGTGCTTTTCTATAAATAAAATACAAAGTTTTGTATCTGATTACCTGAGAGTACACAGAAAAATTGTGCTACCAATTCTGTGAGATGCTAATAATCCTCTCCTCCTGGTACAACCTTTTACCAGCCAGAGGTCTTCTCCTGGTTTTTTATTTTCCATATTATCTGGCCCTTCATTGAGAAAATTAAATACTTCTGTTTCAGCTGGGATGATAAAAAGAAACTGCACAAAAAAGGGCTGGTCTGACCCATTCCCTCCCTACCATGTGGCCTGTCCTGTAGAGGATGAGATTCCTCTTGAAGAAGTAAGTTTAATTACATAAATACATGTGAGTGGTGTACTGATTTTATAGGATTCCTTTATACTACTGAAAGTCACTGCAGAGGGAAACTCAGAGGAAGATGAAATTTCTAAGCATGGAATATAATTCAGATTTTTTCTCTGGCCACCTATTTTGGAAAACACCTAAGAATATTTATTATTCAGATGTAACAAAAATAAAGCCAGCTACAAATTCATAGGTACAACAGATAGAGATGCATCACAAAATATTCATAAAATGTGTATTAAGGCATTTCAGTAATATCAGTCAGCAAGATGAATTTGTAGTACCACAGCATCAGTAGAGCAAATGTGCTATTATAAGATCACTGTTCCAAATTCAGCAATATCTAAAGGGCAAAAAGGGCTTTGGATGTCTCATCCTGCATAAAATACCTAATTCAACAATGAAAAAAAAAAGTCCCAAAATTTCTGTAATCTCTGTAAGACAGATCAAAATTTGACATATTTCCTCAGCCAGATTTTCACTCTTGCTGATACCTTGAGGTTACATGCATGGGCACAATATAGTGGTTGATCACTAATTATTACGGATATAAACATGGTTTATATCACCATGGGGAGATTTTGCACAGGTTTCCCAGAGCAGCTGTGGCTTCCCCATCCCTGGAAGTGTCCAAGGCCAGGTTGAATGGGGTTTGGAGCAACCTGGGATAGGGGAAATTGTCCCTGCCCATGGCTGGGGGTGGGACTGGATGATCATTAAGGTCCATTCTAACCCATTCTGTGATGATTCAATTATTTTAGCTAGAGGAAACTCCTCAGCTGTAGGTTTCTCCACTTCAGGTGTTGATTATTTTCTGTGTTTTACACATCTGATTTGTTGCCAGCTATGGGCAGCCTAGCATATTGATGTTTCTCACTGAGTGGTGCATCCAGACTTCCTGGCAAACCTTGGAGCTCTGAGGTATTTCTGGGAGCTCTGGCTGGAATTTGGCATAGTCAAGGGTTTGGGTAATCATATACAACTCACAGTTCATCCACTAGACAAAAAAACCCCTCAATTTTGACTCTTTTCCACCCCATTTAACTTCATCAGTCTCAAAAAAATACTGTGAAAGTCAGAGCTAATCACTGCACCGTGGATCTGTATTAGTGCTTTGGTCAAGATCAGGATCAGGTGGGAATTTTCCAGGGATATCTCCTGGCTTTTCCTTCTTACTGCAGTCACACTTAAGGATGTTCTCAGGCAGGATAATCTGGCTTCTTATGGATAAAACAGAACTGGAAGGCAAATTCAGGGTGTTTCCAGAGTGCAGTGACCTCTAATAAATGTTCAGCCCATGGGGTTGGAGTGTGGGTAATCAGAAATCTGCACCCATGGATGCAAAGTCCTTGGCATCAAAGGTTTCACTCTAAAAAACCAGAGGTTGGAAGTAAATGATATTTAAGCCCCTTTCTAACCCAAACCAGTCAGGGATTTGTGGTTCCATGACCTGCTCTTATTAAGGCAAGTGTAGTGATTTCTTTTATTGGTCACAGAAACCAAGAAGGTCTAATTTTCCAAAGACTTGAATTGTTTTCTAAGGGTGTTTTCCTTCATTAACTATAAAAGAAAAAGAATGAGAAAAACCAGGATTGTATTAATAATTAAACAGATCAGTCCTGTGGCCAGGTTCTTCTCATTCTACTACAAACTCATATTTAGTCAACTAATTTTTAAGCACCTAAATAAATTAAATAAACCCTTCTTAATGTGTAGTCTTATAATGCCTAAAGTTCCACTGAAGGCTCAAAATGAGCATCTCCCCTTCCCCAGGTGAGCTGTAGGAATGCACTGCACAGCTGTGAGGATTTTGGGGTATAAAAGCTTTGAAATGGGACGCAAGGGACAGACCATGTTAGACTGGAGTTAGATTTGCAGCCTAGAGCTGATTCATTCTGTTTTCTGCTTTCATCTGTGATAGTTCAAACAAACTTATCCTCACTCAGGTACTGTGGCTGAGAGAGGAGCCACTTAAATTGAAATGGATTTTGACTGGCATTCTAACTGAGCAGCAGCTGAGTTTGGCAGCAGGAAAAACAGAGGAAAAAAACAGCCCCAGAAAAAAAAAAACAAACAAACAACCAACCCACCCCAATACAATAAAAATTGAAAGGGAGAATAGATGGCAAAATTAGAAGTAAGGAAGCAGAGAGTAGGGAAGTGGAGAAAAATAGAGAAAGGCTGACAGAATTCAGTATTCATCATGCTGCCAGCAGCATTGTCCTGCTACTGCTGGAGAAAAAATATGGTATAAAATACAGCATTTATAAAAACTGCATAAGATTTTTAACAATGCCTTTTTGAAAGACTGGTGTGGGTTTTTAATGTTTTCCTGAATGAGCTTCCAACCACCCTGATCAATAGAGGTTTCAGCATCAGATTGGGCTGCAGCCACACAACCGTGGAATGGGACTGCACAAAAGAAACATAGTGAGTGATTTAAGTTGAATTTTGCTGTGGGATTCAAAGAGGAGAAAAAAGGCAGTCAGGGATGACAACAGAATGGAAGCACCAAACAAAGCAGAACTGACAGAATCAGTAAAAGAGCTGTCACTTAACAGCAACTTGTGTGACAAATCATTCTCTTCTTTTATAGCAATCCTACTTTTCTACTATAAAGATCATCTACACTGTGGGGTACAGCGTGTCCATCACCTCCCTCATCATTGCTGTGGCAGTTCTTGTTGCATTCAGGTAAAGGTGTCCTCTAACCTCGACTCCTTTAACTGTTCTTAATTTCTTAGACTGTGGAAGACAACATTAGACATAACAAAATAACACAAATAGAAATTCAAGTGAATAAAAATTAAAAAATTCCAGCCATGCTGGTTAAATGATATGAAACTGAAGCTGGAATTTAAAAGGGATCAGAGAGAACCAGGAATAAGAAGAATCAGATCTGGGAAATAAACCCTGGCTGGCTGTTGGTGCATCTCACTTTGATCCTGAAGAACCAACAGAAAAATTTACTTGCTTTAGGCTGGAATGGAGATTTTTTTTCATAAACTGTGTGTGCCTGCTTTGGCTCCAGGGAATTTATTAATAAGAATATACTCAAAGGACTTGATTCTGAATGAGTGTTTCTATGGCATTGTATAGATTACAATTGAAAAATTTACCACTAAAGGCACATTTCAAAGTTAGTCTCAGGATTTGGTCACATTTGGTAAGAATTCTTTCTTAGTGAGTTATCCATCAATTAGGTGTTTTCAGGTCTAATTTAGAGTATTTAGAGTCTTTTATCATTTAATGTTTGCTGCCACGTGGGATTTATTTACCTTTGTTTATTTCTTGTATTTCTACAAGACAAAAAAAACAAAAAAAACCAAANTGCTGTGAGAATCAGGGTTCTCCAGGGAAAGTTTCTTGACCTCTGCTGGTTCCTAGTTCATGTCTGGAAGCCACCAGATATGTTTATTGACATCCACTCTGACCTCAGGAAAACAAACCAGCCCAAATGAGGGGAAAGAAAGAAACAATGGACACAAGGAGACGTAGTAATAGGGAGGAAAAAGTCCTGCTTAACAATGGGGTTGACATTTGAGGTCAGCAATAAAATTCTGCCCACTCTAGGTGAACTCTCAGATCAGGTGACCCTCAGATTACTGGGTCTGGATGGAATTCAGCTTTTAGTGGAACTTTCTGGTTCTTAACTGAAATCCTCATCTCCAAATGAAAACACAAAGCTGAAGCTGTATAACGCCCTCAAAAATCTGTATTTAATATCAGTAGAAATGTATTATTAGTTAACTGGGAATTTAGGCTAGACATGTAAATTGAATTTAAAGGAGATGTGTCAAATTGTTTTAAAGCTCTTCTGGGCTTTTACTTAATTCATCAAAATAACTTCGGCAAAAGGGAAAAAAAACCTGAACAGCAAGGAAAGAGATTAAGATGTGGACTGTGGCTGAATTGCTTCACACTAAGAAGCTTTCTGTCTCTGAAGGAGCTCAGTGGGTCAAAATGTTCTTCCTAAATGTGTCTGGAAGCACCTGAGATGAAACAAGGGCTTATATTGTTTATTTTAATTACTGCCAGCACAATTCAGTTAATTATCTCAGAAGGATCTCTCTTCTTTTCTTCCAGGAGGCTTCGCTGTCCCAGGAATTATATCCATGTACAGCTCTTTTTTACATTTATCTTAAAGGCTATTGCCATTTTCATTAAGGATGCTGTCCTTTTCCAGGAGGAAGGCATTGATCACTGCAGCTTCTCTACAGTAAGCACATGAAAAGCAGGATTTTGTGGTATTTAATGTTTTTACATACAATTTACATATGGTTTCACTTTTCATTCTTCTTTTTTACTACTTATTGTTTTTTTTTTCCCCTTCTAACCTGGTAGGGAAAATTATTTAATTCTTTTATTCAGTAAATTTTACTTCCATAAATGTGTACATTATGCCTCCTATATTCTCAAATATCAGTTTGTCATGTTGCAGCACTCTAAATGAAATTTAGACTTCCACATAGCAACAAAGCAGTATCATTACACTGTTTTGTTTCAATTATCTGAAGCTTAAAATTGAAGATCTCTGCGTACATCAAATAACAACTTTTAAAGATTAGTCTTCTGAAAATGCTGGATTTCCTGCTCTGGTTGGAAGCTCTGACCAGTAAACCACAAAGCACTCGAGGTACCAGGCAATGAATTTATCACTTATCCAGCCCCAGATCTTGGCAGAGTGGCAATGGTTTTCCAGCAGAGGTTTATGGGGTGGTTCTGCATTGCTCACAGCCACGCAGAATTTTAGAGATGAGCATAAAATGGCTCCTTGAACCTTTGTTCAAGGAACAAGTGAATTTGTGAGAGAAATCACTTTCTTGGGAGCCCAAGTTCTATTTTTAATATAGAGATATACAGGAAAATGCAGTGGAGATTCCAAGGTGTTATGATGGCTAAAGCTTTTTGACTCAGAAATCCATTTTGCATTTGAAGCTCTCAATTTAAACATCATTTAACAGCGAGATCTTGTTCTTGGTAGTACTCAGCCAGAATTACAGATTTCTACTCCACAGTCAAATCAAGCAGATGCAGACCCAGGCAAAGCCTAAACTATGACTTTCCTGTTCCCCAGACTGAATGCAAGATCTCTGTGGTTTTCTGCCACTACTTCATGATGACCAATTTCATGTGGCTGCTGGTGGAGGCTCTTTACCTAAACTGCCTGCTGCTCTCGTCCCTTTCTCATGGAAGAAGATATTTTTGGTGGCTGGGCCTCTTTGGCTGGGGTAGGTGCAGATTTTGCAGGAAAAGAGTAAAAGGCAAGATATTAAACGAGGCTGTTCAGCCTGGAGAAGATAGGATGTGGTCACAGAGACCACATGGCCACTTCCAGAGGGTACAAGAAGGCTGGAGAGGGACTTTTCCTAAGGCAGGGAGTGATGGGACATGGAAGAAGTTCTTTACTGTGAGGGTCGTGAGACCCTGGCACAGTGGCTGTGGACTCCCCATGTCTGGAAGTGTCCAAGGCCAGGCTGGATGGGGATCTGAGGGACCTGGGACAGCGGAAGGTGCCCCTCTGGGTTGGAACCAGGTGATTCTTGAGGTGCCTTCCAACTCAGCCCATTCTGTGACTCTGTGACTCTCTGATTCCATGATTCCATTATTCTATGATTTCATGATTCTGTGATTCCATGATTCCATTATTCTATGGTTTCATGATTCCATTATTTCATGATTCTGTGATTCCATTATTCTATGATTTCACGATTCTACGATTTTATGATTTCACGATTCTGTGATTCCATAATTGCATTATTCTATGATTTAATGATTCTGTGATTTAATGATTCTATGATTTCATTATTCTGTGATTCCATGATTCCATTATTCTATTATTTAATGATTCTATGATTCCATGATTCCATTATTCTATGTTTTCATGATTCCATGATTCCATTATTCTATGATTCCGTGTTTCTGTGATTCCATTATTCTACAATTTAATGATTCTATGATTTCATTATTCTATGATTCCACGATTCCATTATTCTATGATTTCATNTTCCATTATTCTACAATTTAATGATTCTATGATTTTATGATTTTATGATTCTGTGATTCCATAATTGCATTATTTTATGATTTCATGATTCTATGATTCTACGATTCCATGATTCCATTATTATACGATTTAATGATTCTATGATTTTATGATTTCATGATTCTGTGATTCCATAATTGCATTATTTTATGATTTCATGATTCTACGATTCCATGATTCCATTATTCTATGATTTTATGATTCTATGGTTCTGTGATTCTATGATTCCATGATCCATTCCCATTTAAAAATACTGGATGTGGAACCCAACTGAAGTGCCCAGCCTGGGCCTTGCCTCCATTTTATTTTCACATTCATAGTAGTGAGGAGCAATCAAGTTTTTTAAAAGTAGGGCAATAAATTCCCTGTGGAAGGAATGGAAAATTAACTGTATTTGGGAATGAACAGGGAGAGATCCTGTCTTAACCTTCTTCACCCCACTGAAAACACAGCCACCTCTAAGCAGTTATAACAAATACTAAAGTTCAAAGTGCCTTGCTCCTGTTTATGCAGAATAGTTACACAGTCTGGGAAAAGCAAAATTTTTTTCCTAAGGAGGAACTTTTTTAGTCCTGATATTTCTACAGCCCATTTTTGTTATTGGGTGATTACATAAATATAGAGGCTTTGTCCAATAAATAACAGGAGACAGGCAGTGAAACAGCAGCATCTTCCCCCTGATTTTGTTTTTGTCTGGAATAATTGGAGTTGTCCAGACTCAGAAATCTGAAACCAAGTGGGTGCCTGCTGAGAGTTGCTGTGTGGAGGAAAAAGCAGAGAGCTCCTCTATGGCAGGTGAATGCACTTGGCCAGAGGAATTTTATGTTGGTTCAGGGAGGGAAATCCATCATTGTTGCCACCAAAGGTTAAGGTAGGCCTGACAACCCAGCAAGCGGAATCACTGTTTGTGTTTTAGGGACTGAGTTTAAAACAATTCCTGTTACAGGAACTGACCCCAAAGAATAATTTCAGCTCTCAAAAATGAGTGATCTTTATCATTGCAGCAGAGTTCCAGTGGACAAGGCTTGGATTAATAATACCTTATTTTAAAATGTCTGACAGGTTTTCCAACACTTTTCACCCTTATATGGATATTGACAAAATTCTACTTCGAAGACACAGCGTAAGTCATTGTTTCCTACATTATTCTATGTTCTTGGGTTATATTTTTAATTTATTGCAGTGATTACATACATGTCTTTTTCTAAAATGACTGTCATGTTCACAGATGCTGGGATATTAACCAAGGCTCTCCTTACTGGTGGCTAATCAAAGGACCAATTATACTTTCTGTGGGGGTAGGTACTTCTGAATTTGCTGATGTTACTTTTGAATTAAAGTTGGGTTGCTGTTTGCTGAGTTGTAGGAGGAGGAATGGTAAATTTCTACTGTTAACTGCCTGTGTCCAATGTAAACGAAAAGCTTAGTCTTTTAAATTAAAACTTTCACAGAATTGTCTGTTTAGTTGAAATTAATAGCTGGTGAGTGGCTAGACCATGCTTACAATAATTGAAAACAAAATTTTAGCATAAGAGCTTAGAATTAGCCATAAATTTTTAATACAAAATTTCAAGGGCAATAGGTTTCTGTTCAGAGCTGATAACAGCTCTTGAGCCTTGCATTTATTGAATAAACTGATGGATTTTAAATGATTATCATAGATAATTACCCCCACAACCCAAGCAGTGTCTGTGAAAGTAGTTAATGGATGACCTTAAGGCCAGCTGTAAAAACCTTAATTTAATTGAAGGACAAATTCATGCAAATGAGGGGTATGGAATCACAGAATGCTTTGGGTTGGAAGGGACCTTAAAGATACACACAGACAATGTGGGTGAAGAATCTCAAGTGGGATTCTGGTCAGAGCTTACCATGTTTCAATAAAATATTTAATTTCCTTCTACTTCCATTATTTTCCACCCTTCTGACATCCACATCTGAAGTCAAGGGATTGCAGTGTTGATTTTTCTGCTGGAACACACGCAGAGTATCACTAATGGATAGAATGAGGCTGGACTCTGGTTAAGGGAGGATATTCTTGACTAAAATTGCATATTCAGCCTCACCTAAGGAAGAGCTGGTGTGTACAGACACACAAAAATGCACAGGGAGATCCCTCTGATCACAGTCCCTCTGACCATGGAAAACTGAGCAGCCTCACAGACTTTGGACAAAGCTGTGCCAAATTACAATTGTGGAAGATTGGATTTGCAGGTTAGGATGGATCTTAACTGCTTTGGAGCTGAGCTAAAGCTCCTCAGAGGCTCCTTCAGAAAATGATTATTCTAATTTAAATGAATATCTACCTTGGGAGGAGGTGACCCATGCCCAACCCTAGCTGAAGCTCTATTAAGTCTCCTGGCTGGTTTTCCACTGATTGTGAAGGCAGAACAGGGTGATCAGCTCAGATGGAAATATCTCATTGTAGAGGTATTTAGGCAGAAAAATTCTACTATTAATGCTCAGAGAGATGAGCCAGAATTTAATGCAATATTCATCTCCAAGGAGAACCCAACTGATTTGAGCTACAAAAGGTAAAATAGTCACACAAGCTGTTGATGAAAATATTTCGCTGAGCAAAGTGAAATTCTCAAGTTTTCATCTTCAGCCATTTCTTCAAGCAGGAATGCAGTTTTATTTAAATACTTGAATGCTGCCAGCAGGAATAGCATTAATGACCTTACATTGAAACTGCAAAAATGACATTATAGCTTAAATTTAAAAAAAGCCAACTTTGCAGGTTTTCACTGCAAAGTTTTGCATCAGAAATTAACCTTTTCTTTTTCTTCTTTCCCACTCCTCAAATATGGTAAACAGGTCAATTTTGTTCTATTTATCAACATCATCAGAATTTTGCTGAAAAAACTAGATCCTAGACAAATCAACTTCAATAACTCTTCTCAGTACAGGTAGTGTATGGAATAATTTTCTAAAAAAATCAATTATTTGCATAACCTTTTCTAAACAGAGAAGCATTTGCTCAGTGTTACAGACTGGCTTGGTTTAACCAGTATTAAATTTTAAATATCTCCAACCTTATCCCATTCCAAAAGAAATTAGTCAAAGGGTGAGATTCAGTTCACCTGATATTGGCCAATGAGATGTGTTCAGATCAGCTCAGCAGTCTGCCTTCCAATTAAAATCAATGGGGAGACAACAAAACCGTCAATGGAACCTGCATTAAATCTCTTATTTAAGACAGGAAAAATTACCCTCTATAGCTGCCTTTCTCTGTGTGAGAACTGTAAAGGGAGTCAGAGTATTTATTTCTGTTTTATATATTTTTTTTATACATACTAGTTTCTTTTTCACTTCTGTTCACTACTGTGGCACACTGAGTGCATTAGTTTTTACTCAGAAAAATAACATTACCTTATTTCTTCTCATGTCCTGTGCAAGACGTCTCTCAAGGTCCACTCTGCTTCTAATTCCATTATTTGGAACCCACTACATTGTCTTCAACTTCCTCCCAGAATACACCAGCCTGGGGGTTCGGCTCTACTTGGAGCTCTGCATTGGCTCTTTTCAGGTAAAATTACCACAGATCCTTCAGTTCCTTCTCAGTAGTTTTTCTATTTTAGCCCTTTGTCCTCATGACAACAAGTATTGCACAAAAAAATCCTTAGATCCTGAAACCAATGTCTCCTCACAAAGTTCCTGGTTCCTTGCTGAGTTAAAATACCTGAAGAGGTGAAAAATCCTACCTGGCTCTAGGCTGGCCTGAAGATTTTTGCAGATTTTGCAAATACAAGGCCAAGATTTCAAATAAGTGTGTAAATTGGATGGGAGGCCAAAATCAAGTGTGGAAAATCTTCTTTGCTACCAGTACTTGTCCACCTGCCTTCCCTGACTTCACTAAACAAGATCCAGCTGACTTGGGCTGATTTCAATCATTCAGAGGCAATCAAATTTCTAGGTCCAGGCCCCTTGCTAGTTCTTTGTCAAAGAATAAATTGATAATTAAACAAACACATCAAGCAATTTGCCACATCCCTGTCCCCCTGCAAATATTGGGCTGGTGCCCCCCACTGCTCTGGGTTGGCACACAGGGCATGGGCAGCTTGGGGACTTTGATGCCAACAGGAAAAACTCCTGCTCTGATGTCCCCTCTGGGTGGTTTTGCTCCCTGAGTTATGAGCTGGGCAGGACCCAATTTCCCTGTGCTTCCCTCTCTCTCCCTGTGCCGCCCCTCAGTGCCCAAAAGCAGCTCTCATCATGCCACCAACCCTCCCCAGGGACCAGATCTCTCCTTGGGTGCTTCCATGGGATCAGTCCTCAGGGAGCACCACCAGCAAAAAAGGATTTCTGTGCTGGTTTATTCCCCTTGAGGATTCAATCCCTTGTGTCAGTCCTGCCCAACAGACCCTGCCCATTAATTCTGACCCTCTACACAGGGAGGGGCCCTTCACTGAGATAATGAACAGTTTAATTAATAGATTAATAGAATAAAAGGTTGAGGTGTTGAGTCAGGATCTGGTCATGTAGGTCCTTTGTCCTGCTAGGATTGTCCTGGGTTTATCCCAGTTCAGAATCTTAGCAAATATATTCAATAGGCCAGAATTTGGTCCCATCTGATACTCTGCAAAGACACAGGAGTTGACTGGAAAGCTGTGTGAGCTCCATCCATGGATCTCCTTCTGAAGTCTCAGTTTTACATTCTTTAGAGTACATAAAGAATCAGCTCTCAGTGTGCTGGGCTGGGAAATGGACCACACTTCCATAATCATCAATTACATTTGTGAATTCATAGCGTGTGACTGATGAAATGGGACTTAGATGAAATGCCACTAACCAGGTATTAATATTTGAAGCTGTTCATCTTTATTGGAGTTCCATGAATTATCTTTCAATTTCTAGCAATCCTCCCACCTCCAGTGATACTCACTAATTCACACACACAGCACCAAAATGAAGTCAGGTAATGCAAGTGGCTTTTTCAAACTGTGTTAACCCTCACAACTTTTTCTTCTGGTCTTTTTCAGGGATTTATTGTGGCAGTTCTCTACTGTTTCCTGAACCAAGAGGTAAGGAAACCATATCAGAGAAATCTAAATAATTGCTTTCAGTGAGAAAGATATAGTTAGCAATCAGTTTCACACAAACAGATAATCAAATCTTTCATTTTCTTATGATTGTTAACATGGGTAACAACGTTGATGAATTTCATTTCAATTATCATCATGGGAATGAAGCCATCTAGTGGAGAAATGAACTTTTACTACTCTGCTATTCCATCAAGTAGTTTTTATCCTTTCTGCATATTTTTGTTCTATAGCAGGGTTTGGAAAAACTCTGCTAAGTCCAGATCTGAAAATACAACTTGCTTCAGTGATACAGTGAGCTCTCCATTTACCATGGGTCTATGTTTAAATCGGAAAGAATTTAAATATATGAACTTTTCCTAAAATCAAAATATTATTTTTTGGTATTTTTAATAGTCTCATGAAGTATCCCAGTATCTCTTCATGTTAGTAAATCTGTTCTTCTGTTTAAACGTTTAAGTCAGAATTTTACTGTTGATGGGAAAGGAGTCTTTCCTTTTAGCTTAGTGTCCAAGTCCATTTACACACTATAGATGTGATAATAATGCATCTTAAAGGAATTATACAGAAAATGTGAAAGTTTATCCTCCATATTTTAGAATATGTTGAAACCCTGGAATTTTCCCTCACTTTCTGACTCCAGAGTTGCTGAGATTGCTCTTTTGGAATATGACTGGGGTTCAGTTTTGGACTATTACTCTGCTGGATTCTGTCTGCAGCTCCTAAAAAGGAGAGTTCTGTTTCATATATGCCCACCTTCCTCTCCAGAAAGGGCATCTCCTAGAGTTTAAAAGGTGTGTTGAGGAGATGATTTTGATTATTCTAGACTCACTGGGCTGTATTGACTAAATCTTCATTTTCCAGGTTTAAAGTCCAGGGCTAATTAATCTTTCCATCATTATTCAATCATCTACATGTGGCACGGGCCAAGCTTCCTGAATTCTGTCAGAAATTTCTGAAATATTAAATTAAATATTTTAAAATATATTAACATTCTTAACCTTTTGGTTGAGTTTATGGCCATGAATTACTGGCTGCTCTAATGATGCTTGTGTTTAGATAAAACTCCTGTCATTAGTTTATCAATAACCCTGATCCCTTCTAAGCACAGACCACAGCTTCACATCCAGCTCCAGCACTTCAATACAGAAACTCCCTTCCTATTAAACATCTGGGGAGGCACAATCCTAACAAGAATCAGATGTGACAGGAGGCTTTAGTGGG
Source organism: Chaetops frenatus (assembly GCA_013400775.1). Lineage (NCBI taxonomy): Eukaryota > Metazoa > Chordata > Aves > Passeriformes > Picathartidae > Chaetops > Chaetops frenatus. The sequence goes on from VZTR01011393.1 coordinate 191,673, forward strand.
TGGCCTGGACCCACTGTGTGCTCCTGTGAATATGCCAGTGCAGGATGTACAATGACACAGCTGTCAGCACCACACAGCAAATGTCTCCTGACTGCTGCTGGCTTTCCCCCTCATCATCTCAAATGGCAAGGCAGCATTATTTCCCAGCCACAAATTGGTGCATGCTGATTAAGAAACTTGCTGCAGATTATTCTTTTCTAGAAGCAGATGGAACCAAGACAACATCCCTTAGCAAGTGAGGAAGAGCAGGCAATGTGGAGAAAATGTAGTTCGGTGTGTAGGCTATGTTGGCGAGATAGATAGTGGGATAAATATTCACAAGAATATTAAAAAAAAGGAGAAGATATATTAAAAAAAGCTGAGAAGATATTTTACTAATGGAGAAAATGTTATATAGTGCTAGAAACCTCAATCTTAGTACTGATAGATCTTTAGGAGAAGTTTTCACCAGTGCAGAAAGACAGCCACGCTGAGACAGGATTCTGCTTCTCCCTGCCCCCTAAAAAGGAAACCAACGTGGACAGAGATATCTAAAAACTTTATTCTTTTCTAGCCTCTCTTTCTGCCCTGTTTCTTTCCCACTGGTCTGCTCCCCAGCACTATCCAACCACGAAACAGCCTTTTCCTTTGTTCCTGAGGTGCAAACCGAGATCGGCCGGAGGTGGCACGGGAAGCGATATGGGCTCGTGCCGGTGTGGCGGAGGACCAGGTGGACGGTGCCATCCAGCTCTGGGGTGAAAATGACCACATCTGTGTGCTGAAAATGGCCTCAGGACCTGCAGGGGAAGAAAAAAACCCACCCAACCAGACAAACAAAACCCAAACGATAAACAAACAAGATTTTGTCAAATGTAGTGGTTGCGGTTTATCCTGAGCAAATTGGAGGTGGATCCACTTCTACAGTTCTGACCATGGGGCTTTTTTGCAGGATGAGATTAAACCCTGACTGACCTTCCAAATACAAAATGACATTCTCATTGAGAGCTCTGCACCACAGCAAACAGAAAAAATCACCTATTCTGGTTCATTTCTACACTTTCACTTTCACAAGGTGCTTAGGAATGGACACCAGTGGCACCCTACAGTGACTCCATAGATGACTTCCTCTGGAAAACAGAATTCAATTCTAATTTAGTGGGAGCTGGAGTCTATCCAGCTTATTCAAGCCTTTGTTCCATGTTTTGATTCTGCAGACATGCAAATAAGAATCCAGAAGTCTTGCTAACTCCAACACAATGACTAAAAATGTCATTTTTATGTTGTCTTTTAACATTATCTCTTTGAATTTTTTTTTTGCTACTGAAGTTCACAATAAAACATTCTTTCAGTCCTGATGTTATTTCAGGAGTTACAGGTTAGGAAATTTCTGTCAGCCAGGAAAGGGAGACATTGAGAAGGCCAAGGCTCCATATGATAATAATTTAGGAAGTTCTTTGCAAGGAAATGAAAAAGAAAAGCCAACTTTTGCACAGAAAGAGAATGAGACCCCCAGGAAATGGACCAGGAGACTGCTGGGATTCCTGCTAAATATTTTCATATCTCCAACTGCTTTTGCTGTCCAGTGTTGTAAAACATTCAGAAGCTTGAAAAGAAGCTTGGATTCCCAGTAATGGTGGTTGCAACCTGTAGATTAAAAGATTAATTAAACTTTTTGATGAGAGCATCAAGGCTTGGAAAAGACTGAAGAAAGCTAAGCTGTACCAACTAGTGAGGATCAGTACATCAACACACTTTGCCTTGCTCTTCTGAACAATTCAGTCAGCTGCCAAGCCTGATTAAAAACCAGAAATTCCCCTTTGCTTTATCCAGGTAATTACAGATAACTCAAAGAAGTGGAAGGTTGCTTCACTTAGATTTTTGTAAAAGCTGACTGCTCAGGAGGCATTTTCCTCTTCCAAGAGAGAAAAGAAAAAAAGAAAAAA